>CAUJNA010003788.1:0-83984 GCA_963377175.1 Effrenium voratum | reverse complement strand
GGGGGGTGAGAACAAAGGGAAAAGGGAAGGGGGCCCCCCCAAAAGGAAGTAGCAACGACCGGCGATCCCGCTTTTCAGGCTCCTGGTATCAATCGCCTAGGTCTGAGAGCTCATCGAGGTCGGCCTGTGTGGCGAACTTGAAGCAGGATCCGCACAGGTTGTTGGTCGGCTTGGTGCGGATCTTCTTGTAGCGGCCGGTGGCATACCTCCATCCGCATTGCGTGGTCCACATAGCTGAGTTGATGCAGTCCTCGTCAGTTGCTGGCAGATGTGCCTTGTTGGAGTCGGTGTTGACGACCCAAAAGGTGTTATGCAACACGGCAATGTGCCGTTTGACCACGTCCTCGATTTGGTGTTGGAGTTCCTTCTGGGAATGCGCCACTGGTGGTCGATCGAGGTTGGACTCCTGGATGTAGCGGGCCACTGCTTCGGATCCCCATCGGCCGACGAGTTGTACGGTCTCCTTGTTGTAACCCAGTCGTGTCAGGAACTGGGCGCCCGACACTCGGCATACGTGTTCATGGAATCGCTGTCGCAAGGTGCCGCTGGGATCTGTCCGGGTAAGGATAGTTCCGGTGAGTCCGATGACCTTGCGGAAGAGCTCGATGACGTCTGCCTTGGGGATGGCTTGTCCGTCTGGTCCGGGGAACAGTGGGTAGTCGCCCGGTGGAGTGCGTCCCAGGTGTCGATGTAGTCGTCGCATGTGACGTTGTGCTGCATGATGTGGGCACAGTCGGGACAGTGCTGGACAGGTGCACGGATGAGATCTGGTCACGCACATGCCAGTTATGTCGTTCTTCTGGATGGGGAGTGTGAGGTATGTGCGCTTACCCCGCGCTGTCTGTTGGGTCCACAGATGGTGTACCTGTGCTGAGGCGACTTCGAGTCCCCGAAGTAGCCACCAGCAGCCGATGATGGTGACGTCGCGGGCGTAGGCGATGGAGTCAAGGCCGTCGTCCTGGTCCACGGGGAACTGATCGGCCGACAGGAGCTCGAGTTGGAAGGAGTCCTTAAACGGTGTGGGTCCTTGTGCCCGTCGGATCGACCGGCTGACGTCGGTGATGGCCTGCTCGATGTCGGCCGCGGGGTCTTCGCCCGTAAGTCGTCGGTGTTCCTGTCGAGCCTGCGTGTAGTAGTTCTGGAAGGAGCGGTATCCTCCGGCTTTGAAGGATGCCCCCGCCGCCTTGACGAGTTTCACGGTGAGTGGGGCAGGTGGCATGTCCCAGGAATTCGCAATCTGGCACCAAGTCTTCCAGCGTGCTAATCTGGGGTCTCGGCGGGAGGGTGCGTACGTCTCGTCTTCTAGGAGTTGTAGGGCCTGCTCGCGTGAGGTAGGCGCTCCCGCCGCAATGGCTCTGTTGAGGGAGCCGTGTCGTGTGGTGTGATATGGTTGGATGTCGCGCCGGACCGGGGGCATGTAGTCAAGGACCAGTAGGTCGTCGCCCAGGAGTCGATTGATCAGGTCGTGTGGCACGCCGATCCGCACCAATGCAGCCCGGTCCATGTTGCGGAATGTCGCCAAGTCGTCTATTCCGGCTAGGGCACCGAGCGGGGCGATCGCCAGCAAGGACCGCTGGTGTAGCCATGCTCGAATGTCACGGAACGTCATCTCGGGGTGATCTGTATCAAGGGCCGAGAGGGGCCGAAAATGGCTATGTAAAATGTATCAAAGGTTTGCCACACGTGGAGACAAAAGCACAATGCAAACAATCAAGGTGAGCAAAAGTCCGGGGGGATTTAGGGGTGTTTGGCTTCAAACACATGGTGCGCCTTTTGCTCTTTGCACGGATGTCCTGACGTACTGCCAAACGAGGTTGCACTTCGGCGGCAGGTTCGGGAAGATGGGTCGTGCGAAGGCAACCGCGTTGGTCGGACCCTCCGGGCTCGCGCGGGACACGGACGCCCTTCGGGTCGTAGTGGTTGCGGTGCTGGTCGAGGTCCGTCACAGGGCGCTCAAGTGGTTGAGACGGTCCGCCCCCTCGAGGTCTTGGCAGGTCCAGAGCTTGAGGCGGCAAAAGCACAGCCCCATCACTCTGGCGAGGTCTGAGGACTCAAGGATGCGGGTGGAACTGGGGTCGTAGCGATAGCGCCGCATGTCGTAGAAGGGCGTGGCGGGTTGGTGGCGTTGTCGCTTCTGGCTGGGGAGCAGGTCGATTCGGAGCGGCTTGATGCGTCCCAGGTTGCGCTGGGCGACTTGCTCCAGCTTCTCTTGGGTCCAGAAGGTCCTGTGCATGTATGGCAGTTTCTGAGCCGTCTGCATGTTGTTCATGATCATGTCGGCCAGATAGGCGCGGGGGTCCTTGGCTTGTCGCAGGTCGGATGCGATCTCGTTGATGTGGACCTTCATCTGTTGGATGAGCTTGCCGGTCGTGTCCTCCTCCCAGCGAAGAAGGTAGAGCATGTAGCGCCGGTCGTCGTCGCCGGTGATGGCCTCTGCCAATTGGTCCGTCTCGTGTGCTCCAGCGGTGGCGCGTACCACGAGGCACTTCTGGGCCGGCACGAAGCGTTCTGTGTCGTCTTGGCCGGCTGCGGTCAGGGCTTCCCCTCGGGATGCGGCTTTGGCGTCACTGTAGGTTTTCCAGGGGTGGTATTGCTGGAGGCACTCGGGACAGAAGAACTGGCCGTGCTCGGTGATGTTGGCGGTGGCGCGCAGCCAATGTGACGAATGTACCACCGCTTTGCACGACTGACGTCGGCAGATAAAGTGCTCGTCGGTGGACGGGAGGACGCGGGTGATGAAATCGGTGAGGTGTGTGGGATAGTCGTCAGAGTCCAAGAACTCAAGGAGGGTCCCGGTGCTGTTTGCGCGCAATGCCTCGGTGAGGTGCTGCCTCTCCCATTTGTGGAACATGAGGAATAGGTCTCGTCGGTCCTCGGGTGCCAGGTTGATGAGGTCGAGGCACATGGTTTCGGCGAGGAACTTGGAGTGGTCGCTGATGAGGCGGCGCAGGTGGTTGTTGGAGGTTCCGGGGTGGATCTCGCGCAAGGAGTCCATCATGTCCATGTGGGTGTTCGTGCGGATGGTGCCGACGGCCTTGTTGGTCATGTAGTCCAAGCGGCGTCGCCATGCTCGTCGGCACAGCTTGCTGAACACCTCGAGGGTGAATGGCCGGCGGTTCTTCACGTCGAGGGCTGGTACCCTGATCCAGCGGCGGTTGACCTGGTCCCACCTGTGCACGGTGATGTAGGCGTCGTGAGCGTCGTCCGTCTCTGGCACCGCAATCTGTAAGGTCGGTGGGGCGATGGTATGGTCGCTGATCATGGCCGCGAGGTCGGGGTGCTCTGCGATGGTGTTGTACGGTGCGTGTTCTGCAATCAGGGAGTTCGGGTCGGCCAGGAGCTCCTCGAACTGGAACCACGGCACGCTACTGGTGTCGCAGGTAGCGCACCCGTAGCACGCCCCGACCCACTTGTTTCGCCAGTCGGTTTCCTCTGAGAAGCAGAGGGGCATGATGTACTGGGATTGGTATGGGATCTGGCAGAACGAGCACTGCAGTGTGGCTGGTGTTGGATTCAGGTTGTGCCAGTCCAGCAGCAGGTAGCGTGTCCGTGTGTCCGGCTCGGTGTTGGTCGACTCCATGAAGAGGTCGATCGCGTCCGTGGTGGAGAGGCGGGGATTCTCGGTGCGGAAGGTCTGGAACCTCGAGAGGACGCCGGTGTTGTAGGACCGCAGGAGGAGCTCGCAGACTGCGTCGGTCTCGCGAAGTGCCATGTTGTGCGAAGGGGGTGCGATATCGGATACACAAAAGCCAGCCTGAAAAATCCTTCGGAATTGGAGGTGGCGCTTGCCGAACTCACGCAGGAGTCGGTAGTGTGCCGGGTGTGAGTCAAAGGGGGGGGGTTGGTCGGGCCAGGGGGGTGTGTCTAGGTGACTCGGGTCCAAGGATGGCCCGTTGATGGGGGGGATCTGTACGACGCGCCACACCGGCACAAACGTCGTGTTAGATGACACGCCACACCGGCACAAATGTCATCCCGAGGGGTGGAGCTGTCCCGTAGGACCAACTCCCTGCGGTGTGAAGGTGACCGGGGTCGGCCAGTTTGTCATCAGGGATCCGACCCGAAGAAACCGAGGGTAATCCACAGGGGATCCGAAGTGGGGTGAAAGACCGGTCGGGTTCGGGGCAGGCGAGTGGGGATTGGTCACCGCAGTATGGGCCTCAGCAGTGGGTCGGTTTGTCAAGGGGTATCCTCTCGAATCAAACAGGGGGGACGAAGAGGGTCGACCCGGGCTCGAGGCTCTCAGCGCTTTTGCGCGGTCCGAAGATGGATCTCTCTTCGGGAAAAGGGGGCCTCAGGCGGTCGCCTAGGCATGGGTGTCACCTGTGCGGTATGAGGGTCATCGCCCTATTGCTGGCCCACCATCGCACGGGACATGGACTTGGTGGGTCAACTTAGGGTGGCGGGTTTGGAGACTCCTCGGTGCCGCCTGGTCAGTAGCGGGAGTCCTGGCTCTGCTCAGTCTTAGAGCTCCCGGTTGAAGCGCAGGTGTCCGTCGGGGCCGAGCAGGATGCCCTCGATGGTCGCCATGGTGCGTTGTTCGGGGGTCAGGAAATTGGAAATTGTCTCAATGATGGTCTCCCCGAAGGTGATTGCCATGTTGTCCACAAAAGGGTCTCGCCGGGAGGCGCGACAGAGCTGCCTCCCGAAGGTAAGCCAGGAACAGGTCAGTTGTTGTAGCATGTGCTGCCGGTTGGCGCTGTTGAGCAGCTGGAGTTGTTGGTGAACGTGTTGCTGGATAATCCAGCGCAGCAGGCTCCTGAGAGGTGTGACCTGCGTAGTTGGTTCCACGGGTACAAGAAAAAGGCCCCCGAAGTCATTGCCGTACACATTGGTGGGGGTGCGCGAGAAGATGCCGTAGTTGGTCAGGTGCCATTGCAAGCCGATGTGGTCGAGGACGGAGGGGAATTCCGGTAGCAGTTCCGGATTGATCAGGAAGGTGGCATCTTCGTGTACCCGCGCGCGGATGTGTCCGGCCCGCTGGGTTGACAGCAGGCCTTGTGTGCTGTCGTCACGGTCGATGCCTGGCGGCTGGAGCCACTGGACTAAGTCGTGATGTTGGTTGGATGGTGTGGGGGGTGCCGCCTTGGATGGTGTGGTGGGTTGCGGGCGTGGTGAAGGCATGTGGTGCGGGACGGGCCCGGTCGATGTGGTGGTCGCCTCCGGGAATCGGGCCTGTCTGGGAGTGTCGCGAGCCGTGGGTGTCGCGAAGTTGACGGTCCGCGGTGGTGTCATAGCTCGGGAGTATCCCGGTTGTGTGGAGCGGCCTCGCTGCTGTCGGGGGGTGTTGTTCCGTTGGCGAGACGGGTTCAATGTGCTTGGCGGGCCACGTGGTACCGCGTATGGCATCTGGTAGGTGCACGGATCGGGGTACCGAACGTTCATGTGGTGAATGGGCGTGTTCCACTCGCCGTGAAGGTGGTCGCGGAGGATTTCAAAGGCCTCCCGCCTGGACACGAAGCGCCATTCACGGTGGGCTGTGTCATAGTGGATGCCCACGCCGGTGTTGGGTCTGGCATGGTGCACGAAGCGCAGCCAGGCAAGAAGGTCACCATGCAGGACTGAGTCGCTGTGAACATGGCGGCATTCGGCACCACTGTCGCAAAAGCCTTCTGGATGCCGGGCCTGTTGTCGAAGATGTCGGTAACAGATGTTGTCTCGCGGCATCCAACGCGCATCAACGAACTCCGGATGCAAAAAGGCGCACTGGTGGGCAGAGGCAGGTGCACGTCCCCTGCAGCCGGAATGGTTGATGAACTGGTTGCAGACCTGATTGCCCTGCAAGATGTTGCCCGGACCGACCGCCTCGGGCAGGATCGAAAGATGGTCTTGAAGGGCCCGGTACAGTCGTTCATAATCCGGGTCGAGCTCGGTCATTTCCATGAGCTGGTACTCCTCCACGATGGATGCGAAATTCGCTGGAGCAGTCATGGCGGTCGAGCAGGCAGGGCAGGTAGGTCGGAAAGAAAAGAAAAATTTGGCTAATTCGCCAAAATGGCGAACGGAGCATGAATCAAGCAGTGTCATCCTGCAGGCACTCAAGGTTCGAATCTGAGTGTGATTCAAATGCCTTCCGCTATCGGTTGTTACTTTTAACACAAGTGTTAACCGCAACAAGACAATTTGAGACTGACACACCCGATTGTACGGGCTACTCCTCCAGTTGAATGAGCATGGGACCCATGATGAAGAATCAAAACGGCGGAAACTGGGCACCTATTTATGGCGTTGGTTGAAATCATCTCAACCAAAGGGGCTGGAGATCAAAGGTCACCTTTAAGATCCCACCAAGAAGCTCCTCTAGCCCAAACAGGATTGCTGTAATGGGCTGAGGGAATTTTTTGGGGCTGCGCTTTGGGCCAGAAATTGCTGATGGGGGACCTCGCAAAGCCGCGCCTGTCTCCAGCTCTTGACTGTTCCGAGAGCAAGCTGGAATGGCCCTCAACCACTCATGGTTATGAAATGGTAAGCTGCATGACCCCAATTCAACCTAGGCTCTTTCCGGCATAGCGGCATAGCCTTTTAATTGGTGATCCTGAAGGTGGACCGCATTTACATGAGAAGTCTTTTTTATCCACCAACCCTTTTGGAAGGGTATTCCAGGGTATTCTAAGCATCAATTGACAGTTATTATCAATGAAGGGCCTTCCTTGCTCCCTTACTTGATACATTTCGAGTATCCGCCGTATGAGCAACGGACAATACTGGGATATTGAATTTGAGGTAGGCCCCTATTGGTTTTGCAGGTTGATAGGTGTTGGCTTTGCATAGTAACTCCCCCATGTTTTTGTTTGGTGGCAATATTGTCAATAATATTGTTGCCTCACAACAATCAAGAGCCGGATGTTGCCCAAACTCGAAGCCATCGGTCTTCGGGGCCGGGGACCCGGGCTCCGATTGCACGATGACTCGCCCGTCCTGCGAGTCAATCTGGGCATTTGTGCCATGCTCCACTGGTTGTGGGATTGAGTCGCAAACATGAGAAGGAATCCAAGTAGCGAGCTTTCTATTTGAAGCTCAACTTAATTTGCACATAATGGTGTCCAAACTTCCGCCGCACTGATAAGCGCAAAGAGTCTAGCTGGTTGCCGCTTCTGATTTGGATCATCGCTCCCAAGGCACTTAGTCACTTGGGTCACAATAAAAACCTACCCAAAGCCCTGAAATGATTAAAATCAAAAGGGCAAGCACATGTCCACACCAACTTCATGGCTGGGCTGAACCTTCACAAACCGGATGATTGCCACGCACGCGCAACAGGCTGGGTTTCCCTTTCAGGGTTCCATGCAATTGACTCCCAAGGACTTCAACCTGGTGGTTCACTTGACTTCCGGACTCTGAGGCTCGGGCGGAGGTGGCGTTCGAAAAAAGCCGGTGCATGTCCTCCACGTCCAAAATGCTCAGGCCGAACCTTGGCGGGCCCGAAACTCAAGTGTCCCTTCCTTCTGGGAAAACATAGATGGATTTCCATTGATTCTGCGGCACATTTGGTGAGCTTCCGCATGTCCATCCCAAATGAACTGCAGACTGCTGGAGATATTCTAAGGTCACCTTACCCAATATTCCAACTGGCTGTTCCAACTATTCCCAAAATGGATGCAAAATGACATTTTTTCAAGAGGGCACGAGGGCCTCACGAACACCAACAAGCACCAAAATGCCAATGCCCCCAACAGGCTTTCACACCCACATTGTACCCACATTCTGACCCCAAACAGGAAAAGCGCCCAGTGCCCCACATCGAACAGGCATCCAAACTGAACAGAACAATGCTTACAAACAGAACAATAGCAGAACGGGAAGCTTGGCCTGTGGAACCCTATTTCTCAATTCTGTTCCCAAATTCAAGTTTCCCCAACAGGGTTGAAGAGCTTGGGGGGAAGGGGGGGAAAGCGGACTCCCTGAGGGGACACCGAACTTCGAAAACGGACAAGACCGATGCTATGGAACAGAAAAATGAGTGTGGAACAGAACGATAAATACATCATCTGATCCACCAGCTGAGGGAACAAAACAATGCTTCTTCTTTGTTTAGTGCACGATTGCGAAAGGATTGGTGCTGCAAGGTTATAGGTACTCTTAATTGATTGTTTGGGTTGGTGGGAATTGAGTTTAGCGGGCACCTTCCCCTGTATCCTTTGGTTTCAAGAGGAAAGGGCAATCCAAAAGGCTTGTCAAAATTACCACCTCTACCAAGCCCAAGTTCTCACAATAGGAAACGTCCCAAACCATGGACATGTTTAGGGATATACATAAATCACTTGTACGTTCAGATTGAACCTCTTCGAACACTCCAAGGCAACTGTCCGAAATAAGCCCAAGGAGTGTCCCCTACAGCAGCCGGACCTTCTCCCCAAGCTATATGGAACCCGCAACCCCCCCAACGCCCAAAGCTGTGATTCTTAGGGGAGGCCTATATATCAACTTGAACTAAAGCCCAAACAGCCCCCCCCCCCCGCACAAAAAAAAACACCTCACACACACAAACAAGCAAACAAGCAAACCCAACAAATCAAATATAGCAAGCAAGCAAGCAAGCAAGCAAGCAAGCAAGCAAGCAAGCAAGCAAGCAAGCAAGCAAGCAAGCAGGCAAACAAACAACAAACAGTCAAACAAACAGTCAAACAAGCAAAGAAACAAACAAACAACACAACACAACAAACAAGCAAACAAGCAAGCAAGCAAGCAATCAATCAAACAAGCGAGCAAAACAAGTAAGCAAGCTAACAAACAAGCAAACAAACAAACAAAAAGCAAACAAACAAACAAACAAACAAAGAAAGACATAAATAAAGAAAGAAATACATAAAGAACCACACGTACAAACAAACAAACCAAACAAACAAACAAGCAAGCAAACAAACAATCAAACAAACAAAAGCAAACAAACAAATAACCGAACAAGCAAACAAACAAGCACACAAACACGCAAGCAAGCAAGCAAGCAAGCAAGCAAGCAAGCAAGCAAGCAAGCAAGCAAGCAAGCAAGCAAGCAAGCAAGCAAGCAGCAAGCAAGCAAGCAAGCAAGCAAGCAAGCAAGCAAGCAAGCAAGCAAGCAAGCAAGCAAGCAAGCAAGCAAGCAAGCAAGCAAGCAAGCAAGCAAGCAAGCAAGCAAGCAAGCAAGCAAGCAAGCAAGCAAGCAAGCAAGCAAGCAAGCAAGCAAGCAAGCAAGCAAGCAAGCAAGCAAGCAAGCAAGCAAGCAAGCAAGCAAGCAAGCAAGCAAGCAAGCAAGCAAGCAAGCAAGCAAGCAAGCAAGCAAGCAAGCAAGCAAGCAAGCAAGCAAGCAAGCAAGCAAGCAAGCAAGCAAGCAAGCAAGCAAGCAAGCAAGCAAGCAAGCAAGCAAGCAAGCAAGCAAGCAAGCAAGCAAGCAAGCAAGCAAGCAAGCAAGCAAGCAAAACACACACACACACAAACAAACAAACAAACAAACAAAGCAATAAACAAAGAAAGAGAAAGAAAGAAAGAATCAAATAAAAAAGAACCAAAAAAAAACAAAACAACCAAAACACCGAAATAACAGATCACTCGGCGCAACCAACACAAGCAAAAACCAGCAGCGTTCCCCACCAATTTCCTCGTCCTCCGTGTGAAGACTTGGGGCCTCTGCTCTGCGTGCCTTCTTGTAGGTGTGTTGAGTTTTCCGAAGGTTGTTTTTAAGCAAGAAAAACACATAAGGTCTATTTAGGGGACTTTGTTTTTGGGGGGGGGTTCCTTTACCCTCAAAAACACGCACGCGCACCACCTCTCTGGACTGAAAAAGAGGACCTCCGCGTGTGGCCCCTCGGCTCGGCTCCGCGCTTCTTGGCGAGGCGCCGCAGTTGCACCGCCTCCGAGTCCACGCCTCGCGGAGCGGCGCAAAATGTGGCGTGCGCGCCGTCGCGCCTTGGGGGGGAGGGGGGGGGAAGTACAAAAGTAAAACTCCCCGAAATATATATATATATATATGTATGTATGTATATGTATATATACATACATATATATATATACATACATATATATATATATATAATATTATATATATAACGAATGTTCTTACTTTTGGCAGTGTTGCTTTCTGCCACATGATTTTCTTTATGGAGACAGGCTCCCCCCGAAACGACGTCTCTTCAGCCCTATCAGCTGTCGCCTTGTCAGACCAGACTTCCAGGATCCGGGCCGAGGGTTTCCAAATCGAAGGCGCGGATCAGCGAATCACCTCGTCTCACTTCGTCCGTCGCGAAAGGAGCCCCGGTCAAAATGACGAAGGCTTCCCCAAAGGTGGGAAGATTAGGGCTCCCCTGGCTTCTGTGGAAAAGCAAAAGGCGGTTCCCTCCATGGCCGTGGGCTATTTTGGGGTTTTCCTGGGGTCGAAAAGAAGTGCTCGGGTTCCTCGGGGTTCCTCTGATTCCAGATCCGCTCTCCAACTCCGGCCTGCCAGCGAGCCAGCCTGGGCATGAAAACATACCCTCCGACTGGTCAGACTTGTCAAACACCACACAAAAAATCTGGCGGATGCCGGGAATTATCGTTGTCCGGCTACTTGCAACTCACCGAGGTTATACAGGGCTTCACTATTTAGGGAGTTCACCGTACCCTCAAACCACGCACCTGCAACCTACATAAGAGCTCCCGCGCCTGGTTTTCAATGAAGGTCCCGCGTATTCGGGACAGTCCTCCCGTCTGAACCTAGCGTGCGCACACCAATGTGGATATTTGTTCCATTGGGGACATAGTTCAGCTGGGGGCTTGTGCCCACCAACCACGTTCCAACGAACCAAATCCCATGAAAACAGCCCAGAGCTGAGTCAATCAAGCGAGCGAGTCCGGCCTGGATGGTGGTCGTCAAGCGCAACGGTGACATGATCTGGCATGACGTCTGACCCGGCAAGAGACTGCCGAGAAACGCTGGTCCGGGGTCGAGCCAACTGCCCCAACTGTCTAAAACATGTTTGGCACATTGGGTACCCCAACTGGGTTCTAACGAATTGGGTTCTATGCTACGCACACACACACACACAGACACACACGCACACATGACTGTCCTTTGGTGCCAATGGTGCAAGCGATCTGAACCCGTTTATTCGAACGAGTTTGGTGTTCCCTGAATCTAAACAAGCGCCCTCCGGCCTGCAGCCGCTTTGCAGAGCCCCAGTTGCTGAGGATGTTGAGCTTCCAGAATGGTGCCTCAGGACAACTTGCTTCAGTTGGGATGGATGCAACCCAAGCTCAAAGATTGGGATAAACTGGGATTGTGGGAATCAACAGTCCAGATACTTTATGGACTTGAGTTCCAGTTTCTGCCCGCCTCTGGTGGCGGCGGTGCTGGCTGCAGCAGGGCAGCAAGTGTGACCTGGGTGAGTTGTCAAGGTTGGTTGCAAAACTGGCGCAAAAGCAAGCAGACCCTGGTCGCTTTAAGGCTTTAAGGCAAAACCAGCAAAGGTTGTGTAAACAATAGAGGCTTGAACGGGTAACCCAACGTGGTCGCTCAACTGTGGGAACCTGTTTTTGTTTTTTTCTTGGGCCCCCCCAAAAAAAAGCACAACTGGGGGATCCTCGTTTGGATCCGTGGAACGAACGCTAATTGGGGGGGGGGGTCGAATCAAAACTGCAGGGATTCATGTGCTCGGCATGTTGACCCCCGTAGCTCCAACCAGTTGCAATCCGCAGCCAATCTGTTGCCTGATCTCTGTGTTTTGTGGGGGAGGCGGGGAGGGCAGTGAGTTCCTTTAAAATCAACTTTGCCCAAACAGGGTGGCCCATGGTCCCTTGACATGTGGGGCTTCCTTTCAGATTCACCAATCCTCCGAAAGAGTGTGCCTGTGCTTTGCTTTGTCATGAAAGCTCGCATTAAGTTGCTGTAGTTTCTCCTTGCATTAGCAAGTCAATGTGGTGGCAATCCCGGCTTGTTGATTCCAATATCAATGATTTCCTTAAACAATAATATGTTGTTTTCCCAAAGGGTTGGACTCCTCGAGGGACCGCCTGTCCTTCTGCAAGTTGGATTATCCATCCTCTTGCCCTGCGCTTGTGCTATGAGCAATCACTTTTTAACCTCGTCTCAAAATTTCTGAGAGGGGGCCGGCGACAAAGTGTCGCAAAAGGGCGGTCCTGTTTCCTTTTTTTTGGCACGGTTCCCTTCAAACAATGAGCCCCAAACAGGACTCCCCATATTCTCCCTTTGAAAATCACCCCACCAAAACGAAACTTGCCTTGACGTTGAGTTGGCCCAAAAGGTGATGTTTAAAATTGGGAACCCTGCCAGAACGGGGAGTCTTTTGTTTCCCCGGGCCTCAGCCCCAACATCGTGCCGATATACTTATTTTGGCGGGGTCCAAATCATTCCGAGACAGACCCATATCTCCAGACTCCAAATGGGAGTGTCACGGGTACGAACAAAAATATGCCGCGGGTTGAATTCAGCCAAAAGGGAAACCGAGGCCGGCGCCTTCCCGCTCTTGGTGGGGTCCAGATCCTCACTCAGCTTCTGCGCCTGAGCGCAAAGCCTCTTGTTTCCAGAGTTCCCTGAATTTCCCCCTCTGGGTGTTTTTGACATCACCTTTGGGGCCAATGTACAGGGAGTTGGGCTGTCTTCAAACAAGTATGATTTTCAATTTGACCTTTTGGTCGACGAGATCCATTTTGGAGGGCATTCCCCACTTTGGGGGGCCAATTTGGAGGACAATTCATCGGGGAACCCCGCAAGCCAGCGGACGGCGCGCCTCCTGACACCAAAGTGGAACATTGCCTAAGCGACATCTGAGTCTTAAAACGGGTGGACCCCCTCTTGGTTTAGAAACCCGTGTTGGTGGTTTTCGGCAGAGACGCCCTTGTCATTTCTGAGAACCACTCTTGTTGAGACCCCATCTCAAGCCTTGTCCCGTTCGCTATTTGAGCTGAACACAGCCACCTTTCTGACAAGAGTTTCTTGCAAGCAATGGAACCCTGACAAGGTGACCCGAAAGCAGCTGATGACATTTGCTGAGCCCTTGAATGCCAGCCAGGAGAGTACAAAGCAAGGTTGGGCCAACCACTTGTCTAAACATGCTTAAATCATTTGAACCGCGGCTACTGTTTCGACAACCTCATCCCTTTAAAAAGGATCAGGGTTCCATTTTCTTCATCAAGTTTGCTCAAGTTTGGTACAAGGGGACCTTTACTTAGCTAGAACAAAGGCAGGCCCGGCACGTGTACCATGGTCAAACTCGTTCGGGTGTGGGCCATGATCATGGCTTCAAGAGCAACTCTTACCATGGTTGTCTAAATCCCTATTCAAGAATTGATAAGCATCCCTATCTGCACGTAAATGGGTCTTTTAACCATGGCATGCTCTCAACGGAATCCGGGGGCTAGATCACTCACTCAGCTCGCTGCTGGAAGGAAACCTCAGAGCTCTCCACAAAACGCGCATAGGCTGCGAGGGATATCAAAATGGCACGCCCCCCGTTTAGTTTGTATTTGAAGGGAACCCAAAAGGAAGCTAACTAGCCATTTTTGGGGACCCCAGTTTTGAGAACCCGCAGGCTCTGGGGATACCGCAGCTCTGCAAGCTGGAAACCGTCAAGGAAAACACTCCCTTGCGAATTGAGGAACCCAAGCAAGGAACATCTATTTTCTCTATTTTCAGAGACATCTCCTTTCCAGGAACCCCGAAGGGGTGCGTTCGCAGCGTACGGGTGCAACAAAACCCTGCAAGCCGTGCCGAAAAACTTGTCCATCGGAGGACATCACCCTCGGTGTCGAAACATACCATTGTGATTGTTTGGGATGCTCAGTTTAGGAAACATACAATTCTCACATCCTGAATACTACCTCCAAACAAAACAAACATCTGAGGTGACAGCAAT
The DNA here is from genome assembly GCA_963377175.1 of Effrenium voratum. Taxonomy (NCBI): domain Eukaryota; class Dinophyceae; order Suessiales; family Symbiodiniaceae; genus Effrenium; species Effrenium voratum. Next base: position 70,161 of record CAUJNA010003788.1, on the reverse strand, counting down.
ATCTACTGTCTACCAGCATCTACTGTCTGCAAGGAACAAAAGAAACCCAAAGCGAAGACCTGCTTTGAACAGGTCTTCTAGAGATGCCCTGCTAGTTCAGCTCTGCTAAAGTCAAAGCGACAAGGGCACGTCAAATACACAATTTACAGCTCACTGATTTGAATCGACCTGCTACAGTAAATTCCGACAGACCTGGCCAGGTTGGGATTTTGTGCAGAATTAAAGGGCACCAGTCCTCTGCTCCTGGGCCTCCCATCTGCTGCTTGATGCGCCCTATTGCGGCCAAAAAGTCCAGGCACCTCGCACGCGGCAACCGAGGCGACCGAACGCCTCTCTAAAGCTCTCGCGTTGCAAAGGACTGGCCCCCCACCCCGAGGCTACAATCAAACCTGGGTACATGACACCATCCCTTGACCTCCACCACTAAACCTGGACTAAACCAAAGGGTCGAAAGCTCGATTCGCTTTGGGCAAGTGAGAAGTGCGGTGAATTGGATCCCCAAACATCTTTGGTGGCGTCCTTTTGACTTAACTGGGGACAACATGGGGGGTCGAGGAAGATACCAAATATGTGCAGCTATTCTAGCAGATAAAAGGGCAAGCCCTCCAAAGTACCATGGTCTGTGTCCCGAGCATGCTGTGGGAATCGGACCCTGCAACATGGGTAGCTGCATTTGATGTCTTGCAAAAAAAAGGCGACCAAGGGGACCTCTATTTTACAAAGGGAACCCTGGATAATTCTTAAACTGGAGACACCGCATGTTGCTCAGTGTCATGCAGCTAAGAGGATAGCGGGGCATGCCAGGAGATGCAAGTCCAAGTGCCCTCGAAAGATCACCAGTCACCAATTGGGTCCCCGGACCCCATGCAAAATGTTCCTATCTCACCAGGAGAGCAATGTGCCGAACTGCTGGCTTCCACTCCGAAGGGTAGAAGTGGGTGTGAATGCAAACTGTTGGGCAGCAATGCCTTGCTTGCCACGCCCTTCAGTACCTGACGGGATTTCGACTTGGTTCTCATTGAAAAGAAGCTTCCAAGCCTCAGTAGGCGAGCAGTGCACAGCTGCTACCCTTAATGAAATGAACGGTAGCCACAACTTGCTTCTTCTGAAGTGTCGATGACTGCATCTGGATAACCATCCCTACTGTCCTTTGAGCATGATGCATGTAGACGCAGGGTGAAGCATCTTCTTCGACAACTCGCCAACCCTGGGCGGCTCTCTGAGCTCTCCCAGTCACACAACTGAGCCCCGGGCTTCCTGAACGTTCCCTCGGTAGGAGCGAACCAGCCAGTCCTGGATATGTCGGGCAACCCTTAATGGGTTCTAAGAAATGAGATCTAGGATGCTACACACACACACACACGAATGCCCTGTGGTGTAAGCTGGAGCTTTTTTGTGTCAGAACCCGTCAATAAATGGCCCCTGAATATCGTGACATGAAGCGGCTTAATTCCCGCAAAGATTGCATATTCGGAAACAAGAAGGGGGGGAACATATCCATCCCTTTGGCCTGCGGGGAAAAATCCAAGCAAGAGCTCCCGAAGATTGTCCGGTGAAACCTTTTCTCTTCGCACCTTTGCCCTTGGCACTTGATGGCGCGACGTCATCGACAGAGACTGACGGAAGGGAAGTCCACCGTCTTTCCGTCAGGTCTCATGGTAAGAAGGGTACACGGCACTGGGCAACTGGCTCCCCAAGTCTTTTTGCCTACCCCAGTTTGTTTGTTTCTCTGTCACCACATGTCAGGATACCCACACTTGAAGAGCAAATGCCGGAAAAACCGATGTGTCAGACATGGCTTGCGGCCCTAAATCCGAGACGGTTGCTCGAAAGCCGCAGCCTCAAATGATGGCAATTCTGCCATCACGGGGATGTCCAAAACTTGGACTCCTGAGGTTGCAAAGGTCATTTTTGGTGTCCCGTCGCCAGGTCGCGCAAACGGATGAAAGGCACTCGCGGATTTCACTCTCCATTTTGGCTGTCTGGCCAGGACACATGACATTCAGCTCGTGCTAACGGCGGAAGAGCCTGGCGCTCTGAGGGGAAGTCGGGTGTGCGAGTGCGGGGGAGGGGGAGCGGAGCAAATTTGAGTCCCGCTGATTTTGGTGTGAAGGGTACCTTCCGCGAGCATGTTTCCATATTAATACGTTTATGGAATTGCTTCCGTGGGCCTTCCCCTGGCAAGTTGCTTCTACAAGCTGAGGAAGGTAGCTTCTGCGAGAGGGAATTCATGTGCGCGGTTTGCTAGTAAACGTGCTTGGCAACAACCACCCAAACGAAATCAAACTACGATGCGCGAATCAACGACGTCCCTTCTGTGAGCTTCCGTGGGAAAAAGCCCCTTCCGCAAACCTTCCAAGGCTGCTGCGCGGCGCTAGCTTTTTTGTTGATATGCCAACATCTATACATGCCTACTTGAGCAGAAAACAAGCCACCCGAACGCATGTTTTGATAGAATCTCACACTGGAAGCCCAGAGTGCTACCAGTAGGGCGTAGGGCAGGCAGAGCCGGCTCTCGGAAGGTTCTAGAACATAAGAACTACAGGCATCGTTCCCTTTCTCGCGCGTCGTGCTCTCTCTCTCTCTCTCTCTCGTTCTCAGTGTCTCTTTCTCTTCTTTCTCTTTCTCTTTCTTATTATCTTTCTTATTCTGTTTCTTTTTCTCTTTGACTTTTTTTTTTCTCTTTCTCTTTCTCTTTCTCTCACTCCCACCTTGCGAAGCGCTACGCCTGCCACGAAATCTGTGCCTGACCCTGTGAAAGTAATGTGCCTGCCACGAAATCTGCGCCTGACCTTGCGAAAGTGCTGCGCTTGCCTGTGCTTGCCACGTAATCTGAACTTCAGGTTGCCGAAGTGCTGCGCCTGTCTTGTCGCCTCTTCTCTTTGCCTCTCTGTTCTTCTCTTCTTTTCTCTTCTCTTCTTTTCTCCTCTCTTCACCGTCCGCTCTCATATTATACTTTCAAACAACAACTAGCCTCCACTTAGCGCCAGTTTCTTCTAAACTTCCGTTGAGGATGTGTATCGAGCGGCTCATAGCAAATCTAGTGCCATTGGTCTAGTGTGTTGACTCTATTTTGTGATTGTTCCCTGAGGTTCCTTGTCTTTTGTGAACAGCAAATCTGATGTCTCTGGCAAAATACAACCTATATAACTCCCAAACCATAGGTGAGCTCGCCTTCCCTCAGGCGAGCTCCTTTTGTTTGACAGTCCCCGCCAAGTTCCTGCCTGAAACACATCCAGGCCAAAAGCAAAGGCGCCAAAATCGTCGACCTTGCAGTGTGAGGATCATCTTTCGGGTACTTGGATCAAACCACCCCCAACTGGTTGAAATATTTTTGGGCATTCCCCTTTCCCCACGCACAAACCGATTGCTTTGTATCCAATTCCGGAGGGGATGGTGTTGACCTTCCTTCTTGCTTTTCGCGAGTCACAACCCACGGCAGCTGCCCGTGACATGGACTTGCGCAAAATTTGGTGAGTGGGGCCCAAACACATCCCTGTTGCAAACGGATAAAATAGACGGCTTTGACTGATAAACGACTAAACGAATCTTAAACCCAATTCCATGCATTTTCAGCCGCTTGACCCTAGATCAAAGGATTCATGATTTGGTCCAGCAACCTGGCTGCTGCAGCTGCTGACTGCGTCGGCGCCGACGTAATGGCGCCGCCAGAGAGCGACTTGGTGCCTTGAGACGTCGCAAACTCGCGCAAAGATCACTTCCAAGGCTGGGATTGGTTGATCCCCCAAAGAACCAAAGCGCACTTTCACTTTGGGACCTGAAGACCCTTGGGTTTAGTCCCTTTGAGCAAGACAACCCCAACCCGCATCCAAGCGGTTCCAAGAATTCCAAGAACCCTTGGGCAATGCGAGGTAGGCCTTACAGAATTACAAAGGACGACACCCACTGAAACGCAAGAATCAAAACGTCTGCTAAATTAGTTTGCAAGGCTTCGGCCAAACAGCTGTGATACATGGATTGGGCCCCGGGTTGGGCCGACTAATCCCCTGCCAATTTTTGCGGAAGGAAGCACACAAATGCTCCCCTGGCAAATTCCTTGACGATTGATGGTTGGGTTCCAGCTGCAGGGGAGCAACACACATCCCCCTGCTTCACTTTGGAAAACCTACGGCCTGCCTTTTGACCCAGCTCCTGCCACTGCTTACAAGCTGATAGGAAGCTTTGCGAAGGCCCGATGCCGCACCTGAGCCTGCCAGGTCGGCTTACCACCGGAGCTCGTCATAGTTTACCCAGGGTGCCATACTAAAACCTTTTGATCAAGCTTTGCTCTTGAGGCGCCATCGCAATGATTGCAGTTGGACTCCAACTGGTTGCTGTAGCCGCCCCCGTTCGTCACTGCCGTGTAGCCCTTGGCAGGTTGGGAGTTCTGCAGCCGCGAAAAAGAATCAAAGGGAGCTTTAAATGGGGCCTGAACAACCCTCTTTTTGGGAAGACAAGCCCAACCCGGCCCTGTCCCAGCGAAAGCTCGTCCAAAAAAAGAAAACACCATAACAAGCCACACCAAAGAAGGAAGGTACCCTCCAGCGGTGCTTGCTAGAGAAGCCCATCACGAAAAACAACAAAAGCTACCACAAGACCCTCCCCCGCCTCCGCGAGTAACATGTCAGCTGCGGTTTGAGCTCGGACCCCAGCAGCGCAGTAGACCATGACAGGGGTGTCCTCTGGCAAAACGATTTGGTTCAGCCAGGAGCTGGTCGCCTTTGGCCAAGATTTGCTTCATTCGTCCCCAAAGTATATAACATGATTAGAGGAGAGAGAAAGGGAAACCCAAAGTAGGTCGTTTGAACTATATGTGTCCAGCTCCTGGCGTGCTCTGATGGCTGTGTCGAATTCCGGCCCGGGAAATGCTGAGAAGAGTCGCTGGTATTTCACGTTGGCATCCTCCTAAAGGCCTTGGAGTATGAAAATGGCCCTTTAACTTCTGTGATACGGCCGGAAGGCCTTCCCAAAAGACAAACTCTTCGCTTTCGGGGGGTCCATTGGTATCACGCAGGCGGGAAGCATCCTGCAAGGCTCTCGTCGATTTCTCACTGCGGCTTCGGGACTGTGGCAGCTTCGGGATTGCGGCAGCAGGGCACACGACATGTCTTTTCCTGACCTACCAGCAGTACAAAACACATTACTCCCCGGCACTTTAGCGGAAGGAACCCCGGACAGGGAAAAGAAAACGAGCTTCCTCTAAGACTCTAAAAATGATGGGACGTCCCGTATCGTTGTTCATGTTGTCGTTTTCTCAGGTATTGGCGTATCGTTGCTTGGACGTCCCGTATCGTTTTTCGAGAACAAAAAACAACATGTGCGTGGAACACTCCTACATAAAGTAAATGACGGTAATTGTGAAGCTGACTCATATCCACCTGAACATTTCGCTCCAATATGATGAATCATGGTCCCTCACGCCAAAAGTCTGAGGGCATGGCTGGGAACAGCCAACTCTGGATGGCGGTTTTGCATCTAAAGACCTGTGCTTCATGCTGCACCCGTGCGTCCGATACTCGCCGCTGTCCTTGTTGCCAGCTGTCAGATTGAGGACCTCCTGCGAAAGGACAAGTTTCTTGGGCCACCTGGAAAGGCCCCTCATTTGAGGCAAGTCCATTCGAACATAAGGCGGTTGAAGGCAGCAAGCAGCGGGAACCGGGTTTCTGGGCAGTAGCAGAACCTACGACTCAAATTGCCAACAAGGGCGTTGGGTGTTGCTGAGAAGCAATGTGTCAATCACTGGATTGGATCCCTTGGTGGATGTTGGCACAAGGGAACCAGACAGTTGAAATCTCCCCACTGCTGACACGGTGACGCAGACCTTAGTCCGTAGTGTGTGCTCCGAAATGGCACCAGGCTAGAACATTGGTTCCAAACAATGGAAACCAAAGGAAAACCAAAACCAAATGGAGCCCCAAAAACTTCCAACATGCTCCAAGGGCGAACGAACAAATGCTCTATCCTTCAGTCATTGAGGTGTCACACGGCCTAAGGAGCAACCCATGAGCCAAAGGAAGATCGGCGCCTCTCTCCAGTTGGCTGGCTGCTGCCTCGCATGACTGGCATGCCCATGCGCCATTGCTCCAGACACCACGTGACATTCCACAAACGCGCGCGCCAGTTGTTCAAACACCCTAGTGCAACCACATGCTGAGGGGCTGACCATGTTTAGAGGGGGCCCCATCAAACAAAACGGGCAAACAGCTTGGACCTTGGTGCCGCCCAAGTTGCCTCCTCTTAAGGGGGATACCAAACAGGACGCCTAATTTTGGCAACCTCCACCCCCTTTAGGATGCTTTTGAAGGGGAAACAAAAGGACACAGGCCATGTATGTTCGGGGTCCCCAATGCTGAAAAGCACCAACTGGACAAGAGTTCAATCCGAGCAGGGTTGAACATCGAAGAGACAACCCTACAGCCTAGAGCTGCCCGGCTTGTGTTGGCATGGAAGTTCAAGCTCCCTTCACAGCTGTAACAACTTGGGGTGTGCGAAAAAAAAAAAAAAAAAAAAAAAAAAAAAAACCTTGGGAGATCTTTGGATTGCCATGGCGGGAAATGGGCACACTTATTTTAGGTTGACTTCAAGGGGACCAAACAATCAGCAAAAAGGGACAAACACGCGCTAGGTTGTCAAGAATCGGGGGGATCCCAATTCCTATCTGCACGCCATAGTGGCACACCAAAACCTCATTTTGAACAACTATCTTCGCAAACTATTTTGATTCTGAGCGACTTGCTTTGTTCACCACCTGCAACTCAGGAATCCCCACGGAAGGATCCTTCACCGCTGAGCCCGGGTGCCAGCAAACCACCCCCTTTCGTTTAAGCGCCGCCCAAAACCAAACGCAGATGTCTCTAAATCCTTCGTGTTAAAGTTAAAGACTCGCCTTTGTTTTTGATGGTGTTTGGTCATGTAGTAGTGTAGTCTCTTCCAGCAGTCTTCCCGCAGTCTGCCTGTAGATTTTCTGCAGTCTTCCGGCAGCTGCTCATCTATATATCGTACTTCAAAGGAGACAATGTTCACAAAACCATGTTTACTTTGTTTAGGCTTCGTCTCCAAATGCAGAATGATCATCCATTGTTGCAAACACTCGCCTTTGCTCCCTCTTCCACTAGACATATCCCATATACGAACCCTTTCGTGGTAGCTCGCATGCTTTTACCGCTGTCTAAACAACCTCTCGGTGTCCCTTTGCAGACAGGCGGGTTCAAAGCAACTTGCGGCACTCGGCCCTCGGTCGGACTGAGTGCAGGCCGCGGCGCTTTTGGATCTGCAGTCGCGTGGCGCAGCTCGCGTGGCCGGCGTCCCACTCCCATTGCTCCCGCACGTCGATCAGCACGAAGCAGCTCATTCGCTCGAGGCGATCGAAGCGATCCAAGGTTTGGGCCTTCGCGAACCGCGAAAGGGACACCAACAAAGGAACGCCGCACTATTCAAGGTATGGTTTAGCCAATTCTCATGTGTTGCATTCAACAGTTCCGCTTGGTCTTGGTAATACCCCTTGACGCTACCCGTGTCTAAGCTATGGCAGCACATGGGCTCGGCCTAACTGCCAGCTACCAGCTTGAACCAGAGTGGCGTGAGAGTACGCACAGAAGCACATTTGTGTTTGAACGCCACTGGCAAGAGGAAAGAAACTCATGTAAAAGTCTCATCTAAAAAGTTGTGTTTAAGCGGAAATGTCTCGGGACCCTGGGAAATGGCTCGGAAGTCTTCCCCAAGATCTGAGGATTCGCCATGAACAGGACTCCTTGAAGTTGCCACTCGCCTGGGGATTCCCTATGGGGTTGATAGGAACTTAGTGGTCCGTGGCTCTTGCTACAAGTGACCAATTGTTGTGGGATATGCCATAAACCCAACTCTGAATCTGAACCTTACTAAAGGTCTAAAAGTCTAAGGAACCACATGGCAGGGAACCGCCAAGATTGGGAGTGTTCGCAGCCTTCCGCAGATCCCTACAAAAGCTCCCCTCCTGAGCTCTAAATAAGTCACTGGTGGTTTCAGTGGTGTGAAAAACCGAAACATCCCCCTTTTAACAACGAAGAATGGTTGCTCATTCGCGCAGAGTAGCTAAGTGAAAAAGAAACTTGGACGTGATTGGGAACCAATGACATTGGTGGGCTCAGCAAACCTCACATTGCAGTGCCGCATCCTTGAAGTCTTTCAAGACGTTGTTGCCAGTCTCAAAGGTGGTGCGGCACTTCACATCCTTGCCACAATCCCGGTCAGGAGCTTTCACAGGCATGGACAATGGTGGATCCGTCCAAAAAAAAACTCATGGGCACAGAACAAGAAAGAACAAAAAGTCATTCCTTTCATGTCCCTTGAAACCAACCCAAAGACCTGCTTGCAAACGAGATCCTCTAAATCATCTGGTCAAGATGACTTGCTCACTGGAGGTCTGGGGGAGGGAGTTGTTCCTAGATTGGACCCTTCCAGGTCGATGCGTTCGATAGCGATTCCCTCAATCGAACTCTTTCTTCGCGAAATCAAAGAAGCCGAAACCACGCGAGTCGCTCCCTTTCAAAGTCTTTCCTTCGTTGTTTGTGGGTCCCTTTTGATGGGTTCCGCCAAAAATCCTACTCTAAAGCCTACTCCTTGAAGTCTAAAAGTCCAAACGCCTGAGGATGGGAACCGCCAAGATTCAGAGTCTTTCCACGAAAAGCCCCCCGGCGCCGAAGGTTCACCCCGCGCACAACCGCCAAGAGGGGCTATGAGACCAACCAATCCCCAGTGGCCAACGCCTGCAATGGCACTAAAGGTTCAACAACTGTCAACCGCATGCCAATGGTACGATACGGCATTTGCCGCTTCCCTTTCAAGCTGCAAGGTGCTGCGCACAAGCTTATTTTTTAAAAAAATGCTTCGCGATGTGTCGGAAACTCCAACTCTTTCTTTCGTGCGATCTTTGCAAGTCGCCCCAAAATTCGTTGCGCTGAGGCCCCCCGGCTGCTTTAGACGCCACCTGGAACTGCCAGGCCTCACGCCACGCATCCAAATCCATGGGGGCTCAACCCTGAAAGTGGTTTCCCTTGAGGGTTCGTACACCCAAATGGGTAAGATTTTACACTGGGGACGTTTTTCAGATTGAGAACATCTGTCGAACTTTCTTTGAGGTTGCTCCAACTCATCCGGAACACATGATTGGCTTTCGTGTGGGAGGATAAAAGATGGCCGCGCTGCAAGGCCCCGAAGGACCTGTTTCAAGCCGTGAAGGAAAAGGGGAGTGCCACTGAGCACCTTGGGTTGCACAAGGGCAAAGCTTGCCCCACGCGCGGTTTGATTGGCTTGAAGGAGTTTCCCATCTACCCTCAAAAAGAACGATGTATTAGCTAAAATCCCCAATCCAAACCACCAACTTGTTGGCACGTGAGAAAACGTTGGGCCCGCTAACTCTGAACCACTGGTGCTGGGAAGCCTGGCTGGTGCCCATGTCGACGGGGAACCACAGGCTAAAAGCTGAAATTCTTTCATTAGAAAGGCCTGCCTTCCCGTTTCAAAACCTGGTTTAACTCCCAAATCACCGCTTCCCATAAACCCGAGACTCGTTACTCCCAAATCCGATACGAACTTTTGGCCTCCTTCCATGGGCCATCTGGACCCGTCCTGGGCCGGGTGAGTCGCCTTCACAAGATTGGATGGCCAACCTATGGGGCATTGGGCGCATAGTGTAGGGTATAGGCATAGGTTTTCAAGTATATTTCATTTGGAACCATTTACCTCAGGGGCACATACTTGCTTGATCTCCACCAAGACAGACCCAACCTTGGAGGCCGCCTAGATAGGGGATTGGTTTCCGCTAGGTTGGACCCCGATTCCAAACATATTGCCAGTAACCACAATTAGAAGTCCGATTTAGTGATTATTTTCGTCCAACATGTTCATCTTCTGTTCTTGGCAGGGTCCAAGTGACAGGATTCTAATTTATCCACTGGTTGTCCCTTTTTGTTGTCTGGGTGCGAACAGGAAAACTCACAAATCGCCCTCCGAAAAGTTTGTCTCTTCCTGAGTGGATGAGTCAGCAAAAGTACTCACTGGTCGTTTACCACAAGGATCATTCCAACATGCTCAAAGTCCAGAAAGTGAGGAAGTGAGTAAATGACCAATGTCCAACTCCGACAGAGTTTGGCCTACCAAAAATGGCCCCTTTGACGGAAGGCGCAGCCATGTGAACCACAATAGCCCGCCCAGCGAGGAACCCATAAGAGCGCAATCCCGTGGTTGGTCGAGGATACCAAAAAGAGAACCACCGTCCTGTGCGCCAAACTTGCAGGTGTGCTCCGAGGGCAAGATCGTGGCTTCAAGGTACAAAGTTGGTTGGTAAACCGAAACAAAAGCACAGTCAACTTTTACACCGGGCTTCGGTTGATTTTTTGTAGCGAAAGGGGCAACCTGTTTACCTGAAAGTTATTTTAGGAAAGCCTCCATGGTCTGCGTGTCAGCCGCTGAACATTGGACCAGCTTCACCTCACTTTGCGACGATTACCTGGCCGTGCGAAATGCTCTTGGGGATGCTAGAAAACTTTGGGTTTCCCTCGACAGGGGACTAGGGTTTGGTTGTATAAACATTTTTTGCTCAACCCAGGATCCGTGCCTCAAGTACTGCAGGAAAACAAAGGAAACTCTGGCGATTTACCGGCAATTGCCAGTCATGTTGCTTTCTCTTTTGAATGAATGTTTTTAGGAGGCTCTACTTCGACTATACAGCGCATTCATAGCTTTGACGCAAGCCCAAATCCTTGAGTTCTGTTTGCAAATGATCCACCATAGCCTTTGCAAGAAAGGCAACTCTAGTATTGCCCCCCTATCAACCATGTTGTGGATTTCCTGTATTAAAATTGAGCCAGTCAAACGCAGTAAATAGCCTTGTGGGCCGAACAATTGCGGTCTGAAGTGAAACCAGGAATTCATAACAAGCTTCGGGTTCCCGGTTAAGAGACTCCTATTTTGAGCCAGGTTCTCTGGACTGAATCCGGGGCTCAGACTCGGAGTACTGTAGCTTGCAGCAGCCTCGTAAATTCCATCCCAGCGCTGTCGAATTGAACGGGAGATGGACTCCGATCTCAAGTTTGGAACTAGTCGCCTCAAGATGACACCTCAGTGGGGTGGAACCTTTGAACTTTGGTGGATATTATAATACACATCCATACATCATGGTTGGACTTATATATGTCTACCAACCATGATGGAAGGGTTTCTCCTCGAAGTTTCATAGCCCCACCCCAGCCCGACTCGTGCACTTACAATCAAATCCAGTATGAGTCCTTTGATGTCGGGAGCACACTTAATAGCTTCCCCCTGGCTCACAAAGAGATGACTCGCACACCTTCCCGCAGCTCTGAACATGAGGGGGGCATTAACCTTGCACACAACGCCTGGGCGTGTCAGTTGGTGAGCAAACCAGCCAAGCCTTCATTTCATGATTCTATGTTCCAGGTCAAGAACCTCCTCGTCGATCCGACCATGGTTCCATTTCTCACTAGGCGTCAATTTGCAGTCTTGAACGCTGGCTGTGCACCTTCCTGGTCAAGCCCAAGCGGCCAGAAATGACAATGCGGGGTCGCCTCAAAATAGGGAACCCCCCCAAAAGTGCATCGTTTCCTGTTGACTGTGGGCTTCCTTTTGGCCACACTCACAAAGGCTATCTGCGAGACCAGTTCGCCATACCTCTCAAAGGAAACCGACACTGTCAGGGCCACACATTTAAGACAATTTAAGCCCGCATCAGATGTGCTACAGATTGTTTATGCGTTTGCCATACATTTGGGTAATCCATTTCCAGGCTCCTTTGGATCAAGCTGCAAAATGCATTCAGGTCGATCGTGTGGCAAGATCTTCTGCGCCCGCTGTGGCCGTGGCGGGGGCCCGACTCGTTGCCCGGCAAGCTGAGCTCTAGCGCGAGCAGCTTCTGCGCCTCACTCCGAGCTCTGATTCTGGTTCCACCGTAAAGACACGAAAGGAAAAGGAAAAGAGAGGGGAGGTGGTGAACGGTGGGTGAAGCCTTGTCCATTCCTTGCCTTCGTTCGTACTCTCCCTCGCCAGTCATTGCCTTGCTTCCACTCGCTTCTCTCGTTCCCACCTTACCACCTACGACCGATCCAAGAGAGGGAGAAGGTAGATGGGCGAAGGTGGGAGATAAGGTGGAATAGCCGCTAGGAAGCGTCTCTTCTCACACTGTATCTCTTCCTACCTTCTTCCATCTCTTTCCTCTCTCTTCTCATTGCTCTCTCTCATCTCTCTACTGTCGATGGACGAGGCAATGGCCGAGAGGAAGAGACGGGAAGTAATGACCAAGCGAGTGAAAGGAATGTCATTCATTGGCACCGCCTGCCTTCATCTGTAGAAGCCTCTGGGCTGTGCATCATGGCCACTCACTTCATTCGCTTCCTCTATCCCTCACCCACTGTCAAGCATTAAATGGTGAGGGAATAGAAAGGAATGAAAAGAGTGGATCCTCCGGCATAAGATGAGATAGAGAAAAGAGCCGGAGGAAGGAAGAAGATATGACAGCGTTCCATCTCATCCCTTCGCTGTCACTCAACCATAAGAACGAAGTGAAATGATATCTTCTCCTACCGTCTCCCTTCTATCGACGGAGGAGTGAGGGATAGGGATGTGTGTTGAGGATGTACGTGAGAGAAGCGAACGGGAAGAGAAAGAAGAGCTTCCAAGCGACTCCTCACCTTCGTTCGTCCTCTCACTCAACACACATCACCTTCCTCCTTACCCATCCTCCTCGCTCTCGCGAATCACAGGATGGGGAGGTAATGGAGGAAGGAAAAGAACAAGACCAGGAAAGCCACCAATGGACAGCCCAGAAGCTGGGATAAAACCATTTCATTCAAGGCTTTCCTGATGAAGAGAACTGGTCTAATGGTGGACGAAGGACTGTCACTCTCCTTTCCTTCTTTCTCGCTCATTTCCACCGTCAATGACGGAGAGGAAATGGCGGGAAGGAAAGGGAACGAAAAGCAAATCAAAGAAGATAGACCAGACAGAGTTATAGCGTCTGGGTTCTACATCATGTTCTTCCTCTTCTCTTCCTCATGTTCACTCGTCAGTGAGGAGTAAGGAAAGTGACATTCCCTCCATTCAAGCCTTACCGCCTCCGGGCTGGCTTTCTTTCTTCATCTTTGGATTCACGGATCCATGTCAGTCGTAACAACTTATTTTCCTCTTCTTTCTCTTTTCTTTATTATTTTTATGATCCAGGGTGCCACTCGTGTTGGGAATGAACTTTATTGGAAGACGACCTTCCTGAAAAAGACGACTTTTGTGTGGGCGCTTGCGACTTAGGGCTGTTTTGGAAGACGACGTGCATTCCCTTTTGGGAGCGAGCTGAGATGGCCATTTTTTGGTGTCGTATGGGACATTCTTGCCCCAAATGCACATGCACCAGCTATGACCCATCAAAGCGTGGTATTTTTGACAAAATCTCCAGTCTTCAGAAGTTTCAGGGAAATGAGTCTGAGTTGCATCCAATCTGTGAATGTGCTGTTGTGAGTCTGGCCCCACCAGAAAGGTCATATTTGGGAGTGAGGATGACGTGGAAATGACTCTTGGTCTGGAGATTTGGGAATCATTGGAGATCATTTCCAGATCTGCCACCTGCGACAACGTTCCAATGCCAACCCTTGTTTAGTCTGTCCACACCCTTCCAAGCCCATACAATCCCATACAATATATGAGCTCAGTAAGACCAATGCTTTCCAGATTGACACATACAAAGCAAGCAAAAAAGGGGCCACGATCAAGTTGAAATGGTCTACCCGAAACCATGCAAAAAGGGGCCAAAAGGGCCGCAACCCCCATTTATGGTTGGAACTGTGCCTGACTGATCCTCAACCGTGCATTGCTACATGTTCCGCGCCTTGGACAGTTGCAGAACTATGAATTGGTTCTCGACACTGCCGTTGGCTGACCTCATGCGCATGCAGAGTCCAACTTCAATCAACATCAATTGGCATGCTTTTCAGCTTGGTTTCAAGGGCAGCCCAGTTGCTGCGGTTCCCGGAAACCCGCGCAACGGTTTTAGGCAGTTGCTGGGGTCCCGATATTTTCCTGGAAAATCCTATCACCCCGCCAAAAAGAAACTCACTTTGGATTGGGAAACAAAAAAGGTATGTTCAATACCCCCGAAGAGGGAATTAGAGGGGACCCATTTCTGACATAGCCAGAAACTGCCTAGGCTCAGTACTCCCACCAGCCGCTCTGCCTGAGCTTCGTGGCGAAATCAGTGGCAATTCCGTTTGGGGATTGGCCCAAGTGTCACCAGCCGTGAACCAAGCAAAAACCAACCATCAATCAACCATCAACCATATCTATAGTGTTGTGTTCCCCCTACGACTACTTTGGAACATTAAGATTCCGTTCGACTTTGTCCAAAAGGGCCCCGAACCCCTTGAAAGTTTGGGGCTCAAGCGCCGCCTATGCGCTGTTGCAAGGCGAGAACGAGGTCGTTGGTTCGCTTCAAGTGATACCTTTTGGCTTTTGGTCCTACGGATTGACCATAGGGTGGCTCAACCACAAAGGGGTGGGCATCATTTTACCGACATGGGTGTTGTCTCAAAGTATTCCCAAAATGGATGTGACAAACGAAACAAACTGGAAACTTCAAAATGTCCAAAAGTAGTTAAACCAGCCCCAAATTATCTGAAAGGGCCCGCACTGCAAGAAATCCAAAAGCCTAACCTGCCTGCCAAGCCGCAAACGGCGTAGGGTCAGGGTTGTGATTGTGGCTCGCAGGCTGGTTTCAAACGTCGGGTTCCCCATGAGGCTGGGGCTTCTCGAGATCAGCCGCCGGGCCTTTCAGCACTGTCGGCTTTGATGCGGGTCTTTGTTTTGAGGGTTCCGCAGTCGATTTGTGCCAGGGGGACCAAAACCACCATTTTGGGGCCCCCTGTTTTGATTCATACCCATACCAATACCCCGTTATTGTGGGTGCTGAATCATGGGGAACCCAACAGCAGGTGCCCAACTAAGCTTTCGGCATGACAAGAAATGTGTCTGTTTTGAGGGTGCCCCTTTGTTTGGTGGCTTTAAAGGGAAACCAAAAGGATAGAGGGGGGGCGGGGGGGGGGGGGTGAGGCCCACTGCCCCAGGTGCCTATCCCAGAAGGGAACTGGTACCCTGTGGTAGTAGAGGTCGTTGTGTTGGTCCCTGGATCTATTCCGGAGAGAATCCAATATGCCACTGTGGATGATTGGAGGATGGATTGTCCCTGGTGGATTGTCTTGTGGATAATCCTGTAAGCGGCCTGCTAAGCTAAGGTTCTTTTGCTTCACGCGATCATGAATGATGCAATGTTACACAAAAGGGGCCTTGAGCCAAATGTTGCAGGAGATCAAGTGTTCCGTGAACCAAACACAAAACAGACACAAATTTCTTTTGATCCCCAGCACTAAGTATGAAATACTATTGGCTTCATGGCCTTTGGCCGTAGCCTTGATGTATGCCGTAGCCATGCTGTATGCCGTAGCCATGTGTATTAAAAATGTCGGATTCATCCTCTTTTCTGCTCGGATGAAATGTCTTGGCTTTCGAAATGGAAAACACTATGTGCTGCTTCTTTTTGAGATACCTAGATGTATCAAAGGGTGATGTGCAACGCTATGTACACGCGGGACGATTGTGAAACTATTGATCTCTCACTCATTGTATAGTCTTGTAGACGGCGAGGATCAATCATCTGAATTGAGTTCGTGGTGCTGAACGTATGAATCTTCATGGTCAGTCGGATCGACGATACCATCGGCGGCTGCTGTCGGATTGACTGCCATAGTCTCCATAATCATTCCAGGTCGAGTTGCTATAGTCCTTCCACTGTTTCTGATATCCCCACTGCTTGTTGTAGTCCTTGTACTCCTGCGGGGTCCAGGCTTGTTTCTTCTTGATGTACTCCTGGTGTCTCTCAGGGTTGCGTTGCCTGGTTGCAGATTTGCTGCGGATGTAAACCATGAGGGGGCTGTGAGAGTCGGAGCCCTGCGAGCCATTCATGAACATGTCATTGTTCACGTGCTTAAAGCGCTCTGCGGATGAGACCTGGTAATCGAATATGGCCTTGGTTGGATGGTTCCGCATGAGTTCCAGTTGTTCATCATCCATGCCGTTCATCTCGTCCTTCCGGAAAGCCTGCTGGATGTTCGTTTTGCCCTATCCAAATACGAAAGTCATCATCACATCTGGGAATGTTCGATCATATCCTGATCCACACTTCATGTGCAGGTGATGACGGACAATGCATTTTAGGGTGCACGAAGTCTCCATTGCATACTCCATTCTGTCCACGAGTGGCAAATCTTTCGTTTCATTCCACAGTCTCTGATATGCTCTCATGAGGATGTTCACGAGACCGTTGGCCGGATTGAAGACGTGCTGGAGTTTGCTGTAGGTGTTTGCTGATTTGTTGGCGTCTCCGGTGATCGCATCGCATCGGTACAAAGTCACGAGCGGCATGATTTCATTCTGAAGATCTTCCCTTGCTGCTCCGTGGCTGATTGAAGGATGGATGTGGAAAACTCCAATGGTAGCGAATGGGAGATCTGCCCTCGTTATGTGGCGGTCGTCATACTCGTGGAGTGACTTGTTGGATGATTTCGGGATCATGCCACGAAACTCATCACTCTGCTCGATATGGAGAACGACGATCTGATTGTCTCGGCCATGTCCTTGGACAATGGTGCGTGTTGGCAATCTCGGTCCAATGTACTTCTTGGATTCAGTAAACATGGATGGTCCTGTGGTTGCCAAGCAATCCGAGGTCGGAATTTCGTATTCGGGATCAGTGCAACTTCCTTCGGTTCTGAACATTCCGAATGTGGTTCCCCAATTCTGGCTCTTGGTGGAAATGTGTCTTGCCAGAAGTTCCACTCTTGCAGAAGGTCCGCCACGGACAAAGCATGCGATCGGTCTGGATGACCATTGCTTGATCACGATGCCCTTGTACCCGAATCGGATGAACGTCTTGATGAGCTCCCTGGATTTTTCATCATTAGGACTGAAGAATGCGCACTGTTCTGCATCATCATCTTCACGATCGGTCGATCCTTCATCGGCATGTTGCACACCTCCCTGTTGTCCAGCTTTGGATTCCTCGTGAGGTTTCCATGGTTCAGGGTAAGCATGTTGATCGCTATGGATGAGGTGAACTCATGCATCTTGAGATAGTCCACAGGAGGACGGTTGCATCAGCGATCCCAGGATATCGGCATAGGCTCGGATGATTTCCGGGTCATCATGTGACCTGAGCTTCTTCAATCCAAGCGGAAGCTTAATCGGATATCCGGATCCTGGTTGAGCTTGCTTGTACTCGTCCATGGTGGGACATTCTCCTCGATGAGGGAAGTAGAATTCTTCTTCTCCGAGATTGACATCGGGATCGACATGTGCCAATGAGGCTCTCTCGCACTCTGTCAAGTTGGGATGAGCTCTTCTTGAATCTTTGTTGAACTTGTTCATGAAGCGGGAGAGGTGTGCCTTGGTCTCCGCGAGCTCTTCCTCTGCGTCCTTTTTGTTCAAATCTGTTTCGAGATAGATTCCCTTGAGTTCTTCAATAAACTCATCTAGGTTCTCTGAATTGTGATATGCCACAATCACTTTTGGCTTGACGGATCAACAGTGCATCTCTTCCTGCTGGCACATGGGTCAATGCGGCTTCTGACTCATCGTCGTCAAGGATGACGTCATCGATGCATGCCATGTGGACATGCATTCTCCCCGAAGGGTTTGACTGGGATTTCCCAGATTTGAGCCCGTGCTCCATGATGCTGAAGAGCTGATTTCCATAGGTTGCATGGAACATGAATGTAATGGGCCTCTTCGCGAACGGCTTGATTTTTCTCTCTTCTTCAATGGATGGTGGTGCCGGCCTTCGCATTCTATGCTTGGGCTGAGCTGTGCTTTCATCTTCATGAGGCGCCTCGGATCTTGACGGATGCGGACTTGGCGGAATGGATTCCGTTGGGAGATCATAGTCCGGTTCGTCGTGTTGAGGCTGACTTGTCGTGTGTGTCCGCTGTTGCATCTCACGTAGAACTCCATCTCTGGATCGACATAGACTTCCTTGCCATCGGGCCTGAGTGCATTTTGTGCGGATCTTGTGGTGAGCTTGTCGATCCATCGATTCCTTGGAACAATTTCTCCCCGTGCCTTGCGCTCCTGAGATGGCCCGTCCACGGATGGAAATACGAATGTGATTTTCCATAGCTCGGGAACATAGCCATCAAGAGAAGTCCTGGCTTATTTCCAATGAAGTTCCTGGCATGTGTGATGCAGGTCAACGCGTCATAGAGCTTGACGGATCCATCAGGACCCATGTCCACTTGTCGTCTGCATTCCTTATGGATTCTATGCCTTGGATCATGTCGAAGACATCCGGAAAATGATTTGCTCATTCTCTCAATTCGCCAGAGGATGAGATCTGTGAGCTGTTTCGCCTTGGATGGATCCATGCGGAAGTATTTGCAATTCTGGACGGTCTTCTCGAGATCAATGTTGCCGTTGTGGCATAGGATGATGTCGGTTCCGTAAACTTCGGATTGAGCATTGGTATAGCAGCAGATGCTGTAGACCTTCTTGATGAAGTCCATGTGTTGCTTCTCCGTATGAGTTCCTTCACCTTGGAGTGTTGGCTGCCAGTAATCGTTGAATCTGGCCTTCAACCAGAATACCTTGACTCCATGTGGTCTCTCATGCTCAGGAACGAAATGGAAGTCCGGATTGACATCGAGGATGGTTGAGCATTCCTTGTAGCACTCGTACACAAAAGTCAGGAATTTTGAGTGAAAGGTCCTGGGTGTACGGATTCTGGAGGCTGATGTTTGTATCCGATCCATATGTTACAAACCACCGATCATTGGATGTGAGAACAGGCCGGATCGCTGGTCGCCTTGGAAGTGCAGGCCGATCACCAGGATGATTGTCGGATTCCGTCTCTTCATCCAAGATGTTCTTTGGTGCTGGCTTGACCTTGGAGCCTCAATGCTGGTGGCGGTGACTTTGGAACAAGTTTCGGATGCGGCATCGCCTTTGACGTAGGCCTTCCTGCGGGAGGATGCCCTTCTTCATCTGAATCATCGTCGTCGGAATCTGGATCATAATCAAACTGCTCCATGTTGACATTCTCGGGTTGTTGAGAGGCGGATGGATTCTCATCGGCGACTTGCTCCATGGGGCAGTCTGGTGTCTCATCTTCCTCATCACGAGCAGGGGATTCCTTCAACGGTGATGCCCGTCTCTTGATCATCGGCTTTGGCACAGGTGCCGCGGCGCTGGATCGTCCAAACATCAGGTTGAGAATGGGCATGTCAGCGAGGTGATCGAGCATACAAGATTGCAAAGGTCGGATTGGTTGTAAACCGAAAGTGGCTGCGGATGCAGACACATATTTCTTGAGATTCAAACTGGGTCAAGTGCAAACACACGCATCACGGATTTGAGGAATTGAAAATGTGCAAAACGGAAAACCTCATGCATCAGAATTCGTGGACATGCAGATCATGCCCAGGTTCCCCAATAAGCAAACATGGATTCTGCTACACCGACTCCTGCAAAGGCAAGGATGTCGGGTCCGTGCTTCGTGTTGTGTGATAGCCACTCAACCAAAAATGCCTTGTTCTGCAACATGGTACGGAAGGGTGGATGTGCATCTACATTCAAGAGATTGCCGGTGAGGACGGCCTTGATGAGCTCGTCTGCTTTAGCTGAATGCTTGGTCAGCGAATCTGCCAGACAGTCTTCACTCCGTACATGTGCAAGGTCGTGCATCTGTCCACTGTTGCTTTCCTTTCTCAACATCTGGATCAAATGCATTGTTTCTTTCTGTTCCGGTTGATGTGTTGTGGATGCTGTGGTGACAAGATTGTTCGCATCAGTGCGGATGTGTACATCTGCATTTTCGCCCGTTATGTCTGACCAGAGACCGCGAAGAAATAATGCTGAACCGTAACAACGCATTAGTCCGTGCAACTCTGCAACAGTAGTGGACATGGTTGTGGCGGTGATCTTGTGCGTCTCACAGTCGACCAGTGAGCCTCTCGAGTTCGATGAGCCCTGGCGAAGATCTCTTTGTTCTGCAAGAAAGATAACATGCGCACGTTGGGATGACTTATCCTCGTTGTTGCGATAGGATGCATCTGGATAGCCAACTGTGCGTGTCTTGCCACGAAGGGGCCAGAATCTCATGCTAAGCGGGATGCTTTTGATGGTTCTGACTGTCTTATTAATGGCGCGAACGTCCTCAATGGTCGGTGATGATGCCTTGGATGCACACCTGGAGAATTGAAAACCAATGTGGAACTGCGTTCGCGACTGTAACCAGTTGATCTGACCTATAGGACACTTCTGTATGCAGTATGCATTTGTGGAGTAAGAGGAGTGTCGTCCTTCAGGTGTTTGTCAAAAGTGATCTCCTGAAGTTCGTCGATGGCAACATTCTGATGGACATTGATGTACCAACCGTGCTTGTCATCTTGCTTCCATTGGATGCGCTGTCCTACGAAGAGGCAATCATTTTTGTCCTCGGAACCAACCTGAAAATCTTTCCGAAGTCGTCCCATGATTTTCTCAAACACGTCATCCCCCGTCATAAGAAGATCATCTACATGAAGAGACAGTGCTCCATGAACTTGTCGATTCGTATGAACGAAGTGCCGAGTCAAGGATGTTCCACCATCTGCGGGGTGCGTCATTTAGCCCGTAGGCAGGCTTCTTCATGCGCGCTCCAGTGTGTGGTGGATATCCCATTTCAGGAGGTATCTGACAAATAATGTCACGAGACTGATCGTATGCTTCGCCTTGGAGAAATGCTGTCTTCAAATCCATGTGGAATATATTCCAGCCTTTATTTGAGGCTGCTTGGATTGCAAGGCGGAAACCACTCCTGGATGCAGCAGGACTGTCTGTCTGCTGATCATTCTTCTGCTTGTCTTGGAAGCCTCGGAGGACCCAGCGAGCCTTGGTCTTCAGGAAGTTACCATCCTTGTCTCGCTTCAGGGTAAGAACCCAGCGACCGGTGACCCAGTTCCTGACCTGAATCTTGCGTGTATCGACTAAGTCGAACACTTCATTGTCAAGCCATGATTTGCACTCAAGCTGCTTGGCTTCTAGGAATTGCTTCTAATAAGCTCTTATTTCCGTGGCCGTAGCTTCCTTCCGCTTCTTGCCAATGAGTGCGGATGTGGATGCATGAAGCCTTCAAGGATTCTTGCTTGGATGAATACAGAACTAAGAGTGCACGGTCATCGTCGGTCATGTTCTTGCAAAACTGGTCAACATGATTCTGATCTGTGTATTTCTGATGAGAGAATCCGCATCGGCAGGGTTGCCTTCGATATCTCTTGGAACCGTAAAGGATCCGGTGTTCGCACAGATCTTCTGTTCGGCTGTCATGAGTGACCAATGCGCTTCATCTAGAACGAGATCAGCTTGGTGATCATCGTAGGATCTGGTCCTCTGAGAGTCTTCTGAATCTCCATCTTCCTGGTCAGTGTATCTCATGGTTCTTTCTGAACTTCCAGTGCCGGATGAGGTTGGAACATGAGGAATCAGTTCTTCCTCACTTTCAAAATGGACCGGCAAATTCGCTGGATTGTTCGGATTATAATTGGATGAAGATGCAGGATCATGTCTTGGAGAATGCCCAGGTGACTCATCATTGTCATCTGGCTTCTTCTTCTTCTTCCCAGTCTTCTGCTTCTTTGATGGACTGCCGGTTGTTTCTTCTTGCGCAAGTGTTGGCAGTTCAAGATCTTCATCTTGGTCTTCTGCTTCGGGATTTGTAAGAATTGCAGGTGGTGAAGGTACCACGACAGTCGGAAGAATTGGCTGAGATGATTGCGACTGTGACGGCAAAGAGACATCACCCCCCAGTCGATTGAGTCCACTTGAGGATGAAATGGACTGTTTTTGCCGTTTAAGCGCTGCATCTCCTCCGCCAGGCTTGTCGTGTGGCGGTAGTGGAGGATCCACTGGACTGTCTGGTGACACACTGCGTGGTGCTGGCGGCATGGGATGATCAGGCTGATGTGGAGGATCCGGAGGAGGATCTGACATGTTCTCGTCCGGTGGCGTTGGAGGTCTTGGATCAGGCATGGGATGGTCCGGTTGATCAGGTGGCTGCTGAGTGTCAGGTTGTTGAGGTTCATCTGTTGGATCCAATGGATCCGTCTCGATGGGCATCGGCCTGATAGCCGGCGCATCGGTGAACGACTGATGAATGGATGAAAACATCACAGCATGCCAAGTCTTCGGATCATACTTCTCCCAATTGCATTTTGATGCAGGCAAGACCCAAATTCTATTCAGCTGATCAGGCTGCCAGAAGGATATGATTGCATCGTCCGGAGGTGACGTAATAGGCATATTGATGCCAATGTGTGGACGTATGCGGTGCATGCATCATACTGAGTGGATGAGATGCACAATTGTCTCAACTTCTTACAGCCATTCCACATGTTCTGACATCGCCAGTCATTAGGATCTTGCTTGAAGATATCGATTTCAGTCCCAGGTGGGTACTGCTTCATCGTCTTCTGGAACTTCTGAACTAGCGGATCCTGGATGACTCATGGTTGAACGTCCTTGTTGAACGGCAGGTCTTGGATTCTGACTGCAAGACTGCTGCTGGTCATGTTGAACTCCTTGTCAATGGCTTCCATCTCCTTTCCCAGTTTTACACCTTCTGAAGATCGGTCTCATGACCTCGGAAGGTAAACAGTGCATCAAGCTCGTGGGCTTGAGACTTCTGAGCCCGGATTAAGGTTAAGTCCGTATGCACAGAAATGGAAATCTCCCAGGTCACGGACGGATCTGAAAACAATTGTTGCATGCATTTCAGGTACCATATCCTGGGTGTCTGAGGATTTTCGATGATGAAGTATCTTCTGTGCTTCAACTCATATCGCGCAATGGATGCCACAAATTCAACCATGGGAAGGTAGCGTCTCCGCTTTTCCCCAACCTTTTGTTGGTCTTGTTGGATGTTCTGCATATTTGACCATGGTCCACAGACCGGTGCCATTAGGATGACATCAGGTGCTTGTTCTCTGATGATCTCCATGACCATGTCTCGTCCCTTCAATGTCATTACATCGAATCCTGTGCGGATGTCTACGTGAGTCCCAACCTTAGGACCTGATAGTGCACAGCATTGACTGAATCTGGCACTTCCTGCAAAGAGCTAGAACGTGGATCTTTCCCTTACGTGCACAATTCCAATGTGCTTGTTCAGGAATGGATGTGAGGTCCTCGACGAACATGTTCTCTGCTGGATGAGGTACTACAGGTTTTGGAGTTGTTTTTCCCGCGATACGTAATGGCACTGAGGATCTTGGCTTAGGAGCTGGTGCGGATGATTCCTTTTTCTTGGTATCTGCAGAGGAGCCTGGTTGCTGCTTTTGCAAGGATTCTCGCTCTTCTGGTAATAGAAGATCAATTCCAAGTTTCCCCGGAGGGATGGTTTCATCCTTCCTGAGCTTCGTCATGTTAACCTTGATGAGTCCCAAGATCAAAATGGAAATGACCTTTCCTTTTAGCCATATGCTTCCATCGGAACGAATCTTGGATTTGTCTTCCTGCCAGTGGTGGATACCTTGTCCTTCACCTGAAGAGGCTTAGAACTCATTCGGAGATTTTGAGCAAGGTCTCGTCGGATGTCTTCGGCTTGACGTGCTTCTTGGAAAGCTTGCTTTGACAGCTGCTTGATCTGGATGGCTGTCAGCTCTTCTTCATTCCTGTCAGTCGTCAACTGAGTTGGTGTTGCGACATCGAGTTGGATGAGATCTGCTGGTCGTCTTCCGAATGCGAGCTCCAATGGTGTTACACCCCCGTAGGTGACGGTCTGATTCCGAGTTGCAGCGGCCTTCACTAGCTGCCTGTATGTCACTTTCTTCAGTGTTGCAGGTGCTGTACCTGCCTTGATGGAACTTAGCGTGATCTTGAGTTGTGCCTTCAGGAGTCGAACTGCTTCAGCTCGATTTGGCCATGGTGTATTCGGTCCCAAGGATATCGGTGTGATGTCAAGGGACTGATAGAAATGTTCCCATGTATCTGTCATGAAGGCTTGATCTGCGACAACTGATTTGGGCTGCAAGTGGTACTGGTCAAAATAGTTCCTGAGGACAGTGATGTTCTCGGCTTCTTGCGTAGTTGTCACTGCCTCTGCAGTGAGCAATGTTGTTGCTCCATCCAGGATGACAAAAACAATGATGTGTTCTCCTGTTCCAAGAGGAACTTGACAGTGATCAATGAATGTCATGTCACCAAAGGTGTCCGCTCGAAGTCCACTTGTTTTGCTTCGTGATGGTGCATGCTTTGCCGCTTGGCAAACTTCACACTCACTTCGGTTTTTGTCAAAAAGATCGAATGTTGATTTCGGCAAATGAAGTGCTCGGGTTCTGAATCGAAATTGATCTGTTGTCATGTGATGATGCTGCAGGTGGAGTTTCTTCAACTCTTCGGGATTTGAGGATGGTGCGAAAGGATCTGGCTCAATAGTCGACCGGCCCCTCTTGTCGATGATCCTGTCTGCTGCCGATCCTGAACCTGCTTCTTCGTCCTTAAGCGAATTGTCCGCGAAGGTGAAAATGGTCTTACCTGTCCACAGGTTAATCATCGGTTTATTTGCCTGGGATGTAAGTCTCCAATTGTCTTCTAAAATGTTTGGATCTCCACCTGCGGATGCATCAATGATTTCCGTAGTACGTTCTCGGCTAATGTGATCAGGATTGATTGGACATTCCTTGGCTCCATTTGGTGTGAACAGCGCCTTTCGGGGCACACGGATGAGCTGCTTGTTCTTCTTGTCAAGGATCCAATGGTCCTGCTTTTGAGACCCAATGATCTTAGGAGTTGCTAGGTCCTCCTTTGTCTCGGATGATTTTGCTGCACAAACAGTTTCGCTCTTGGTGAGATCCCCGGAGGGGAACTTGATGCTGTTATCATCGTCATAGACATAGTTGGTGAGGCCCTTGTGAGCAATTTCTCCATGCGCCTTCACTCTTGCAACTCCAGCGAGATCGACGAGTGCATGTCCTGTACCGGAGGCTGGAACTGCTTGACGGTTCATGCCAAAGGCTTTGCGTGTCTTGTCACATTGAGGTGTGTGCTCGATGGTCATGTAGAGGTTCCGCATCTGGCTGATGCTGAGAAGGATCGGTACAGTTCCTTGTTCAAGGACGTCGATGTTGGTACTGCGTGGAGGAGTTGTGTGATATCGAAGATGCAGGGTCCAATTTACCCTGGCGGTCTCTCCGTTTGCAAAAGTGAACTTGGTCTCGGCCGGGATGTACTCATAGGAGATGATGTCCTTCATTGGTTCGATGGCCTGAGTAAAACGCTGGATTGCATGCCAGCTGCCCATAGATCTGGTACATCCATTGTCCAGAATCGCATAGGTCGGGTTGTGCTGAGGGTTGATGACAGGCGCCATCAGCTTTGTTGCCAGAAGGCTGTGATTTGTTGTGACGGACAGATTGTGTTCTGAAACTGTATCTGATTGGATCAGCTTCTCGTGGATGGCCTTTTTCCCAGGATGCTCATATGCATCATGGAATGCCATTAACGCTTGTCCTGTGCTGGATGTCTCATGGGATGAGTACCAGCCATGTTCGTTCCATGTCCATTAATCCCAGTCTTGGTCTGTCCAACCGGCATAGGTAGGCTCTATGGATGATGCAGTCTGCTGGATGGCGGGCTGCTCCTCCGTCTTCTCTGCGGTGGCTGCGAACGTCTTGGATTTTCCTTTCTCCTGTCCGCTCTTTCCTTTGCCACTCTCATAGGATGGATAACCTTTGTTTCCATCACAGGGATATTGGAATTTTGATTTTCCTTTCTTTCCCTTCTTTCCTTTGCCTTTTCCCCAATATGCCTGGTCGTAGGGATCATAGTTTTCGCTGGCCATATTGGCCTTTCCGCCAGAACCGCTTTTTCTGAAGGGTTTAAAACCACCTCGTTGGTGACTGCCCTTTTTGTTTCCTGATTTTCCTTTTCCTTTTCTCTTCTTGAACTTGAAGTTCCGTCCCGACACTTTTCTTGCTATGAACGCATCGTTCTCCTCGAGGACCCAGAACGTCTCTTCATCGTTGTTTGACATGAATCCTTCAAGTCCTTCTTCATCCTCAACCCAGAAGCCTTCTTTTCCTTCGTGTTCACCTTGCTCGATGATGAAGAAGGTGTTGCTTCGGTTGCCTCCTTGAGGTCGGATGGATGGATCTTGGATTGATGTCCTCGTCGTGATGAAGAGTTCATGGTAGTGCGTCTTCAGCATTTCATAGGAGTAGTTTTCTAATGAGATGTTTCTCAATGACATTGCACTTGTCAGTCTCTCTCTGTGCTCATCTGACAGCTCACTTTGAATATTGGAAACTGTGCAATGAGATTATTCCCGAAGGGAAATGCGTCCCGCTGTCTGTCCTGCATTCCTTGGATATACTGTCTGAGGACTACTGGATCATCCTCATTGAGCAGGGCTGGAGGCGGTGCTCGAACACCGGCTGCTTGCTGATGTCGAGCAATTGTTCTTGCATCTGCGTCCTGTACGGACTGTCGAAATGATGGGGACTGTGCCTTGAAAACGGGCATCAAGTCCATCCATGCTGCCTTCAATCTCATAAGAAGGATTTCGAATTTTGAGGTAAAAATGAGGAAATCTTGGTTCTGCCTTCTATGGTTGAAGAAACTGAGGAGCCTGTACAGATACACGTTGGTCGCACCTTTCAAAAAGTACTTCTTCAGCGTGTTCTTGAAATAGTTGACTCCTTCATCAGGATCTTGCAAAAGGTCGTTTTGGAGGACCGCCTTGTACATATATGCATCACCGGTCAATCTGCTTTTGAGCAGAGGTCCTCTCTTGGGTGCTTCCACCGTTGTGATGGTCACCCAGTTGTCCACGAGTTCTTCATACCTGAACCAGCTGACTTTTCCGTCGTACGATGGCGGCTGCTTGGCGGTCATCGATAAATTTGGTGTTCCCTCCGTATAGCCTGGGTTTTTGGCCATACTTGAATAGGCTTCCATGAAGCCTTCTCCATCGGATGACATCTTCCCTTGGATCTCTGCGGCAAACCACAAATTGAGGCCCCAGGTGCCTATCCCAGAAGGGAACTGGTACCCTGTGGTAGTAGAGGTCGTTGTGTTGGTCCCTGGATCTATTCCGGAGAGAATCCAATATGCCACTGTGGATGATTGGAGGATGGATTGTCCCTGGTGGATTGTCTTGTGGATAATCCTGTAAGCGGCCTGCTAAGGTTCTTTTGCTTCACGCGATCATGAATGATGCAATGTTACACAAAAGGGGCCTTAAGCCAAATGTTGCAGGAGATCAAGTGTTCCGTGAACCAAACACAGGGGGGTGGGGCAAATGGAATCTCTCTTTGTGAAGAACGTGGTCACTGGGTCTTCGGGGCCGCTTTTTGACAGTTTCACCAAGATAGGCGTAGTTTGGAAAGATCCAAGCTGCTTTGACGGTGGTTTCGACTTCAATTTGGCGGTGAACCTTTGGGTTACTCTCCTGCAATTCAGCCGGCCCGTGCTGCCCCCCAAACACGCTTCCGCACACAGACCCCTTCGGAAGATGATTTCTTTCTTGGAAAACAACTGGTGCACTTCCATGTATGTTGGACTTCATGTCCAAATGGGATTAAACATTGTACCCGTAATAAAAACAACTGGGGGGGCCCAAAAGAATTAATAAGTGCACCTGAAATAAAGACAAGCCCCTGCCCCCCCCCCCGCCCATGAAAAAAAATGTCACCCAAAAAAAGTCACAAAAAGTCACAAAAAAGAAGAGAGAAAGAGAGAAAGGACAGGAAGAAGAAGGAGAGATAGACAGCCCTGGTCCTTGGATCTTTGGCACCTTGCTCTTGGCACCTGCTTCTTTCCTCAACCACCAAAGGGGGTAGTACTTCAAGCCCCCAAATTTTAAGCCCAAGACTTTTCTTCCAGGGGCCCCTCAGTTACCTCTTGGCTAACAACCTAGCCAACCTCACACACAACCCCAGCTGATGCTGATGCTGATGCTGGTGAAGCTTGTTGCTTTCTCCCCAAAATCCAAACTGCAGACCTTGCCCAAACTCAAGTTTTCTTACATGTCTCTTGTTTAAAAACTGCCCACCATCAAACCCACAAAGGGGGTAGTACTTCAAGCCCCCAAATTTTAAGCCCGAGACTTTATTCCAAGGGCCCTCACAATAAAGTCAAATGCAAACTCAGTTCCAAATTTCAAAAGGAAGCTCCAGCAATACTAAATCAAATGCAAGTTCAGTTCCAAATCTGAAAAGGAAGCTCCAGCAATACTAAATCAAATGCAAACTCAGTTCCAAATCTCAAAAGGAAGCTCCAGCAATACTAAATCAAATGGAAACTCAAGTCTACCAATACTAAATCAAATGGAAACTCACCTCAAGATACTATTCCACATGCCCCCATCGTTGAGGGGGGGGGACTCCCGTTTACAAATCCACATTGGACATTAAACATCTTTCAAACCATCCAAAAGGAGAGCCACCTATCTGGCTGGTAAGTGGGGGAAGGCCCCAACACAAACTCTGCTGACCATAATCAGGAAAACAACAAATTATGGGGGAATCACAAAGGGACCCAAATCCGTTGGTACCTTGTAAATAGTCGTCGGACCGCAAAGGGTGTGCTTCTCAAATGATGACCCCTCAAAAATGGTTTCTTGGCTTCCCTCTCAAACAACAAGGCACCGTTGGGCAAAAATTGCTAACCAGGTTGGGCCAGACCATGCGATTTCTTCACCTTTACCACCCCAAAAAACGATACCCTCAAAAAACTCGGGGATCCAGACCCGAGCTGGTTGCTCGCTCTGGGGACTGTCGCACACTGAGGCCTCAGCTCTCTGGACGCTGCGTGGACCATTTCACCACCTCACAGCCCACCCTTCAAACTGCCGGCGACCTTGGACAAGGGAATGTTTCAAATAGTTGGACGGCCCCAAATGAATGGTCGGCTTTGAACCCAGGGGCACAAAAGCAGCCGACCACAAAAAATGAGATGTGTTGCACTGTCCCCTCGTGGTGAAACGAAAAAAGTTGCCAGTTTCACGAACATCTAAGCTCCTGCTTTGAATTTCCTTGCGTTTCAGTCCATGGTCAGCCGGCGCCTCTCCCATCCAAAGAGGTGAGCAGGGCAGGGTGACAAAGTGAGGGACAAATTTGTCAGCACCATGTTTAGGTATAGGGCCGTGCAGATTACTACCAATCGCAAACCTGAAATAAGGAAGGAACCTTCGTCATGGATGAGCTCGAATGTTGCCTTTGGATGAGCTCGCTATAATTTGCCCAGATGGGTGTCGGAGGTATGAGTTTGGAGTACATGCCAAAATAAGTTTGCAAGGCAGTTGCAGTATATGCCATCCTCTATAATGAGTGGTATAGTACTTCCATACCTTCAAAATACGTACCTGGGCATGCCCTTAAATTCAGGGCACCGCGTAAAAGGGGCCAAGGGGCCTGTGATTCTTGGGGACCCCCGGTAAAACACCGGCACACACTGACCCCGAAACGGAGCCCAATCAGGCCGATACAAATTTGTGTGAACTCGTCACCCGGCCAAGCTCCCTCCAACGAGGCCGGGCCCTATCAATTGGGGGCCAGCGCTTCAAAGGGCCACAAAGTTGGGGGAGTATGGCCATCCATATTCACCCACAAGTGAGAGGCGCTCATATAGCGCCAAAAAAATCGGTCACGCCGCCTGGAATGACAAATCCACCTCTTTCGTCTCGACCTCGACAAAAGCCTGGCATTGAGCCGGTAGCGTTGCATCTAACCTCCCTCCCATGCTAGCCAGTGTCAGAGTACAGGCCAAACACCAGCCTCTATGGAATCAACCTCCTCCGGACAAACACAAATACGACAAAGTGGGAACCTGCCAAATGAGAGGGGTCATCAAATACCGATACCGTGATATAGTAGTGTGCGAGCTCAGCATGTTTCACTTACTGTGGAGTGTTACCAATCCATCCCCGCCTGGAGCGGCTGTTTTTGATTGCTTGTCGGGCGAGACTGGGTGGCAAAGTCCTTGCAGCCGGAAGCAATCCGTCCGTGAGTCAAGCAGTGAGTCAAGCAGTGTATCTCAATCTGTCCAATTAAGGCTGGCCTCTAAAAGTTCTGAGGCATGAACCCAAGGGCGCAATTCAACCCACCCCAGTGCTATGAGTGTGTGCTTTTTGAGGGTACCATCAGGTTGGCTTCAAGGGGACAGGAAACCCACCATCTGGGCGTGCCCTTCTTTGAGGGCACCCTTTTGGTGGTTTCAAAGGACATCTAATAAGAAACCACCAGTTTAGGATTCCCCCTAATTAAAAATTATGGTCTCAGTTCAACTCCTTATACTGGCGCAAGGCGCTGCTGCCAAGTCGCATCCTCCTCATCAGCCTCCTCGCGACTTGCTGCGAGCTACAAGTTGCAGGACGAACAAGACTTGAAGTAAGGAATCCCCAAGTAAAGGACCCGCATCATGGTGAGTTGGTTTGAGCTCGCCGTAACATTGGCAAACTCATGCAAAAGGCCCTAGCCTTGAAACAACTATCCGGCCAAGTCCTCAAGGGAACCGCGCCCCATTGAGTCCAAATGGGTCACAATCAAAGCCTGGTACAGGAGTCAACCCAAGGATCAAAAGGGCCGCGCCTATTGGCTGGGGCTATGCCGGCTATGCCGGCTATGCCATGTTTGGTGGCTGAACCTGAGACTTTTGGGCCATGGTGGATTCCTGATCATGCTTCATTGTCAAAAGTCCGTCCTACAGGGGTCCACAAGGAAAGGGTCTTGCCGTAAGGCACACATGCTTTGATAATCGGCTCGTGTCATACTGCGATGTGTCCGAAAGGGTTTGTGAAGCTTGCAACTGCTCGACAACTCCTGAAAATCAAACACAAACCTCTGAGATGAAAATGCAAATCATGCAACATGACATGCCCCTAAACTCGTGTGGGAGCACGTCTTCAGGGAAAAGCACATTGAACATGGCTTTGCTTCATGCCAGCGTCTGTCAAAAGTTGAGCAGGCCCCTGCCTCTCATCTTGAAACTTGTCGTACCCAAACGGACGAATAATGGGAATTGTCTATCGTGTGTGTTTGTATGTGTGTGTTTGTGTCT
Organism: Effrenium voratum; assembly: GCA_963377175.1. NCBI lineage: Eukaryota > Dinophyceae > Suessiales > Symbiodiniaceae > Effrenium > Effrenium voratum. Next base: position 39,048 of record CAUJNA010003788.1, on the reverse strand, counting down.
GTGTGGTTGGGGTTGTTGGCACTGAAAACGATGACAGAAGCAAAACAATCAACTAAGCAAAAGCATCCAAACAAATCATCAAACACCCAAGCAAACAAAGGACAAACGAAGAACAAGACAAGACAAGACAAGCAAGCAAACACCCAAGCAAGCAAACAAACACACAAACACCCAACACACAAGCAACCAATCACACCATAAAACAAAACAAATGAATGAACGAACAAACGAACCAACCAACCAACCAACCAACCAACAGACAGACAGACAAATAGACAAATAGACAGACAAAGAAAGAAAGCAATAAATTAAGAAAGAAATAAAGTCAGAAAGATAGCCACAAAGCAACAACATAGGGAAACACCGCAAGACACAACGGGAAAGCAACAAAGAAATGCGGAAAGAAAGGAACAACAACAAAAACCAGCAAAAAGCAAACAACAAACTCATCGTCTCCTCACCGTCCGAATCGTCTCCTCGGATGCAGGCGACGAAACTCACTTCTCAGATCATATAGCATCGAGAACAACATGTTGGCTTCCATACATAAGTAAGCCTGGACAAGATCACTTGTTTTCCCAAGGGGACATGGGAAACTTGCGTGCGCCGCTTATCTGTCTTGCTGCACCCCTGCTAATGTGTGAGTGCGGCAGTTGATTTGGGTGCCCCCCTGGTTTTCGTGAGAAATTTTGGTGGACGCCCTTGTCCTAGCAATGGAGCAACAACAAGAAATAGTGGACAGTGGAGATGTGGACACGCAACAAACAGTAATGACCACAGCTGGCGCCGTCTGTGCAGAAATGTAGTGGCACTGAGATCCTAGCTGCCATGTCGGCGGTCTTGAAAGCTCGACCTCCGGCATCCCTTGGATTGGATGTGTCTTGTTTTGATTGTACCTTGTTTTGGGTGAATCAAAACGGAAACCACCGGGAAACCGCCCATTTTGAGGGCTCCCCCATTTGGAAACAACCTCTTAAGGCATGTGACAATACAGGAGAGTCCCAAAAAATTGAGGCTTTCCTTCTGGTGTCCTTACAAGAGCACACACCCTCTTCCAGCTGGCTTATGAGTCAAAGAGCTCTCGCCCTGCCTCCTGGGACCATTGGCCTGAAACCAATTTGCCACGGCCGACGTCAATTGGCTCGTTCGGATTGTGCCTCTCAGCCCTACTCTAGAAGGCCAAGGAACCGTGTGGCTTGGAACCAGAAAGATCTGCAAATTATCAGTGACTGGGTCCAGTAACATTAACATGAAACCCCGTGTCAGGCCAAGTCGAACGATGTCATTCCCAGCAAGTGACTGCAAACTGACATTGAACAGTGACCATCTGACACATGGACAATATCATGGGTTGGCCTCCTGTTTCTTGTGAGGAATTCGGACTGTTCCCCCGTGCTGTCTCCAATTCAGCAATAGACTACCAAAAGTATTGTCAGTTGCTCATATGCAAGAAACATGTGGTTTGCGAATTCTAGACTACCACCAAAGCTGAAATAAGGGATCCCCAAGTATGGGACCTTCAACATGGCGAGATCGGTCTAGGGCTCAGTCTTTCCCAGAATGACAAGCAACAAATCACCGGGCCATCCAGGGCTTGCCACTGTGGTGTTGGTATCAATGGCGAAATAGGTACACACTTTCTGCTATGGCTTGCTTTGGCTGAATAGTACCCCACCCAATACTAATCATCCAAGGGCCCTACTAGAAGTTGGAGGCTCACGGCTCTCTCTCTGTTCCGGCCTGCGACGACCTGGCAGGCTGGGTGGCAGCAACACCAAGTGCCAGACGGCTGTCCCTCAAAATAGGGGTCCTTTTCAAATGGTTGCCTTGCCTTCCTTTTAGGAATAGGGAGACAAACAATACTTGGCAGGTAGGCCGTCTTCCACTGCTGCTACGCCGCCCGCCCTGGCGGTCAGCGCATGGTGTCAAACGTCACAGGAGCAGCGTCAGCTGTTGCTCCTTGTGCAGAAAAGGGAAATTGGTTTCGCAGCTTCTCTGTATCCAAAATAAAGACAAAAGAGAAAACTCGTCCACTCTTACCCCCAGAGCTCCCTATATTTCCGCCCGCCAAGAGAAAACTCCCCCAAAAAAATGCAAAAGGGACATCTAAAACCGTCCAAATGGGAACCTGTCCCCCGGAGTGTCTTGATTTCAGTCTTTGCTTGGCTTTCGGCCGGCGAGCGAGAAGACTCGCCTTTTCCTTCGACTCTGGCGTGGCGCGTTGTCCCTGAGTCGATCGCATCGAACAGTCGCGAGGTGTGAGCACTTGGTATTCCAATGCTGTTGACAGAATTTGCACCAGCTGGTGGTCTATCCCAATAGGGCTTCATCCATCCTAGTGCGGACGCATGTCGAAGAGCATGGCCGGACCCAAAACCAGGCGAAGCCCCGAAAATTCGATGCTCAAGAGCGCCGTGGGCCATGGCCGTCCTTACGGCTCTCTAACCAAGCACCCCCCTAGATGCAAGTAAGACAGGCCTGAGAAACGCCAAGGAAGGGGCTGGAGAATCAAAAACATGATTCTCCATCATGACCCATCACCCAACACTATAGGGCTATTTTTTGCTTGGCCCACGTTTCATGCAGAACACCTGGGCTTTAGATATGTTCATTGTCGTTTCAGTCAAGGGCAAAGATGCAAAATGTCACCAAACGTTGACCCCTAAGCACAAACTGCGCCGGTGGCTGCGCTGGGCCCACCGGCTGAGGTCCTTCGCGAAGTGGAGCCGGACCTCATCCGCAGCACAAACCCGGGTGCCCCCACTCTGTGCTCTCGGCCCCAAGTCACTCAGAAATCATATCGAGTTGGCTATCAACAGCGATGTATGGCTATCTACATGAGCATATTGTATATGTATTTATATCTATATACATAACTTACCAGCTGAAAGGTGAATGTGTGCTTCTCTGTATGTTTATGCATTCATATATGTATATATAATACATACATATGTACATACATATGTACATACAACTATGTATGACAGCTGTCCCAAAGCGGCCGCAAAGCACCTGGGAACCATGCTCCATGATGCCCATGAGCTGCTCAAAGGAGCTGCGGCGTGTGGATAACCTCCGCCGTGCGCGAGCCTGGGCCGAAGGGCGAAGCTCCTCTCCGGTTGGCTCGCCTCAATGGGTGACGGGTGTGTCAAGCGAGGATTTCGGGTTGGCTTCCCTTCAAACCAAGAAATGGGCCCCTCAAAAACCCAAGCCCAAATATGCTAATACACTTTTCTGTGATCCAATATTCGCCAATAGTGTACTTAGAGGAGATCCCTTTTTCACTATCAGCATGGATTTTGGGTGCTCGACCATCTAGAAAACTTTTAATTACATAAACAGCCGCGCTTGGAAAGGGCTTCGACTAAGGGCGCAGTTGATTCTTTCCACCAACGAATCCGGGAAAGGCAAGCCATACGATAGCAAGCTTTCTGCACACTCAGTAAAGGCTTGGCACGCGGGCGGAAAATCAGATCTTTTAAACAGACATGAGCGCCCTGTGGTGAACAAATGGTCAGCTTCCTTTTGGGGTTCTCCTGCACAGGGTACACTTAAAACGGACGTCCAATGACAACCAGTCAGCTCCGCAAGTCAAAAGCCCACGGACCCCTAAAGCGTGAGGCTAAGATTAGAATCTTTTCAGCCCTCGCTGTCTCAAATTTTCTCAAACGTTGCCTCGAGCCCACTTCCACGGTATCCTCTGGGACTGGAGGACTCCCAGCAGCTGAAGCTCACGTGGAAGGAATCGGTCCAGGTCTCGCTCCCAAAGCTCCAAGAGCCCTTTCACACCCCGTGCCCTGACCAAAAACATATCACCATTCTTCACATTCTTCACATTCTTCACCTGATTCTTTCGTCCCCCCACATCCCGCACATACGGTGCCAAGGCAAGGGCACGCCCCTGCTTGTCGTCCTTGTCTCTAACCTCAAGCGCACTCCACGCTGACTCGGGGAACAACTCACGAACAATATCATCCATTCCGGGGGCAAAGGGAATACTGAAAGATTTCGGGTTGGACTGGAGTTGGGCCCTAACTCGAGTCATGCAAAAGGCGGTGTCCGTCAATGTTCTCAGGGTCCTCCCTAGAGGAAAACTACGGCAACAAAAGGGCGCCCCAGCAGCGCACCTTACCAGTTCCCAAATCTCAACTGAATCAGCCAGCTGTCCGTCCCTGGAAGGTTGGAACGAAAGAAGGAGGGAAGGAATGCCCTTGCGCTTTGCGCCGCAATAATCATTTTCTCCGTGGTCATTACTTAATGTACTGAAGATTATGGTACCCCAATCCATTCCAACTATTTTGCCCCTTTGCCTTCCATTGCAAACGGGACCAAAAATGCCAGGTGGCCTACCAAAACGCGAGCCCAGTTTTCGCCGCCCTGCTGGTCTGCGCGGCAGTGTGCTCCGGTTGGGTGGCAGGGCAGCCCAGACAAGCGCGCCGTCTGGAAACTCGGGAACTCGGGTCTAGTCTTGGCTGCTATGGATGGATCTTCAAGTTTTAGCCACCAAGCAGTAGCATATATATATATTATATTTACCCAGGGCGCAATAGCCACAAAATAGTATGCTTGAGTCAAGAGTTAGGCTTCAACTGGGGAGGGAGTCAGTGTGGTCGTTTTGCGCCCTTTTGTGGGCGCACAGATTTGTTCCTTGAGCACATGCGATGTTCATTTTGGAACTTCCATGGCTTGTTTTCGGGACAGCAGTTTTGCGGAGTACTTACTCGTCAGGAAACGAGTTGGGCCACCTCCCGTTGAACATGTTCAAACCACGATTGTTTAGATTGCGGTTTCCCTTCTAAAGGAGCCAGGGTCTGCTTGTTCAAACAAATGTTGACCAACCCCGGCTCCAACTCAATTCTTCAACTGGGGCCGCAACCCGCGAGGTCTGGGGCCTAAGGCTGCGAGTTGCAAGCTAGAAAAGCAGAAAAGTGCAGAGCTCCACAAAGGCGTGTGCGCTTTCTAGTCTGTGAGGGGAATCCACGTGAGGAACGCTCAGTCAACAAAGCCTAGCTCGATGGGTGTTTGAATGCCAGGAATAGATGAACAAACCCTAACATGGAAAACGCCAGGTCCTTAAATGAGAGGCCCGCAGGTGCTGTGCCCACGTCTCAGCATCTCACTGAGCTACTGCTCCTCGATGCACCATACTCGCCGGGGAATCCCCTGCCGGCGCGGGGCGCGGCGGAATCTTCCGTATGAAGCTGAGCACAACTGTAGGAGGGACAGCAAAAAGGCGTTCCTGCCTTCCTCTTTAAGTCAACCTGAGCAAAGGTGCCCTCAACACGCACACACACAGACACACAGACACACCAGGCTGCGGCACTGCTGCGCTGTTGCCGTTGCTGTGCTTGGGGCAACCGATCGCTGTCCGCGCCTGGTCCTCTTTGCCTGGCAAAGTGTGACCGCGCATTTCTAGAAAGGTCGGGCTTGGCTTATCCCTCCTAAAGTTTGGGGCCTGGCAATCTCTGAACAAGAAACAATGGCTGGGGAGATACCACAAAACTAGTAACCGGCCTAGCTTCAAATGAGAGGAGACGTTGGAAAAGGCAACGAACATGCATTTCTGCAGCAGCCGCGCGCCATTACATTGCATACCGTTTACGCGCGTAAATACATGTGGTCATACTCCTCCGTGCTCTGATTGAACCATGCTAAGAAAGCACTATATGATTGAATGTTGTTGCTTTCGCAGGCCCGAACTGGGCCAACGGAAGTACATGGCAAAATACAAAGAAGAGGTTTGTCGTTGTTTTCTTGCTTGAAGCAAAAAAAGAAGAGGCTTTAGCAATTTTCAACACTTGTGAGTATGGTTCTCCGCACTTGGCGCGGATAATTACAGATCGCCGGGGAATTCCGCAGACGACAAGCCTCGAAAAAACAAAACCAAATCTCAGCGGAGAAGTGTTGGTTTTGCCACAAGTTTTTGTTGGTTTTGCGAGGCGCGGGATCCATACTTGCTCCGAGCCGCGCGCTCCGCCCAAGCCTCAGCCGCGCGCTCCGTCCGAGCCTTCAGCGTAAGCTCGATATCTCGTTCTAACTCCGCCTGCAGAGCTGTCGCGGACCTAGAGCGTCGAGGCCAGGGGATGCCCACAGTGCTTCTTGTTCACCTTGAGTACACGTTCCAGCGGAAGTGGGTCTTGACTCTTGCGAACAAGCCCTCACAAGCATTCACGCTGACAGCAACTTCCTCTCCAAACAATTTCTCCTTTCGGGAGACATCTCGTTGCAGTGGTTGCCAATGGTTGCCAACCTGTGACCGACGCCCGCACACTGACAAACTTGTAGGATGATAAGGAGTCAGCCGCGACCACGACGCAGAACCTGGCACGATTTGCTGTTCGCTGCGCAATTTCAAGGTGGGTTTTCTTCCTGTTCGGAATGGCGGCAAGAAGCTGCTTCCCGAAGACGATCTGCGGTTTCCGGCCATGTGTCTTCCTGCGAAACCACCTTTTGCAAGCTTCTTCGTGAAAAAGGTTTCGTCCACCAGCCATCTTCCGAGGTCCTCCCAGCCGGGTCACTGCAGCATCTTTGGCAAAGAACAACCTCAGCATGGCACGAAGGCGGGCTAGGAATCGTCGCCACGCCTTCGCTTTCAAACTGCGCTCCTTTCGTGCCACCGGGTAGCTTCCCAATGACGCGAACCAATACATCGCTTGCAGATATTGCCCTAGCTTCATGACCGAGGAACAATAGTAAGGTAATGTTCCACGCAGCCCATGTGTCAAGCTTAATTGCTCGAACTGGTTCCCCGCCCTCATCTTCCTCGTCGTCTTCCTTTTTGGCTGTGCAATGCAGGCAGCAGTAAGCACTGTCTTCATTGGTGCCAAACCGCCATTCCTGGACTTGTTGGGCAAGACCAAAGGCCGAACCAAACCAAGAACCACAAGGCGTGGTTGTTGGTGTGCCACAACTTCTCCTGGCCTTGCTGGGAGATCATGGCAGCGCAATTGCAAAACAAGATGCTTGCGGACATGCGGTTCTTTTGCAAAGGCAGGTAGCCCTTGCGCTTTTAGCAACAACAGGCGAGGTGAAAAGCAATTCACCCATGTCTGGATTCCCTATTCCCTTGACTTACAGGGGCAAGAAAGCGTTTGAAGGCAAACAGGGCTTCAGCAAATGGTTTCCGTTGCAGGGACGGATTTCCTGAAAACTGCGTCGTGGAGAATGGGTTGAAAGGTAACAAGATGTTTCGAGAAGTTGCTTCTCTTGCCAGGGCTGATTTGCAGCGCACTCTTAACTACTAAGCCTGCACGGCCAAAGGCACTAGTTGTTTGAGAAAATGATTTCCTTTTGCAAGGACTGATTTTGAGTTGGATAACGAATGCGTGAAAAGGAAAAGATTGCCTGTCAGCTTCAGCCAGCCCCCTTTATTTCAGCTTCGATCAGCCCCCCATCAACTTCAGCCAGCTCCCCACGAAATGCAAGAAATCCACGAAATCCAACCAACCCAAGAAACCCAACCAACCCAAGACACCCAACCAATCCAAGAAATGCGCTCGTCTTTCTCCACTGAGCCATTCCTTCCATAGAGCTGTGAATCTTTCCGACTGAACGCCTTTTCCTTCCAACAAACCTGTGACAGACATCTTCCTGCGACAAACCTCTTCCGCTCAAAGCTGCTTCCTGTGGTAGATTGCTTCCCCTGAGCCGAAAACTGCGCAAGTCCCAATGCGAGCAAGCTAGGCAGCCAAGCCCCTCTAGCAAAAAGCTGCCAGAGTCATGGCTGAAGATAAGCGTTCCGTTCGTTATTTGTCGCGTTTCTCGCATTGCGAAGGCACTGTCAAAGGGCGCAAGAAAAAAATGGAATAACCCAGAAATTGGGCAAAGCGTCAGATCCGTCAGCGGGCGTTTCCAAATCATTTCCGCCCAACAAGCGTGACGTCTGGCGACAGCCTGCAGGATGACCTGTCTCTACCCTCAGCCTCTGCTCCTCAGACACCCCACCCCCAGCCCTATCATGAACTGTGTGCAAGCGCGCCTGCGCGATTGCTCGCGTCCAAAAGCAGCGGGGCAACACTACAATCGCACGCTGCAGCAACGTTGCAGTCACTGCGCCGCGAAACAGTCGCGCAAGCAAGCGTAATGTCGTGCACTCAAAACGCGAAAACACAAGCTTGCGCATTTACTTTGATTTTGCCCGCAAAGCTTAGAAACATGAAACTCATTCGCAGCTACGACGGTGAACGTTGGCCCCGACGGCTTTTTTGATAGAGAGAGAGAGAGAGAGACAGGTACATATATATATATATGTACAGAAAAAGAAGAACAAAAAACGCGAGGACCCACCCATTCACTCACTGACCCACCTACCCACCATGCACGCACCCACCCACCCACCCACCCACACACACACACTATGAAAATGTATATATAATTATATATATATACACACAGCAGTGTTCTAAACCCAGTTGTGGCCGAAGAGAAATATCAAATCCCTTCCGTGAAGGCTTCCGCGGAGCTTGCGCGGCATGAAAGGTTCCTTCCGCAAGAGGTTTGAAGAGGGAATCGCTTCCGCGTCGCTTCCGCGGATTGAGAAATGGGATTGAAGTTCGTTTTCGCTTCCGCGCGTGAACGAAAACTACAACTTCTTGCTTTCGTGATTGAATCGTAGCCCTTCCGCGAAGCTTCCGCGAGTACATAAATGAGAAACCCCTTCCGCGAACCTTGCGCGGCGCTTCCGCGCCCTGGGAAAAGTCAACATTTTGAAGACGATATTTCCTCCCGAATACTACTTTCAAGTGCAGGGGTTTTAGAACGTCGCTCACATGTATGGCAGGGTTCCGTTTTGGAGCAACACCACACGTAGACCGTAGACTGAACCCACTTGACATCCCCAAATTTGGGAACCAGTTTTGTGGCTTGAAATCTTCCTAACCCTCGGTTTTGAGTCTGCCTTGGCTGTGCGGTGCCCCAGGGTAAAAGTTGATGGCAAATCCCCTATGGAAGTCAAAGGGACTAAGCCCAAAATGAGAATGGTCTACCCAAACCCATGCAAAAAATCAGGCGGCCGCACCCATTTCTGGCTGGGGTTGTCCCTTATTCTCCATTTACCCGGCTTTTGATTCCAACCCAAATGGGGAGAGTTCCGTCTTTCGCCCAATGACAACAGCCCACTTCACGGCGCGAAGCGAAGCGAAGCGCCTGGGCATACGCCAGGCGCGGCTTCGCAGGCGTTGGCGCCAGCCCCGGGAGTCGGCGCTCGCCTGGGCCCAGGGCTAAGCCAACCTCCAGCTTAGCCTCAAACAGGGACCCAGCCACCAGAAAACGACATGTAGAAACCAAGACAGGGTTTCACGTCTCCCTTTATCCGGGTCCATATCCACTTGAAAGGGGAAACAATATCTATGTCAAAGGGGAAACCATGTCCTGGTATTTTTGAACAAGGCTTTGGTCAATGGTCATAACTCTGAGGCCCTACTCCAAACGAATATGCCCCAAATTCATAGCAATGTAACACATATTGCAATACACAAAGGTTTTTCCATAGCCAAGTGAACAAGGGCTATGCGGTGAATTTGGAGGCTCGGAGCAACCCTGGCAATGAAGACTATGACTATTCCAGGATATGTTGAATTCCCCGCATTTGGATCTACACAACAAATATGAAGCCAATCGTTTCAAGAGATCCCTTTGGCAATGACATAAAACCATCTCCCAGCAGTCAAACTATGACAGTCACGGTGTGGAGGAATCGTTGACATATAAATTCATGTAAGAGTCTAGCTATGTGTTGACCCCCCGTGTGGCTGGTTTCCTTTGAGCCTTGGAAAGAAACTAAAAGGGGCCACAAAGTGCTTGACCCCGCCAAATCAGCAAGTTTGGCCACTCAAGGAGCTGAACGATGTCCGGTGGCCAAACCCAATTCCATGCTGCGCAGGCAATGAGGCCCTTCCCATCTGGGTGCCTGGCCTTTCCAGGGGAAGGTGTGTGGTGCCTGAGGTGTCAAGCCCCTGAATTCGGCCTTAGTGGAACACATCCTTTCTGTGATACCGACATGGGCCATTCCTATGACTATGTCTGTCACTGTCAGGGCCTCCTTTAGCATCAAAGAAAGTGGCCCGTACACAAGCATGCACCCGACCCAGAGATCTTTATAAACAAAGATGATCCATCAGATGATCCATCTGCCACCCTAATTTCTTTACCCAAGGGCTTGAAGTGCCATTTTTTCTTTGCTCTAAATCGCTTCAAAAAGGGAGCCCGCTATTTCGAAAGAGCCTTGAAAAATGCAGCCTCTTTCAAAAAGGGGAGGCAAATCTCGGTTCCGAACAGATCAATTCAGGGCCAGGATTGTTGCCCAAAAACCACCAGGAGAAATGCCCATGTATCTGGTGGTTCGCGGGTCCCTTTGGCAAACAAGTGCAACTTTGGCGGCCATGAATCCTCTGAAACCTAAAGCTAAAGTCTAAGGGAAACCGCCAAATTAAGTGATCCATCGTCCGGTCCAACCCAACCTCTCCCATTGCGCCCGTAAGTTGGGAGCCCCCCAGCGCACCTGCCGCTCTGGCCTGCGGGAGACTTCAATTCCGCCAGCAAAGGCGGGACTCTCAGAATGTGCTCGCAAACCCCAATGCAGGGACCCAGGGTTGGATGCAAAACCACTCAAGCAGTGGCTTGGAGACACTGGAAAGCGTTTTAGAATCACCACCTGGGTGTCACCGATTGTGCATCGAGCCCACAACCTTGAATGGCAAAAATTGCAAAAACGGCCCAACACAAACACAGGCCTAAGGACCTCCCAAATCCCATATTAGCATGGTGACTCTGCAAAAAAGAGCAGCGACTTTGGCCCGAGCATGTCTCGGCCCACCACTTCAAGGTAGGACAACTCCAGCAGTGCTTTTGTGAGTGTACGTGAGCCACACTCAAATTCTGCGATTACCGGAATGTGGTGAGCTCCTCCATGTCACTTCCCCATGGACCATAAACTATTGAATATGTAAACGGAACCCCTCATACCTCTTGATTTGGAAGACCCAGAACCTCAGATGGTTGGCTTCCCCCCAAATGTTGGGTTTCGGATTTGGCATGTGGTAAGGGGTCTCTACTTTGAGACGTGTTTTTTGAGGGTACCCTTTTCAAGGTTCAATGTCGGGGTCGCCTTATTTTCACATACCCCAACTCGGGTGTTGGGCACAGGTTACGCATTTGTGGGTGTTGCCAAAAATCGGGATTTCCCAAATAATAGCTGGCTTCCTCCCCCTCCCCCTTGAGATCAATGCAACAACCGCGGCGGCACCCTCACATTTTCCATTTTGGGAATGTAAACTAATGAGTTGTGGCCTTGCGGCAAAGGAAACCATACATATTAAAGCGTCTTTTTCTTGTTGGTTGTCGATTGTTCCATGGACGCCCAGCGACCCCTTAGTCCCTCGCGTGCGCCCACACCCGTCTAAAAGACTGGAAAACGCACCATCACTTTCACCCTATCTCTCTCTCTCTCTCTCTCTCTCTCCGTCTATATATGTATATATACATATATATATGTATGTATATATAAATATATCCACATGCATACACATATACATATACATCTATATGTATGAATAAATAAATATCTATATATATATATATATCTTTCGGAACATGCATATATACGGATGCCAGTATGTTTGTGTTGGTGTACACATGCATGTACATAATGTACTACATACCGTTTTTTGTTTTTGTTTTTAAGTTTTTTTAAGTTTTTCCCCTCTCTCCCTCTCTCTCTCTCTCCCTCTCTCCCTCTCCCTCCCTTTGCGCTTGGAAAGCAGTTCCAGCCTTCTTGGCCTTCATCCTCGATGGCAACAACCCGGGCCTCAGGAAAGCTGAAGTGCCCTTCACTTTGAGAGGTGCTCGCATTGTGCCCCTAGATGTGCTTTTGGAAAAATCGATGGCACTGGGAAACGGCCATCACAGTCCTCGACAACGAAGTGATGAGCATTCCTATTGACTCCAAGTAACAGGCGCTTTGACTATGACAACATATTCTGCACTTTTTACTAATTTTACTCCAAGTCCAAAGCCGGAAACGCTTAAGACATTTCACAGGGTTGAACCCAATCCATGGTGGCTTCCTTTGGTCTGGCTTCGTGTGAAATGCATCCCAACTTAAGGAGCACACAGCTAACAAATGACCAACCAAAGCAAGAAAAAGTCAAGGAAAACCACAGCAGACCGAAGGAGCAATGCTTTCCCCAGCCTCTCGCAACGCACACCTCCGGGCTAGAACGCTGTGTTGTTGAGCGCCAGGCGTCGGATGCCGGTGCTGGTGGAAGTTCCAGCGCCATAGACGGCAACAACTGGGATGCGGCGAAAGGTGGCTGGTTGCCAATGTTCTTTGAGGACACACAGGATGGGCAATGTTGAATGTCTTTCCGGACCGCTAGTTGGCACGCGTTCACCCGGAGTCGCTGCAAATGGTATGGGTAAACAGCCCGTGAACAGTCCAGGCGGTGCTTCTCCCAGGTAGGGGCGGTGCTTCTCCCAGGTAGGGGTGTTTTCGCCTCCATGTCAGTAGCTTATCTCTGTGGTATCCCGATCAATCTGCCCAAGAGGCCTCGGTTGCTTGAGACAGATCTTTGAGATTCAGGAAGAACGCTCAACTACCAAATTAAGATGCCCTTCCCGCAACCCCCTTTCCACGATTCTAAATCAATAGGACATGCTTCCTTTTTCTCGTCTCACTTCCTGACCAAACACAGTCTGAGCTTCTTGTTTCCCACCAAAATGATGATCTTCCAAGAAACAGTCCAGGAACTTCGGAAGTGAGTCTTACGAGTAGTAGTCACTAGTCTTAAGGTCATGCTCCTCTCACAAGGAAATAGAGCCCTGATTTGATTCTCTTGATTTGGGACAATAACTGCTGGGGTCACGAATCGTCCATTCGTATCTTGGTTTGTCCATTGCTCCTATGGGTGTTTCTGGTGGACCCCATTTCTGGTCATTTCATTTACTACTATTGTCAAGGGCCCCCTGTCTCTTAGTTGAAAGCGCAGAATGCAGGCGATGCTCCTGCTTCATTCAACAGGCGGGGTGCCATATTCGTATGTTCTGATTGAAAAGCACAGCCTGCAAATGATATCTACTTTGGGGGGCTAAGTGTGAGAATGGTGCCTTCTTTGATGGGTTCTCAAAGTCATTGTTTGGGTGGCGGTTCCCAGCCATACCCTTATACACTGCCAGGACAAACGTCATGCCTCATGGGCCTTCTCAGAAAACACAAACTTTTCCCCTAGAATCCTGCAAGCTATTGCTGGGTCAATCTCGCCGTCAAATCACCACACTCCGACGCCTGGGAATGCTTATACAAAAAGAGGGTGAACATGTTCATTGACCGTCCCACGTCTGCCACACAAAACGGAGTCGGGAATTCAACCCATGCGGCGTTGAAGAAACAAGACAGCGGCATAAACTTTGTCCTCCTGAAATATCCTTTCTTTTAGGGTTTCGAGGGATTTCTACATATCTCACTCAAAGTTAACTCTTCAGCAAGGGACCCACGGCCCACCAAAGGTGGAAAGCCATGTTTACGGGGAATTTCTTTCCACCTCAAGCGGGAATTTTGTCAGCTGCGTTCCGGCAAGCAAGCAAGCAAGCAAGCAAGCAAGCAAGCAAGCACGCAAGCAAGCAAGCAAGCAAGCATGCAAGAATGCAAGAATGCAACCAAGCCTAAATCCACCCTAAACCAACCCTAAACCCCAGAGGGCAGCAAGCGAGCAAGCGAACGAGCGAGCAGGCAAGCCAAACCCAACCCAATGCCGCTCCAAGTCAACCTTGACTGCCCCTAACCCAACCTAAACCCACCCTAAACCAACTCCAAACCAACCCCAATCCAGCCCTAATCCAACCGTACACTACTGAGCCAACCTAAACAAAACCTAAACCAACCTGAAAGGACCTTAAACCAACCCTAAACAACACCCTAAGCCAAAGACACGCCAAACCGACCCCAAACCGACCTCAAGCCAACCCGAAACCCACACTGTACCCTAGCCATGAGACTAAAGCCCCCCTGAAACAACATTAGACCAAAACTGCGGACAAAAAAGTCGTTCGAATTGACAATTCCTCGGCGACAGGTACCATGAAGGGGCTTCCTCTAAATTTGAAGAAGATTGAAGAAGCAGTGTGGCTGACGGCTCGGGCGCTCGGGCGCTCGGGTCCCGGGCCGGGTGCTGGCGCCGGTTCTGGCCGCGACACGCCTTGAGGCCTTCAATGGCCGGGCGAAGTTGGGAGAAACGAAGCTATTCAGCCCTTCAGCTACCCTTGTTTGGAGGTCCCTGGTAGCTTGGATGGCTTGGAGGCCCACTCTATAAGACTATAAGAATCAGGGGTTCAAATCCAAATCCAGGCCAGCAATCCGAACCAATGAGGTAAGCTGTTTGCTGAATAGGGAAACCAGGTGAGATCACTTTACCATCTTAGTGAAGGGCCAACATGTAAGATTGTGCCACACGTTGACCGCGCTCTCTGGGGATAATTTAGAAATCGGCCTTTGCCCACTGGCAGTTTTTGCTGGGATTCCTATTGCTCACCAGTCGCTTGCTTGTGCTCAATAAATCCGCACACAGCGCCCACACGCACCAGGTGAGTCATCCCGGAAGCGAGAAAAACATTGAGATTTCAGCCCTTGAGGCCTCTTTCACGGGCATAACCCTCCCATGTCCCCCTGCCAACCTTTGAATCAGAATTGCAAAGACCGAAACTTGGCAACAGCGTTCGAAACTGCGGCTCCGACGCTGGTGGATCTCCTTGTTCAAGAGCTCCAGCCTACGGCTTTGAGCAAGCGTGCGCGCGATATCCCTCCCACTCTCCTACGGCTCTGAATCAGTGGAGATGGAGGGCGAAATCGATACGCCCCAAAACCACACCCATTACTTGTCGGTTCTCAGAAGAGTCCTGAGGGATTGACCTGAACTGAACCATCCCTTGTAGTTTCCTTTCAGGGGATCACTAGAGTCAGTCCCAAACCCCCAGGCGAATCCCTGAACTAGCTAGCAAGGTCCAGGGACATCTGCACAAATGCCCCAATGAACCTGGTATAGGTCCTACAGTTCCGGTTCCCACAGTTGATCCGTCATGTGGGTTTCCCAAGACCCTCCAAATGTAGTGTTCAATGTAGTGTTCAATGAGTGTTCAATGTAGTGTTCATCAATGTAGTGTTCAATGAGCGCACATTGCGAGGTTGGACGCGGCGATTACTGCCGCGCTAAGCGCAAAGGCGTTGCGCGCGAGGGCTGATTAAAACAACAGTTCAGTAGTAATGATTTATCAGTTTGTCATGTTAGCTTTGTCAGCAACCCGTGTTTGTCCGGTAGTGGCACGCCTTCGAGGGCCACGCACTGGCCAGCGAACAACTCAAACATGACACTGGGAAGTAGCGCAACTTGCCAACTCAACAGGGGCTCCAGCCAATAGTGTCAGAACACTGCATTCAGCGACGCGTTGAACGCTACAGTGAACACTACATTGAACACTCATTAAACACTAATCTTATGTGCCATTAAAGTGTGTGTGTGTATTGTATATCTTCTGAGTGTACATGTATTGCGTATCGTGCAAAGTGTCATCAGGCGCTCGCCCTCTTTATTGCATCGCTTCCTAAATCGAGTTGTGTTCAAAACCCACCCAACCCAATCATGCGGTGTTTCTCGGAGGTTCAAGTCCTCCAAACGAGCATGGCAAAAAGGTGGAACCACCCTCCCTTTCTGCCCTGCCACAATTGTATAAGTTTGATAACAGAAAGAAACAACGGAGGGTCGAGTCTTGTCTGTGTTTCAGAAATTCCCTAGGAAGGCCCGGGATCCCAATTTCTGACAAATGATTAACGTCTCCGTCTGATGCTGACTTTTGAGGCGGCCTCTCCTTTTGTGCTTGGCTTCCCTTTAGAGTGATGTGAGGCAGTAAATAGTCATTCGACCCCCAACTAACATTGGAATTTGGCGAGTGGCGAGTGCCCCCCTTTCCATACCAGCCACGCAGCCACGGATAGCCCTCCCCCAAATCCTTCCCAAACCAACAGCAGATCACCAACAATTTGGTCACCGGCTTACATGCAGATTCATTGAGTGGCTTATTCCACTTGACGTCATCCTCCTTTGCCCAGGATGCGTCGCTATCGGTTGCGCCAACTCAAGGGGCCCTGGTTGACGCTTAGCGCTTGTTCGTCACACGGTTTGCGGGTATCAAAAGAATAGGACTCCAATCCTGACGGTGGCTTGCATGCAGGTACCGCTCGAACCACCAAACTAGCCTTCACTGTCCCCCCCCAAAAACCCCCCTTCCCCGCACACTTCAGGCCGCTGTTTTCCTACCTTCAGACTTGTGTGTTTGGTGCCCTGACTAAAATTAAAAGCAAGAGGTCGATTTTGAGGGAGTCACGGTGTGGCCTTTTCTGAAGGTACCCCTTCCCAGGACTCAAAAAAGGAGTCGAAAACGGGAAACCTCAACCATTTTGAAAATTCCCATCGGATCCGAGGCTCGGGCGTTTCAGGCTTTCGGCCCTCAGCACTCAAAGGGGTTGCTTACGGACACCGACGAATGAGCGCATGATTTCCTTTTAAAGTTCCCTTTCACACAAAAGACGCCACCAACAGCGGGCCTCCAAATGAAACCGTCTGGAGGTGTCAGCTGGAATGGAAGATCCCATTTTAGACAACCAAAAAAGCAGCCTGTGCACACCTCAATCTTGGTAAACATATCCTTGGCTTCCGAATAAAAACACCAACCCAAAGCGGGCTACTTAAGGATCTCCAAAAGGTGCGTTCGCACCTTGTGGAATGATGTTGGCCCACTTTGGAGCACAGCCGAATCGCCCAGGATGCGCCATGCTTGCCATCTCAAAAAATGAATGGACCCTCTCTGTTGGGACCCCTTCCTTTGGAACAAGAGGGTGATCCATTCCCGCCAAAAATATATTATACGTTCCCGCCCCCTCGGCCCCCCCCCCCGAAAAAGAAAAAACACGAACAGTGTTTATCAATAGGCTACAGTGCAGTTCTGCTACGGTCCAAGTTCAAATGGGGGTCCCTCTTTTCCGGGCTTCAACATGAATGTCCCAGTGAGGACTTTGAACATGGGGCTAGTACTGGTTCTAAAAATGTCCCTAACAAGGCCTGGAGTTAGGGTCGGCGGGAAACTTCCTGGTTTAGACACGGTTTAGTATTGGCTAGTTATCAGTATTGAAAGAGTTGTCGTCTAGAAACAACATCTATTGATAGGATGCATTTATTCATGTTGGGGCACAAATTACACTGAGACAATATTTTGTTGATGCTGTTTCATACTTTGTCTACCCTGAAATATAAATCCTTTAAGATACCGCAAAGAGCCTCTAGTTGGACCCCTTCAAAGGGGAATATGTTAACCAAACGTTGTGCACAATGGGGGGGGGCTTTTCGGGACGCTGGTGTCATGCTGTGTCTTCAGGTCCGCAAAAGGGACGACATCCCCCCCCCCCCACTGTCTAAGGAATCGAGTCCACAAGGCCTGCCAATTGGAGTTTGATAGTCGCGACCAATCTTTGGGATGCTGCTCCTGTCGAAATGGTCTAGCTCGGCCCCACTACCACTGGGTCCACTATAAAGGCACCTTCCCTCAAATACTAGCCAACATGAAATCCACCCAAATGTTGTTTGGCGACTCCCCAAAAACATGGTCTCATTCTAATTGGCCATGCGCAAATGACTATAACTCCCCAAACCGGAAATAGGGGAACCCCCAAGTAAAGGACCTTCTTTCAATGCAGGGAGCATGCTTGTTCCGTGGGCGCCGCTGCCTACGCCTGGCGCCTTTGCATGAAGTCTGCGCACTTTTCCGGAATGAAGCTGCGCGAGCGATGTCAATGTCGAAGGACATTGAAAGAGCTGCCGCCCGCTCAAGGCTTTCTTCTGCTCACTTTTCCCGTTCCCATGATCAAAACAAATGGACACCCTTTTGTGTTGGGATATTTAAATGGAAACGCCAGGGGCTGCCTTGCCGACGCCTTGCCCCAACTGTATTTTGTCCAAACATCCGGAAGCACTCCGTGCGAGACCCTGAGGTGGCCATAAAAGTATATTTGATCATATCCCCGAACAAGCGACGCTCAAGGGCCCCTGTGCGTGTCCTTCCCATTCGACCCTGGCACAAGGGTAGAAGTGGCGCCTGAAAAGGGAAACCAACCAGGTTTCTCCCCGTCTGTGTCAATCATCTTTAAGAGGCCTGAATACAGGGAAGTACCTGAAATGTTCCATTTGGTCTTTCATTAACGGTTTTCCAGCTCGTTGCCTGCTAGAATGAAGCGGGAGCCTGAGGGATATATGCTGCAGGCAGAATTCATGGGTCCCGCAAAGGACATGGGAAGTTTATAAGCCCTCTGGTTTGTGGCCTGTGTCTCAAACTGAGCATAGCCTAGTGACATATGTTTTGGACTGAACCTCGTTTGGCGGTGCAAACTTTCTTGAACCTCGAGCGAGCGCCTTTCGCCGGACAAGATACCTCCATCAAGCCGACGGAGGGAACATGTCCTCGCTTGGGACATTGTGTGTCCAAAAAACGAGAAGCCCTACAACAGTTGCTTTCCTTTTGGTTTCCCCCCCAGTTTTTGGACACCCCCATTGCCCCAGGGGCGAGAAAAAAACTCCTACTCGACTAATTACGCCTCTTAAGCCGGACAATATGACGCGGTCCAGTCCGAATCTGCCTGATCAGTCGCGGTTTTCCTCTCGATTTCCCTAGCCAACCACAACAAGGGTACCCTCAAAAAAGACACACATCCAGGGTCTTTAAAATCGGGGCAGTTGATCCAGATCTGGCAGCACCCAGTAGTTTTCGCCAATCAGCGAGCTCTGGGCGCTTTCTTTCAGTCTCACTCCAGCGGACGAACTCTGATCTTCAGCTCCTTGAGTGAAGCGAAGGTTTTCTAGCGGAAGAAACTGAAATGAGAGGAAACCTGGGTGTGGCATGATTTGGCATGGTTTGGCCAGTGTTCTCTCGGAAAGCGGAAAATGAGCGGAAATCGGCGGGACATGAGCGGAAATTGGCTATTCTAAAATGCATTGGAATGATGGAGAAATTAATCCATTGAGAACGAAGGTTAAATAATATAATATATTGTCAAGTATGAATAATAGGCTCCCCACATGGGGCGTTCTGAAAATTTGGGGAGCCTTCAGGCGGTTGGTGTCCTTTTGGTTTTCCCTTAGAGCAATCTAAACAGAGACCCTTGTTCTGATATTGAAAAGCATGCTCAGCTGGAAAGTTGCTCTGGTGTGTGTGTGTGTGTGCAAACAGCGATCAAATCAACAACCTAGGTATTGATCCACCTGAAAGTTGTGGCAAAATTGCGCGTTGCGGCGGTGCTAGCACACATTTTTTGAAGAGGTAGACGAAACGTCGCATAGTCAGTTGCTCGCTCGCATGCCAGCTGCCTCATCCGCGATAGACAGTCTCAAAATGCGGACCCCGAAACTGCATAATTGTGTTTTGAT
Organism: Effrenium voratum; assembly: GCA_963377175.1. Lineage (NCBI taxonomy): Eukaryota > Dinophyceae > Suessiales > Symbiodiniaceae > Effrenium > Effrenium voratum. Next base: position 19,591 of record CAUJNA010003788.1, on the reverse strand, counting down.
CTCCCGTTTGCAGCCACGTCAAGTAACCAAAAAGAAGGATATTCTGGCAAAGCCACTGCCCCCCCCCTCCCATACATAAGAGAACATGAGGGAAGGGTCCCTTCACAAAACGGCCCCAGCACAAACAATGTAATGAATAACCCCTTCCCATTATTAGAGGGTGTCCCCTCCAAAATGATGATAATGATTCCCCACTAAATCAAGGGACACCCCCTATTCATATTGATTATTCAGTCTAGGGTTAACACTAGCAGAATGTCTCCATCTGGAGTCAGCGCTGCAGCTTTTCGAGACCACTGCAGGGTGGTGTGAGACCTCGCAGCCTTTCCCAAGGCACTCGCGGCACCTTTCCACGCACTGCATGCGCTTGCTCATGGATGGATTCTTCAAATGACATTCGATGGTTGCGAAGCTTGCTATGTGGTCACTGTTGGTTCATGGGGAAGTATTCAAGCAGCTTTACCATCTAAGCAAGGCCTGCGGGCCAGATTCCAGCCGGGACAAGGACCAATCCGCTCAGCATTGGAGTTTCATGTATGTGCAAATGGGGAAAAAAAGGCGCGGCGCTTTTTTTGGCGCTGGATTCCAGCTATGCGACTTTTACACCTAGAAGCTCCAAGTACTGCTGCTGGCTTTCCCGGATCTTCCGCAGGATCTGCAGGCTCCTCGCCAGCGACGACACCTCCGCCTCCAGAGAGCCCGGCGCGACCTCCGCGGACTCCGCGGCGTCGGCCGCGGCGGAGATGGAGAGGTCCAGGGTGTGGTCCCCCGAGTTGGCCCGCGAGTGGGCCCGTTCCTGTGGCAAACAAATACAACGTGAAAAAACCGAATCGGCGCCTGTCTGTTGCCTTTGAAAGGGAAGTAGAGGCTCCAAGAAAAAAGCAGGAAGAAAAAAGAAGTGCCACTGGGCAACTGGGATTCCTTGGAATTCGGAGCCAAGAGCCCTGAGTTCTCAGGGCTCCCAAGATCGCTCATGAAGTCCTCCGAGAGCTCCCCGTCAGACTGGGCCACCGGGTTGGACCCGGACCCGGATCCTCCCGAGCCCCCGATTTTCTCCGTCTTGGGCCGGGGAGGGGCGCTGTGACTGGTAGAGTTGTCGACCTCCTCCAGCTCGGGAAGGCTGTCAATCTTTTTGGGCTCTTTCCCGACAGCACCCCGCGGGCCTATCTGCACCCCGCCAAGGCCCACACCAGCCAAGCCGATACCAGCGGATGGCGGGTCATCAGCTTTGTCTGTCCTCTCAGAGGGCTTGTTGGCCTCCAAGGGCTTGCCAGTCGCCAAAGGCTTGCCAGCCTCCTTGGCCTCAGCCAAGGCTCCACTCTCCTCAGCCTCGGATTTGCTAGTTGAAGCATTGACGGCCTCAGCCAAAGGCTTGTCGGCCTCAGCCAAGGGTTTGACCTCAGCCAACGGCTTAGCACTAGCACTCTCCGCAGAGAAAGATGCAGAAAAGGACTCCTCTATTGACGCTGACACGGAGGCGCTCAAGTCCTCTTTCGCAACATCCGGCTTCTTTCCAGCCGGTTCCGTTACGACTTCATCGCCATTTGACGCCTCCTCTTTTGGTTCTGGCTTTGCTTCCTTTGGCTCCTCCTTTCCAGACCCTTCTTTGGCTTTTTCCTTTGCTGCCTTCTCTTTCCGCTTGTCTTCGAGCAACTGGCGGTAACTCTCGTCTGCCGGGTGGTCCCAAATGGATTCCCCGGTCTCAAAGTTCCAGTAGAACACCTTAGTGCTTCCTGCGTCCTTTGCTAAAAGCTACACTTTGTGTGGGATACTGTGGATGGACGAATTCCTAAACGCGCTTGGTGGTTTATCCCAATACTTGTAGGGGTTCATTCATCTCAGGCGCAGAAGACTTGCTCCACCAGTTGCACAACTCCCTCTATATACCCCTCCTCCCACAAACATACCCACTAACATAGCATCTGCGGGTAGCTACCCGGAAGATAAATTTCCTCTGCCATGCTCGTGGAAACCTTCACCTAAGAAACAAAGTCCAGAAGGGCCACAAATCCCTCAAAGCTGAAGAATATTCGGAACCGCAGCCGAGACGCGTCGTCCCCGTTCTCGGTGCAGGCCTTCCAAGGCGCCGGCACCGGCGCGCAGACACCTTCCTTGGCGATCCACAAGAGGTCCGGCTCCTTTTCCACGTCGAGGCCCAGGAACTCCGCATATTCCTACAAGCTTCTTAGAGAAAAAAGGAGGAACCAGCAGCAAACCAGGGATTGAGTCAAAAAGAGAGAAATGGCAACACCTCTGCCTGGCTTCCGCCCGGTTTCCATGCAATATAACGAAACAAACGGCAAATAAAACATCTCACACACGGGTTCAACCGCCTCAATTCCACTGAATGTTGCTTTGCCACAAGGGGCCTTGATGTCCCCAGCCCAAACTATAAATCATGAAGGACCCCTAGTTGTACACAATGTTCCGTTTACCCACCAAGGGAATCCATGGAGAAAAAACAAAACTGGGCTCCCTATACATCAATCAGGGAGTGGGTATGGTGCCGGACCCGATTCCTTGATCTCCTCCTCGCTTGGCTCCCGCTCCTCCTCTTGCTCCAACACCTGCTCAGGATGGTGTTTGACAGGGTGGTGTTTGACAGGGTGGTGTTTGACAGCGTGGTGTTTGATGGGGCTCCTTAGAGTGGTGTTTGACAGGGCTCATTATGTCCCCGACTGGCACTAGATGTACGCGATGCTCGTGGCGTAGCCGATTTTGTCTAAGTTGATTGTCCCACGGCACACTGAAACCCGGGTGTGGTTGATGTTCCCAAGAAAACCCGGGATTGAGGTTCCTTTCGGCTGCGACGCACTCCATTGCAAGCCATCGGAACGCGAAACGGAGCCGTAGGGTCTGAGAACCTCACATCCGCCGCGCCTGGACCCCGGCCCGGCGTTCGCCCGGCTTGGACTCCGAAGAGTCGCTGTTCGCATCGGTGGTCATCGCGAGGTGTGCGGGGTTAGACACAAGTGGCTGGATCTGTTCATGCATACCTTGGGATGTATTACGTATGTGACCATCGATTTACTCGCGCAAATGTGGCAAAAAGCACCGAATCATATACCGAAAAAGGGAGAAAGCATGTCATTTCATATCAGAGCCATGGCCGGAGGCCGGACCAGAATGTTGCAAATGAAGAAATGTTCAATCAATGTACGCAACAAACTGGATGGATGGGGTCGGGGCGAACTTGCACGCGCTTTCGTTTCCGGCTGGCACGCACTCCGTGACGACACGAGTACGGTGCAAAGATGTACGACTACGTCGCGCAGGATTGCTGCATGTCGCAAGCTGTGAGCCAAGAAGCGCATCACCTTCACAGACCTTCAGACCTTCATCTCAAGAGAAGGTTCCCCAATCCGATGTTTCCAGTCAAAGGAAAGAAAATGGAAAAAGGAAGTACCCCATCCAAGTCCGTTGGACTCAACGTGCGAACGGGGTTCAATGGGAAACGCGTGCAACTTCAGGCCTCGGCCTTTCGGCCACAAACGAAGGCGCGTCCTCGGGCTGCAGGAACATGATGCCCAGGGAGGAATTGCTGAAGTTGGTCTCTTGCTTGGCCATGTCCCCGTCAGGCAGGAGCTGCGTGAATCGGAGCCGTGCAAATTTCGACGCGCTGGGAAATGACGCCGCACTCCCGTTTTGTGGGTTTCACACGTTCTTGAACCGTTTGTCGGACTACATTTTCAGGATCCAATTTTGGCTCGAAAGCAGCTAGAAGCAGCTAGAAAGGGTGATCTTCATGCTTGCCTTTTCACCACACTTTAAATAAGAACCGGTACAAAAGGGCAACTCACAGAGAGCGGACTGGTGGAATTGCAGATTCCTGGGTGTGGCCTACAATAGCAATTGGACCCCCCAAAGTGGCTGGTGTCCTTGTGGTGTCCACTCAAACATCATCCAAAAAGGTGTCCAATTTCAGTTTTTGGGCACCCTCCGAGCTTTCTCCACCAAGGCGTTCCCTCGAGAAACAAGGCGCGATGCGGTTCCCCGAAACGACCCGGAGGCACTAGTTGGGGAAGCTGAGGGGGGTCAACTTAAAATATACTTGAATGCCAGTGAACGCCGGTGAACCAAATCACAGAGTGGAACAACGGGAATCCTTCACCCCTGGGATACGTTCATGGCATGAACGTGTGTTGACTCTGCTGTAGAAAGAACAAATATTCGAAGAATCAGAATGTACTGTTGCAGAGGATTTAGTGTGAGCACACTGTATCGACCGGCCCGGCGTATTTACTCAGGTTTCCCCGACTGTTCGCGAGACTCGCGGTGATGGCAAAGCTTCCGGTGGGAAAACTTATTTGAAGTAGAAGCGCCCTTCAAGTGCAAGAGCAAAGTACAAGAAGCATAGCCAGCTCCAGTACAGCCCAAGGTCAATAGTCGTAGCTTCCAAATCTAAAGCCAACAGTCGTCCCACGCCTCCTGACACTTAGCAGCAACTCCTGTGGTGCTCTCTTTAATGTCCTGCCCCAGCCCATCTGAGGAAGAGTAGTCCCCAATAACAAACCCGAAAGGAACACCTCAGAAGCAGTCCTCAATACTAAGCATGAAAACAACATCCCAGGAAGAGCACGTCCCGTTACTGCACGGGGCGAGTAGCACCCCATACTGAATATTAAACAAAACAGCTTTGGAGTAGTGGAAACATGAGAGGAAGTCTTAGCACTCCAGAATACAAACATGACACAAACAGGACGCACTGTAATGATTGACTGCTTCGTGGGGTCCACGCGGTCAAGATTGTGTCACATCGCAACTGACCAAATGCCAACTTGTCGAAACCCCGGAGCCTCGTACTGCGTGAGCATCCTCAGTGATCGGACAGAAGTGCGCAACACTGCCCCCGTACTCCAGATACCCCAGCTTCTTTGGGGTATGATTCGTATGATGTTTAACCGCAGACTTATACAAAGGAGGCAAATACAATGTTCAACCAAACTGACCTCGGACCTCTATGAAACGGCAAACGCCCTAGCTGCGGGTCCGAACTGAAGTCAGCCCTTGGCTGCGTCAGCTTGCCAGAAAAGCATGAAGCACGAAGGCCTATGAGTATGTCTCAAAATAGTCAATCTCATCCTCCAAAAAACCTGCTCGTTCCCATGTCCAAAACTCCAATGCCCAAAAAGCAGAAGTTGAGTGCTGGACGTCAAGCAACAGCGTCTCAGCTCCCCTACAATTGGCGATTTGGATTGGTGGTTTGGTGGTAAAGGGGTGGTGGCTGTTACCCTCTACAAACACCAAGGGTTCCAATCCCAAAATCACCCATGCAAACCACCAATGAAGGGTTACTTGAGCCTGGAACTCTGCGGCTCAATAAAACAATCCCATGCCAAAGCGTGTGCAAGCGAATGAGTGCCACAACATCAGGAACCCAGGAAACCCATAGTGCTTCCAGTTGCCTGAGGTAACCAGGGTAGGGAATGATGCGAAACCCACAAGTAGAATGACAATCCCATATCCACCGTACCACCATAGATTTTGACACTTCTGGGCAGTCCTTCCTTGAAGCCTCTGCAGAAAGTGCAGAAGGTGCAGAAAGCCCTTGAAGAGTCAACTCTACAAAACTTTCGGTATGCTGAACCTTTGGTTGCTCTCAACAGTGGATAGGCTTAATTTGCGATTTGGCTCCCTCCAATCAACTTGCGGCCAAACAACCAACAAGCCAGCAGTCTCAGTATGTTGACCGTGCCGCTACGATTGCACCACACAGAGCAAGTGTGTCTTCAATGCAGGAAGCCTTGCTGAGAAATTACAATTCGTTTCCCATGCGCAACTCCCCACACCCCCCTCCCCCAACAAAGAAGAAGAAAGGATCTGGGCAAATGACTTACTTGGCGTTCTCTTCACTCGTCAACCAATAGGTTGTTGGCCCTTTGGGGGTGGTGTCCCATCCCCTGCAACTCTCCAAACCAATCCAAACCTACCTGAAACATGGCACAGACATGGCGAGTGGCTTCAGCAGCAAGGACCTCTGCTCCAGCAGCGAGAACTTGTCGCCCAAGCAGCGACGCGGTCCTCCCGGGCTTCTGGCCCGGCGCTCCCTTTCTGATGACCCGTTGAATGGGTTCCACTCCAAGAATTGAAAGGGGTTGTAGAAGATTCGGGCGGGGGCTTGGAGGGTCACGGTTTAGGGTTATCGGGGTTCAGAGCTGATCAGGTTTGACAGGCGATAGATTGTTGGCCAGAAGCGGCTAAGGCAGTACATTGGGCGCAAAACCAAGCAACCCGGCCGGTCAAGTGCCACCCACCCAGCTACATTTTCACAATAATGATATTGCAACTATGTGTATGTGAATCTCTATAAATGCAAATATGCATTGAAATATAGATCGCGTTTGTCCAGTCTCTGCGCATTTTGGATTTCCGACGCCGTCCTGCTGAGAATGGCAGATTGTTGAAAACTCTCGGCTGCCTGGGCCGCTCAGAGCATGCCCGGTCCGGGTCTACGGGTTTCCACCCAGAACCAACGGTAACAGGTCATCTTCAGGGCGTTCCCTGTTTTGGAGAACCCAAATTCTCGGATCTATGGGTTCACCATGATTCTCAACCATCATTACTTGCAAACACAAACAAACAAACAAACAAACAAACAAGCAAGCAAGCAAGCAAACAAGCAAGCAAGCAAGCAAACAAACAAAGAAACAAACAACACACAGGTCCCCCTCGATTTGGTTTTCGGCGGTTTCCCAAAAAGGGGAATCCTTGGCAAGAATGGGCATGTTATGCCCTGACAGAAACTTGTGCCTTTGGGGAAAACCGCTGAGGCGTTTTTTCCCATTCTGGTGAATGGCCCCAGTGGCGCGGAGGTGCAATGATAGCAGGCGGGGTCATATCTATTCAGGACAGGGGGTCATGGATGGAATCTGCCAGCAGCGTGGACCATTCAAGGAACATACAAGGTGGCGGCTCTTTGCCCCCGAGTCACTAACAGTCGCTATTCGATGGAAAGGTCATGGCCCTGCATTCATTCGCCCTAGTCACTAACCTTCACTGATAGATGGCTATGCTCCAAGCCATGCCTTTTTTGGGGACCACTTTGGCATACTCAAACAGGTCTACACTTTTGGGTGGACCATACATTCATCCAACATGTAAATGTGCAACATGGCATGGTTCCCTCAAAACGAACCCTTGTCACGGTCAATTCCCGAAAGCATGGCGAAGGGTTCTTCCGCTGGGTTCACTTGAGTTGTTCTCATGAGAGTCATTACAAGGTGTCATTGCAAGGAATCATCATCATGCAGTCATTGCAAGGAGTCATTGCAAGGAGTCATTGCAAGGAGTCGTTGCAAGGAGTCATTGCAAGGAGTCATTGCAAGGAGTCATTGCAAGGAGTCATTGCAAGGAGTCATTGCAAGGAGTCATTGCAAGGAGTCATTGCAAGGAGTCATTGCAAGGAGTCATTGCAAGGAGTCATTGCAAGGAGTCATTGCAAGGAGTCATTGCAAGGAGTCATTGCAAGGAGTCATTGCAAGGAGTCATTGCAAGGAGTCATTGCAAGGAGTCATTGCAAGGAGTCATTGCAAGGAGTCATTGCAAGGAGTCATGGCAAGGATTGCAACTTGCACTTGACTCCTTGCACTTGCAACTTGCACTTGACTCCTTGCACTTGCAACTTGACTCCATGCACTTGCAACTTGCACTTGCTCCATGCACTTGGCTCCTGCACTTGCAACTTGCACTTAACTCCGTGCACTTGCGACTTGCACTTGACTCCATGCACTTGGCTCCTTGCAACTTGCAATGGCTCTCATGACTCCTTGCAATGACTCCTTGCAATGACTCCTTGCAATGACTCCTTGCAATGACTCCTTGCAATGACTCCTTGCAATGACTCCTTGCAATGACTCCTTGCAATGACTCCTTGCAATGACTCCTTGCAATGACTCCTTGACTCCTTGCAATGACTCCTTGCAATGACTCCTTGCAATGACTCCTTGCAATGCAAGTCAAGTGCAAGGAGTCAAGTGCAATTGACTTGCGAGGAGTTAAAATCTCTTCTTAGGGCGGCGGGGTAGTGCCGACGACGCTACACGAAAATCGACCCTCTGCGGGGATCGGCGTGGTCGAGGTGCAAAAACCCATGGTTTTTTGCGATTTCTAAAGTGCCCGCGCGACCCTCTGCGGGGATCGGCGTGGTCGAGGTGCAAAAACCCATGGTTTTTTTTGCGATTTCTGCGGTGCTCGCGCGACCCTCTGCGGGGATCGGCGTGGTCGAGGTGCAAAAACCCATGGTTTTTTGCGATTTCGTGCTCGCGCGACCCTCTGCGGGGATCGGCGTGGTCGAGGTGCAAAAACTCGAGGTTTTTTGCGATTTTTAACATGCTCGCGCGACCCTCTGCGGGGATCGGCGTGGTCGAGGTGCAAAAACTCGAGGTTTTTTGCGATTTTGCTCGCGCGACCCTCTGCGGGGATCGGCGTGGTTCGAGGTTTTTTGCGATTTAACCTGCTCGCGCGACCCTCTGCGGGGATCGGCGTGGTCGAGGTGCAAAAACTCGAGGTTTTTTGCGATTTCTGCGGCGCTCGCGCAACCCTCTGCGGGAATCGGCGTGGTGGAGGTGCAAAAACTCGAGGTTTTTGCGACTTTTGTTGTTCGAACTGGTCCTCGGGAGTTGTCTCGTGGTTCGCGCGCCTGCTCCCGGAACCGGCGGGTCGCGGGTTCGATTCCTCCCTGGTCCGCGGGCGGGCGTCGCAAGATGCAACTTGCATTTTAAAGCAACTTGCGCAGAGCAACTTGCGCAGAGCAAGTTGCACAGAGCAACTTGCGCAGACCAACTTGCACCGACCAGTTTGCGCAGAGCGCCTTGCCTAGAGCAACTTGCGCAGAGCAACTTACGCAGAGCAACTTGCACAGAGCAACTTGCACAGAGCAGCTTGCACAGAGCAACTTGCAGGGAGCGCAATTTGCACAGAGCAACTTGCAGGGAGCCACTTGCAGGGACCAACTTGCCGGAGCAACTTGCGCGGAGCAACTTGCGCAGAGCAACTTGCACAGTGCAACTTGCGTAGAGCAACTTGCGCAGACCAACTTGCACCGACCAGTTTGCGCAGAGCACCTTGCCTGGTGCTGTCTCGCGCTTGCTTCACGAATGCTTCGTGTAGGGAAAAAGAACGCATCCTGCAGCGTTGGGCCGACCTCGCTTGCGATGTTCTGCTTTCGGGCCAACCGTGGTCTAGTTTCTCTTAAGGCATCAATGGTCACCACGAACCCCAAGTTGCATGTTTTGACCACAGCCCGTATGATGGTCTCCCTTCATGCTCAACCCCAAAGGTGGAAGGTATATGTGTGGGCATGGCACATGTGGCAGTCAAAACACAGGCCCCGCCCTGAACCCTGCCTTGGCTGCCCAGATTGTGGTGAATAGTCTAAACTCTCTTGAGCAGAAGGGGACACGATAGCTTCATCCAAACAGGGGCCTTCAGAGATACGTGAAACAGGAGCAGGTAAACCTGGTTCATGTGATTTTCGGCAAGAAAGACGCCACCAAATCAAAGGCCTCCTTAAATTGTGAATATTCCGCTCAGCCCCTCTCGAAATGGGAAAACTAAGCTCGTTGCATCACCAACATCGCGAGCAACGAAGCCTAGCTGAAACGATCGCTGACAAATTAGCTAATTCCTCGCACGGCTGACTATCACTTCGATGCAGAGATTGCATCACCAGCATCGGCAGCATCACCAGTATGGCCACTGACAAATTAGTGAATTCGTAACACGAACGCCGTCCCTAGCGGCAGTTTGCACCAGCAGCATCGCCAGCATCACCGGCTTCCCTTTGACCCTTTGGTGTATGGGCCCAAAAAGCTTGGGATTCAAAAGCGAACAGGTCCAGAGCCAATCCTCAAGCGGCTGGAGGCAGAAAAAAAGTCGTCTCACGAGCTAGCTGCGTGTTACGCAGGCTTGAAGGCCCAGGGTCTGGAGCGATGTGTCCTTACGAGTTGGCTGCGTGTCACACAAAGTCTAAGGTCTGAGGGAGGATTCGATCCCGAGCAGGAGAGGAAAAGCAGAGGGCGGACGAGGAGGGAGTCGAAGGGAGAGGAGGTCTGGAGGAGTCGAGCCCACACCCCTTATAGAGACCTTGCTAACGCAAGCAAGTACTCAAGGTAGCAACCAAATGGCTATCTTTCGTGAAAAGTAATTTCGCAGGAGACAAATGCAATTCAGACCTAGCACTGAAAAAGCGGCCAAGGTACTTCTGCTGCATGAAGCGTTCAGGATCGAACTCCTTCGGCCGCTCCCAAACCTGCACAAGTTGTGCGCCGTATGCGAGAAGTCCTGTTGGGTATTTGCCCAACAGGCCCTTCCAAACCTACAATTAACATTCTCCAACAATCATGAAAGTGGGTGGCGTTTGTTTCTCTGTGGTTTTGCCAAGCGCATGGCCCCTTCCAAACATTGCCGAGTTTCATTTGCGCGACCTCTACACATGGCTAGCTCTGCGCAACTGACGTGGCAAAATGAGTGGGTGCCTCGGCTCTTTTTTGTTGTATTCTGTCCGCGCGTGCATGCCCGAAATCCCAGATGAGTCAAATGAAGGGGCCTACCCGACCCTATCTTCTAGTCACATTGAGGCTGTCCCCATCTGGCCTTGTCCCGACTGTAAACTTTCCGGAAACTTTCACCCAACGTGGACCCCACTACAATTGCAGGAATCCCAAGATCCAACAGTGCGGGTGTGGGTGTGTGGGGGGTGGGGGGTGGGGTGGGGGTGGGGGTCGTGTTGAATCAAATTAAGCCGCAGGCTCCACTAGGGGTGGGGGTGGGGGAGGGGGGTGGGGGGTGGGGGTGGGGGTGGGGGTGGGGGTGGGGGTGGTGAGGGTGGGGGTGGTGAGTGTGGGGGTGGGTGTGGGTGTGTGGGTGTGGGTGTGGGTGTGTGGGTGTGGGTGCGGGTGCGGGTGCGGGTGCGGGTGCGGGTGGGGGTGGGGGTGCGGGTGCGGGTGCGGGTGCGGGTGCGGGTGCACGGGCGCGTGCGGGTGCACGGGCGCGGGCGGGTGCACGGGCGCGGGCGGGTGCACGGGCGCGGGCGGTGCACGGGCGCGGCGGGTGCAACGGGCGCGTGCGACGGAGCCGCGAGGGGGCGCGCGCGGGCGCAGCGCGCGGGGGCGCGCGCGGGGGCGCGCGCGGGGCCGCGCGCAGGGGGCGCGCGGGGGCCGCGCCGGGGCGCGCGCGGGGGGGCGATATTCTGGTGCGCGGTGTGCGAGGGTGGGGGTGGGGGGTGGGGGGGGTTGTGTGTGGGGGGGGGGGGGTGGGGGGGGGGGGGGGGGGGGGGGGGGGTGGGGGGGGGGGTGTGGGGGCGGGGTGGCGCAAACGGGGGCCGCTGAAGGTGGTCGGGGGGCCGCCGCGGGCGCGCCAGGGGCCCGCGCGCGGGGGCCTGCGCGGGGCGCGCGCGGTAGCGCGCCCGGGCGCGCGCGCGAAAGCGTGCCGCTGGGGCGCGCGCGGGCGCGCGGGCCCCCCGCGCCGGGGTCCCCGGCGCAGGGGCCGCGGGGGCGCGGGGCGCGGGCCCGCGCGCATCCACCGCACAACCCACGCGCCGCTGGGGGGTGGGGTGGAGGGGGGTGGGGGTGGGTGTGGTGTGTGGTGTGGTGGTGTGTGGGTTGTGGGTGGGGGTGTGTGGTGTGTGGGTGTGTGGGTGTGTGGGTGTGTGGGTGTGTGGGTGTGGGGTGGGGGGGTGGGGGGGTGGGGGGGTGGGGGTGGGGGTGTGGGGGTGTGGGGGTGTGGGGGTGTGGGGGTGTGGGTGTGTGGGTGTGTGTGGGTGTGTGGGTGTGTGGGTGTGTGGGTGTGTGGGTGTGGGGGGGGGGTGGGGGGGTGGGGGGGTGGGGGGGGTGGGGGGGTGGGGGTGGATGACCAGAATGCGTCTGCTCGAGGATGACGTCATCGATGCATGCCATGTGGACGTGCAGTCTCCCCGAAGGGTTTGACTGGGATTTCCCAGATTTGTGCCCGTGCTCCATGATGCTGTAGAGCTGATTTTCAGAGGTTGCATGGAACATGAATGTGATGGGCTTCTTCGAGAACGGCTTGATTTTTCTCTCTTCTTCAATGGATGGTGGTGCCGGCCTTCGCATTCTGTGCTTGGGCTGAGCTGTGCCTTCATCTTCATGAGGCGCCTCGGATCTTGACGGATGCGGACTTGGCGGAATGGATTCCGTTGGGAGATCATAGTCCGGTTCGTCGTGATGAGGCTCTTTCTGCTCAGAGTACAGGGGTCGTCCAAAGGATTGGATCTCGACTTGTCGTGTGTGTCCGCTGTTGCATCTCACATAGAACTCCATCTCTGAATCAACATAGAATTCCTTGCCACCGGGCCTGAGTGCATTTTGTGCGGATCTTGTGTTGAGCTTATCGATCCATCGATTCCTTGGAACAATTTCTCCCCGTGCCTTGCGCTCCTTATATGACCCGTCCACGGATGGAAATACGAACGCAATTTCGAAACGTGATTTTCCATAGCTCGGGAACATAGCCATCAAGAGAAGTCCTGGCTTATTTCCAATGAAGTTCCTGGCATGTGTGATGCAGGTCAATGCGTCATAGAGCTCGACGGATCCATCAGGACCCATTTCCACTTGTCGTTTGCATTCCTTATGGATTCCATGCCTTGGATCATGTCGAAGACATCCGGAAAACGATCTGCTCATTCTCTCAATTCGCCAGAGGATGAGATCTGTGATCTGTTTCGCCTTGATGGATCCATGCGGAAGTACTTGCAAACCTGTTCGACATTCTGGACGGTCTTCTCGAGATCAATGTTGCCGTTGTGGCATACCATCGGGATGATGTCGGTTCCGTAAACTTCGAATTGAGCATTGGTGTAGCAGCAGATGCTGTAGACCTTCTTGATGAAGTCCATGTATTGCTTCTCTGCATGAGATCCTTCACCTTGGAGTGTTGGGTGCCAGCAATCGTTGAATCTTGCCTTCAACCAGAATACCTTAACTCCATGTGGTCTCTCGTGCTCAGGAACGAAGTGGAAGTCCGGATTGACATCGAGGATGGTTGAGCATTCCTTGTAGTATTCAGGAATTTTGAGTTTCCGAAAGGTCCTGGTGTACGGATTCCTTCTGGAGGCTGATGTTTGTATCCGATCCATATGTTACAAACCACCGATCATTGGATGTGAGGACAGGCCGCATCACTGGTCGCCTTGGAAGTGCAGGTCGATCACCAGGATGATTGTCGGATTCCGTCTCTTCATCCAGGATGTTCTTTGGTGCTGGCTTGACCTTGGAGACAAGCCTCAATGCTGGTGGCGGGGACTTTGGAACAAGTTTCGGATGTGGCATCGCCTTTGACAAAGGCCTTCCTGCGAGAGGATGCCCTTCTTCATCTGAATCATCGTCGTCGGAATCTGGATCATAATCAACCTGCTCCATGTTGACATTCTCGGGTTGTTGAGAGGCGGATGGATTCTCATCAGCGACTTGCTCCATGGGGCAATCGGATGTCTCATCTTCCTCATCACGAGCAGGGGATTCCTTCAACGGTGACGCCCGTCTCTTGATCATCGGCTTTGGCACAGGTGCCGCATCGCCGGATCGTCCAAACATCAGGTTGAGGATGGGCATGTCAACGAGATGATCGAGCATACAAGATTGCAAAGGTCGGATTGGTTGTAAACCGAAAGTGGCTGCGGAGGCAGACACATATTTCTTGAGATTCAAAATGGGTCAAGTGCAAACACGCGCATCACGGAATTGAGGAATTGAAAATATGCAAAACGGAAAAACTCATGCATCAGAATTCGTGGACATGCGGATCATGCCCAGGTTCCCCAATAAGCAAACATGGATTCTGCTATACCGACTCCTGCAAAGGCAATGATGTCGGGTCCGTGCTTCGTGTTGTGTGCTAGCCACTCAACCAAGAATGCCTTGTTCTGCAACATGGTACGGAAGGGTGGATGTGCATCTACATTCAATAGATTGCCGGTGAGGACGGCCTTGATGAGCTCGTCTGCTTTAGCTGAATGCTTGGTCAGCGAATCTGCCAGACAATCTTCACTTCGTACATGTGCAAGGTCGTGCATCTGTCGAACACTTCATTGTCAAGCCATGATTTGCACTCAAGCTGCTTGGCTTCAAGGAATTGCTTCTGATAAGCTCTTATTTCCGTGGCTGTAGCCTCCTTCCGCTTCTTGCCAATGAGTGCGGATGTGGATGAAGCCTTCAAGGATTCTTGCTTGGATGAATACAGAACTAAGAGTGCACGGTCATCGTCGGTCATGTTCTTGCATAGCTGGTCAACATGATTGTGATCTGTGTATTTCTGATGAGAGAATCCGCATCGGGGCGATGGCCTGAAGGTCCCTTTCACACGTCCAAGAAGGACAGGGTTGCCTTCGATATCTCTCGGAACCGTAAAGGATCCGGTGTTCGCACTTGGTGATCATCGTAGGATCTGGTCCTCTGAGAGTTTTCTGAATCTCCATCTTCCTGGTCAGTGTATCTCATGGTTCTTTCTGAACTTCCAGTGCCGGATGAGGTTGGAACATGAGGGATCAGTTCTTCCTCACTTTCATAGTGGACCTGCAAATTCGCTGGATTGTTCGGATTATAATTGGATGAAGATGCAGGATCATGTCTGGGAGAATGCCCAGGTGACTCATCATTGTCATCTGGCTTCTTCTTCTTCTACCCAGTCTTCTGCTTCTTTGATGGACTGCCGGTTGTTTCTTCTTGCGCAAGTGTTGGCAGTTCAAGATCTTCATCTGGTTCTTCTGCTTCGGGATTTGTAAGAATCGCAGGTGGTGAAGGTACCACGACAGTCGGAAGAATTGGCTGAGATGATTGCGACTGTGACGGCAAAGAGACATCACCCCCCAGTCGATTGAGTCCACTTGAGGATGAAATGGACTGTTTTTGCCGTTTAAGCGCTGCATCTCCTCCGCCAGGCTTGTCGTGTGGCGGTAGTGGAGGATCCACCGGACTGTCTGGTGACACACTGCGTGGTGCTGGCGGCATGGGATGATCAGGCTGATGTGGAGGATCCGGAGGAGGATCTGACATGTTCTCGTCCGGAGGTGTTGGAGGTCTTGGATCAGGCATGGGATGGTCCGGTTGATCAGGTGGCTGCTGCGTGTCAGGCTGTTGAGGTGCATCCGTTGGATCCAACGGATCCGTCTCGATGGGCATCGGCTTGATGGCCGGCGCATCGGTGAACGACTGATGAACGGATGAAAACATCACAGCATGCCAAGTCTTCGGATCATACTTCTCCCAATTGCATTTTGATGCAGGCAAGACCCAAATCTATTCAGCTGATCAGGCTGCCAGAAGGATATGATTGCATCGTCCGGAGGTGACGAAATAGGCATATTGATGCCAATGGTGTGGACGTATGCGGTGCATGCATCATACTGAGTGGATGAGATGCACAGTTGTCTCAACTTCTTACAGCCGTTCCACATGTTCTGACATCGCCAGTCATTAGGATCTTGCTTGAAGATATCAATTTCAGTCGCAGGTGGGTACTGCTTCATCGTCTTCTGGAATTTCTGAACTAGCGGATCCTGGATGACTAATGGTTGAACGTCCTTGTTGAACGGCAGGTCTTGGATTCTGACTTCAAGACTGCTGCTGGTCATGTTGAACTCCTTGTCAATGGCTTCCATCTACTTTCTCAGGATATCAACCTGCTTGATGGTGAATGGTTCAAAAAGGTCCTCCAAGAGGTACACATCATTGTCAAGCGGTTTCACCTGCAAGTGTCGTAAGAGGATGTGCGCAAGATCCTGACAGAACTGATAAGGATACACCTGTGCCAGTTTGGTTCTGCTTCCGAAGGTACCAGCGTTTCCCTCTAGGGGTTGGTGTTCATGCTTGACTGAGCTGGATTTTTTACACCTTCTGAAGATCGGTCTCATAACCTCGGAAGGTAAACAGTGCATCAAGCTCGTGGGCTTGAGACTTCTGAGCCCGGATTCAGGATCTTTTAGTCCGTATGCACAGAAATGGAAATCTCCCCAGGTCACGGATGGGTGTGAAAAAAAGGGAAGGTAGCGTCTCCGCTTTTCCCCAACCTTTTGTTGGTCTTGCTGGATGTTCTGCATATTTGACCATGGTGCCATAAGGATGACATCAGGTGCTTGTTCCCTGATGATCTCCATGACCATGTGTCGTCCCTTGGATGTCATTACATCGAATCCTGTGCGGATGTCCACGGGAGTCCCAACCTTAAGAAGACCTGATAGTGCACAGCACTGACGAATCTGGCACTTCCTGCAAAGATCTCGAGAACGTGGATCTTTCCCTTACGTACACAATTCCAATGTGCTTGTTCAGGAATGGATGTGAGGTCCTCGACGAACATGTTCTCTGCTGGATGAGGCACTGCAGGTTTTGGAGTTGTTTTTCCCGCGGTACGTACTGGCACTGAGGATCTTGGCTTAGGAGCTGGTGCGGATGATTCCTTTTTCTTGGTATCTACAGAGGAGCCTGGCTGCTCCTTCTGCAAGGATTCTCGCTCTTCAGGTAACAGAAGGTCAATTCCGGGTTTCCTCGGAGGGATGGTGTCATCCTTCCTGAGCTTCGTCATGTTAACCTTGATGGGTCGAGTCCCAAGATCAAGTCCTACCATCGCTCCTTCAATGGAAATGACCTTTCCCTTTAGCCATATTCCTCCCTTGCTTCCATCGGAACGAATCTTGGATTTGTCTTCCTGCCCGTAGAATACCTTGTCCTTCACCTGAAGAGGCTTTGAACTCATTCGGAGATTTTGAGCAAGGTCTCGTCGGATGTCCTCGGATTGACGTGCTTCTTGGAAAGCTTGCTTTGACAGCTGCTTGATCTGGATGGCTGTCATCTCTTCTTCGTTCCTGTCAATCGTCAGCTGAGTTGGTGTTGCGACATCGAGTTGGATGAGATCTGCTGGTCGTCTTCCGAATGCGAGCTCCAATGGTGTTACTCCCCCGTAGGTGACGGTCTGATTCCTGACAGTTGCAGCGGCCTTCACTAGCTGCCTGTGTGTCACTTTCTTCAGTGTTGCAGGTGCAGTACCTGCTTTGATGGAACTTAGCATGATCTTGAGTTGTGCCTTCAGGAGTCGAACTGCTGCTTCAGCTCGATTTGGCCATGGTGTATTCGGTCCCAAGGATATCGGTGTGATGTCAAGGGACTGATAGACATGTTCCCATGTATCTGTCATGAAGGCTTGATCTGCGACAACTGATTTGGGCTGCAAGTGGTACTGGTCAAAATAGTTCCTGAGGACAGTGATGTTCTCGACTTCTTGCGTAGTTGTCACTGCCTCTGCAGTGAGCAATGTTGTTGCTCCATCCAGGATGACAAAACAATGATGCGTTCTCCTGTTCCAAGAGGAACTTGACAGTGATCAATGAATGTCATGTCACCAAAGGTGTCCGCTCGAAGTCCGCTTGTCTTGCTTCGTGATGGTGCATGTTTTGCCACTTGGCAAACTTCACACTCACTTCGGATCTTGTCAAATAGATCGAATGTTGATTTCGGCAAATGAAGTGCTCGGGTTCTAAATCGAAATTGATCTGTTGTTATGTGATGATGCTGCAGGTGGAGTTTCTTCAACTCTTCGGGATTTGACAACTGCTTGTGGATTCTGCCTAGGGCAAGCGGAAGCGATGTTGGTTTTTTGAGGATGGTGCGAAAAGATCTGGCTCAATAGTCGACCGGCCCCTCTTGTCGATGATCCTGTCTGCTGCCGATCCTGAACCTGCTTCTTCGTCCTTAAGCGAATTGTCCGAGAAGGTGAAAAGTCTTACCTATCCACAGGTTAATCATTGGTTTATTTGCCTGGGATGTAAGTCTCCAATTGTCTTCCAAAATGTCTGGATCTCCACCTGCGGATGCATCAATGATTTCCGTGGTACGTTCTCAGGATTGATTGGACATTCCTTGGCTCCATTTGGTGCGAACAGCGCCTTTCGGGGCGTGATGCGCACACGGATGAGCTGCTTGTTCTTCTTGTCAAGGATCCAATGGTCCTGCTTTTGAGACCCAATGATCTTAGGAGTTGCTAGGTCCTCCTTTGTCTCGGATGATTTTGCTGCACAAACAGTTTCGCTCTTGGTGAGATCCCCGGAGGGAACTTGATGCTGTTATCATCGTCAGAGACATAGTTGATGAGGCCCTTGTGAGCAATTTCTCCATGCGCCTTCACTCTTGCAACTCCAGCGAGATCGACGAGTGCATGTCCTGTACCGGATACTGGAACTGCTTGACGGTTCATGCTAAAGGCCTTGCATGTGATCTTGTCACATTGAGGTGTGTGCTCGATGGTCATGTAGAGGTTCCGCATCTGGCTGATGCTGAGAAGGATCGGTACAGTTCCTTGTTCAAGGACGTCGATGTTGGTACTGCACGGAGGAGTTGTGTGATATCGAAGATGCAGGGTCCAATTTACCCTGGCGGTCTCTCCGTTTGCAAAAGTGAACTTGGTCTCGGCCGGGATGTACTCATAGGAGATGACGTCCTTCATTGGTTCGATTGCCTGGGTAAAACGCTGGATTGCATGCCAGCTGGCCCATAGATCTGGTACATCCATTGTCCAGAATCGCATAGGTCGGGTTGCGCTGAGGCTTGATGACAGGCGCCATCAGCTTTGTTGCCAGAAGGCTGTGATTTGTTGTGACGGACAGATTGTGTTCTGAAACTGTATCTGATTGGATCAGCTTCTCGTGGATGGCCTTTTTCCCAGGATACTCATATGCATCATGGAATGCCATTAACGCTTGTCCTGTGCTGGATGTCTCATGGGATGAGTACCAGCCATGTTCGTTCCATGTCCATGATTGATCCCAATCTTGGTCTGTCCAACCGGCATAGGTAGGCTCTATGGATGGCGCAGTCTGCTGGATGGCGGGCTGCTCCTCCGTCTTTTCTGCGGTGGCTGCGAACGTCTTGGATTTTCCTTTCTCCTGTCCGCTCTTTCCTTTACCACTCTCATAGGATGGATAACCTTTGTTTCCATCATAGGGATATTGGAATTTTGATTTTCCTTTCTTTCCCTTCTTTCCCTTGCCTTTTCCCCAATATGCCTGGTCGTAGGGATCATAGTTTTCGTTGGCCATATTGGCCTTTCCGCCAGAACCGCTTTTTCTGAAGGGTTTAAAGCCACCTCGTTGGTGACTGCCCTTTTTGTTTCCTGATTTTCCTTTTCCTTTTCTCTTCTTGAACTTGAAGTTCCGCCCCGACACTTTTCTTTCTATGAACGCATCGTTCTCCTCGAGGACCCTGTTTGACATGAATCCTTCAAGTCCTTCTTCATCCTCAACCCAGAAGCCTTCTTCTCCTTCGTATTCACCTTGCTCGATGATGAAGAATGTGTTGCTTCGGCTGCCTCCTTGAGGTCGGATGGATGGATCGATGTCCTCGTCGTGATGAAGAGTTCATGGTAATGCGTCTTCAGCATCTCATTGAAAATTATTCTCAAGTGAGATGTTTCTTAATGACATTGCACTTGTCAGTCTTTCTCGTTGCTGATCTGAAAAACTGTGCAATGAGATTATCCCCGAAGGGAAATGCGTCCCGCTGTCTGTCCTGCATTCCTTGGATATACTGTCTGAGGACTGTCGGATCGTCCTCATTGAGCAGGGCTGGAGGCGGTGCTCGAACAC
>CAUJNA010003787.1:257500-399140 GCA_963377175.1 Effrenium voratum | reverse complement strand
TGGTGAGGATGGTGATGATGATGATGGTGATGGTTGTGATGAGGATGGCAATGATGATGATGGCGATGATGATGGGGACGACGGTGCTGATGATGATGATGAGGATGGCAGTGGTGCGGAAGATGATGAGGATGGTAATGATGATGAGCGTGGTGATGATGATGGTGAGGAAGATGATGGTGATGATGATGATGAGCATGGTGATGTGGATGATGATGGTGATGAGGAGGATGCTGACGATGAGGATGATGGTCATGATGATGATGATTGCGATGAGGACGCGATGATGCTGATGATGATGGCGATGATGGCGATGACTGCGATGATGAGGATGGTGGTGATGATGCTGATGATGGTGATGATTACGATGATGAGGATGGTGGTGAGGATGATGATGGTGATGACGATGATCATGAGGGTTGTGATGATGATGATAGCGACGCTGGTGATGATTATGACGATGATGACGGTCATGATGATGATGATTGCGATGGTGATGGCGAAGATGATGATGGCGCTGATGATGATGATGAGGATTGCTGTGATGATGATAGCGATGATGGTAATGATGATGACGATGGGGATAATGATGATGGCGGTGATTCGATGATGAGGGTGATGAGGAGGAGGATGATGAAGGTGATGATGATGATGATGATGATGAGGATGATGAGGATGGTGATGGTGATGAAGATGAGGATGGTCAATTTGATTTGTTTGAGTCGAGCTGCGTGCCGTGAAACAACATTTCCAAGAATACGCCTCAAACCCTAACACAAGTTGACCTCGTCTTGTTCTCTTTTCTTCATTCTTTTTCAACAAGCCTGTCTGATGCTTCCATCGTCTGCCGCGGGTCACAAGCCAGTCTGACAACTTGCGCAAGCCAGTCTGATGCTCACAAGCCAGTCCGACGCTTTTCACAAGCCAGTCCGAGAACCCTTGCAATGCAGTTTGAGACCCACAAGTCTTTCTGATACTTCACAAGTCAGTTTGAGCCTTTCGATTCTCACAACGCAGTCTGAGTACCCCCACAATGCAAACTGAGTAGCAGACCGCGACGAAGGGTCCGGTGGCGAGACCCAGCAGGGCATTTGCTATCTTGGTGTCTACCTCCAGCGGCGTGTCCAACCCGCCACCGTGGAGAGCAGGGAGGCCAGCGCGCTTGCGTCCGCCTTTGCGTCCAGGGCTGCCGTGGTGACTGCGCCCAAGAGGGCTGCCGCTATCTTAGAGTCCACCTCTGAGGAAGTGTCGACGGCAGACAGCAGGGCGTAAGCAGTCAGTGCACTGGCGTCCGCCTTGGAGGCCTGCAGCCCCGAGATGGAGGCGTCTCGACTCGCGAGCTTGGAGGCCAGCGCTGCGGCGGTGACGACGCCTAGGAGAGCGTTGGCCACCTTGGTGTCGACCTCCAGCGGCGTGATCCTACCACTATGTCTAGGGAGTGCTGGTCCACCGCCGTCTTGAGGCCGTAGTTGGCTGCCACCGTGGCCAGCGTGGCGTTGTTGGCCAAGGCTATGGAGCCGTTCATGGTTGCCGTGGTGCTGTAGTTGGGCAGTTTGAGATCCACGCTGTCCGGGGTGCTCTTCGTGGCCACCACGCCCTCCAGCACGTCGAAGGCCGACTGGTCTGCCTTGTTGGAGAGACCCGTGGTCAGCGAGCTCTGCAGCGCTGCGATGCTGCTGCCGTGCGCGGCCACCTGTCCGTCCGTGGTGGCCAGGGCCGCTGCCGTGGCCAGGGGCGCAATTGCCGGCGCCAGCGCGCTGCTGTCCAGCTTTGAGGCCAGCTCTGCGGTGGTGACCCGGTCGTCCAGCGACTGCCGTGTTCACCACCAGGTCTGTTACTTGTCAGAGCCAGGGCCAGCTGCCCTGCGGTGACGTGCGTGCTGTCAGTTACCTCTCCGTTGTCCAGGACCTCCGGGATATTGCCGGTGACAGGTCCTTCAAACATGTTTACATATGTTTTCGCCGACGCCTTAGTCCAGTGGCTAAGGCGTCGGCCAAGGAGCTAAGCGCTTCTTACTCCGCACAGGGCTCGATTCCTGCCGTGAGCGCAGTTGAGTACCATTCAGTCCGAACTCCGGCCGTTAGAAGTTTCCGCAAAGCGAGGCCGGCTCCGCGGCTTCGGTCTTGGAGCGAGGCCGGCTCCGCGGCTTCGGTCTTGGAGCGAGACCGGCTCCGCGGCTTCGGTCTTGGAGCGAGACCGGCTCCGCGGCTTCGGTCTTGCAGCCCGCGCCAGGCCCGCACCAGGGTTTTTTCGGAAGTACCGTGCAATGATTTGACCGGTGGCGCCGGTCAATCGCGGTACCTGCGCACGACGCTCAAAAATTCACCGAAAATTTCGCCCTCGGGTGGCGCGGGCTCGGCAGGCTGGCGCGCTTGCCGCCACATAGCATGTGCTCGGCTACCAGGACATGAAGTGAAGGACAACATCCGAAGGAAACCTTCACGAAGTGAAGGAAAACATCCTTCACTTCTGCAGGACACTTCAATTCATGGTCCAGGTCATGATACCTATAGCCTAACGCAGAAACTATGCATGGCGTGCATAGTTTCATGGGTCAAATAAAAGCGTGCTACAGTCCTCCCCACAGAAAGACTGGAATTTTTTTCCTGGGAAGAATTCCGAGTGAGAGAGCGAGGTCGGAATTCCGACCTTGGGCGGCGCGGGCTCGTCAGGCTGGCTCCGATGCCGGGCAGGTGGCGCGGTAGGGTGGCACGCCCGAAGTGCCAAGCAGCCACCGTATGACCGTATGATCCGTATGATCCGTATGACTCGGCGGGCTGGCGTGGCTCCGATGCGGCAGGAATGCGGCGCGCCCGGTATCGAAGCCTCCACGTTGGGCGAGCTAGTATCCTGGAAAGCGGTAGGACCTTATGGTCGGCGGGCTGGCGTGGCTCCGATGCCGGGCAGGGATGTGGCGCGCTCAGTATCGAAGCCTCCACGTTGGGCGAGCTAGTATCCTGGAAAGCGGTAGGACCTTATGGTCGACGCATGAAATCATATCATGATGTAGAGTTGATGAGACGCAAGCAACGGATGGGGACTAGCCCGCATCGTGCCGCAATCAACATCTGCATTACGCATACCTGTCTCCAATGGACAGTCTGTGGGTACGTCGACGGAACTCTTCGTCCAAATTCTTTTGGGCTTCTCGCGCCCGGACACACTTCTTGTGATGATCTTCTGGTATCCAATGCCCCATTCGGAGGCACCAATCCAGCAGAGGTGTGTCGCATTTATTCGGGTCAGTGGCTGCAATAATGGCGCTCACATTTACCGAATAACCATGTTTGCCAAGGTTCAAGCCATCCCTTACGAACGATATATATTTACAGTTGAAAGCCAGGGAGAAGCATCTGTAAATGATATCACCCACCGGGTGCACGCGATCCTTGACCACAAGCTTCATTTCGTCCTTGGTGACGTCGAGGATTCTCGCTGCAATCCACAGCTTGTAGAATATGTATAGCCCCTCGCACTTGCATACCATCAGACGAATGTATTCATCACGCTCCTCAGCCGACCGGAAGGTCCTTGTCCGAACATTCTGAGATTGAGAAATCTTCAGTACCGTCGATGGCAAAAGGATCCCTTCCTGATCGTTGGGGTACTTCGTGAAGTCGTTGTGGTATGGGCAGCCTGGCTTCCCTTCGAGCGCGGCATCGACCGTTCTCTTTTCACCACCTTCGAACATCCCCCACATCTTTGACATCTGCAGTGCGATGAATCCCGCCATGTATTGAGCTTCGCGCGGCTCATCAAGGCAAACCGCCATCCGCTGGGTATTTATGATATCCCGCGATGCCAAGTCATTGTCGCGGTATTGCCAACCACCATCTTCCTCCTCAAACATGTAGCCGGACGTGTATCCTTGCGTGTCCATGTCGTCTTCTTCAGGAACGTCCTCCGCCTCATCATCCTCTTCCTGTGCTGCCGCATCATGGTTGGCTTCGTCTTGCGCGCGCTTGGCATCACCCGAGACATTGGGTTTTTGGTTGCCCTCGTCGTCGGAACTGATGTGGATGTAGAATCTCCCGGTAGAGATCAATTGCGCTCCGCATTCCAGGCACACACAGAAGCATGTGGGAATCGCGGTCGCACATGACGGACATATCCGGCACCTCAGTCCTTCCCATGTCTCGTCGTTCAGGATGACGACTTTGCTGATCTCGTCCCTGACCTCGTTGGTCTGCGCATCAACTCCTCCAACTTGTTTTCCCGAAGCAGTTCGCATGCACGATTAACGGCACCTGCCTCGGTCTCAGGCATCCTCTCGTTGATCTTCGCGACGTTCTGGAGGAACATCGCAGCCGATTCCTGGGAGGAGTTGACGAAACCCGGACAGATCTCGAGTACGCTCGCTTAATGTCCCCGTACTCCAGGCGTTTCCCTCCGTTGCTTTTGCCAATCCAAATGGACTTGACCTCATAGAACGGGATCACGTCAAAGACCATAAATGTACCATTTGCCGCGACTCCATGGGAATGTAGATGATCGCAATCGGATCCCCCGACCTTACGTTTCGTAGCGTCACCTTCGTTGCTACGTTCATCTCATCCCATGGTGCAAATGCTCCGAAGTGCACTGCTAGCCTGTTTCCGCCATCGATCCCGCCGGGGACTAGCCCACAGCGTACGATGCTTGGCAGGTCCTCCACATACGTCACATGGAATGCTCCTCCGAGAGAACCACCCATTCTTGCGGAATACCTGAGCTCATGAATCCAAAATCACTGTGACCAGTTGTGACTCGGATGCACCAAGGCCTGTACCATCCATCGCATCTGTTGAACATCCTGTCGATGCAGGCCAGCGTAGTTCATCTCCTCCCTGGCCGCCTTCATGTCATTCGGGTTCATGACGCTTGGAAACCTTGCTGCCAGGACCTGAAACCTCGATTTCTTTTGTCCGGACTCCTGCCACTTGATCACTTCCATGATGCCCATGTATCGTTTTGCTCTCGAAGTTGAAGGTGGGAATATGTCGTTATTTCGGTCGTCAATGACTGCGTCGATGTCGACCCATCCACCTTCATCGCATCTGAAAACACTTCCTCGGCAATTGCCGATTTTGTGCCGAAGGACTCTGCATAGGTTGTGAGATAGCTGGTTTGCTTGATCTTTCGTAGCAAATACCGAGCGATCGTCGCCAATCTTGCATAGTGGAGCACCGTCAAAAGGAGCAACGCAGAAATTGACGCTCTTGCCAAGCTGCATCACATCCACCTGCTCAAGGTTGGCACCCTTGGGAAAGTACTTGGGGTCAACAATAGACGCGTACGCCCATGGCATATGCACATCACTCACGTCGCCGTACTTCGGGATGTAGCATGGGATGGTGTCCGCTCTAGCGTCGTCTTGAACGTTCTGTTGTCCCCGCACGGATTGTAGGTGAGGTCCACGCCACCGCATTGTAGCTCTCCTCCCTCAGCCGTGTCAGCCATCTCCACCAGGTTTTGTTTCTTTCCCTTCTTGTCCTCCTTTCTTGCGTTCCTTGGATGTTGATGAGGACGGCTCTTCCGTATCCCCCATTTCTTCATCCGAGGAAACATGATCGCTGCTGAGAAGTTCACGGATCTTCTTCATCGCCTTCTCATTCCCAGCAGCCTCCTCATAGTTCTTGCAGTCGCCGTCGTGGGCCAGGTTCGCGCATCTCATGCAAATTCCCATCTCTCCCATGCACTTTTCCATTGAGATTAGGAATCCGAGTGCCGCTCTCCGCCCATCAATCATTCGCTGCTTCTTCTCTTCTTTCTCAACGTTGGGCCGAGAGCTTCGGCTCGGGTCTGGCACTTGACCAAGACCGTCACCTTCACTCTCTGTTGCCTTCCTCTTGGATCCTTGGGTGGCATGCTCGGCTGTCAGGGATCGCGGATGTCTGGGCTTGATCTTGTTCATGATGTCCAGCGCTTCTTTCGTGGGCGCCCCGAGCTGGGCGGATGGTTTATTCCGCTTTCGGTTCTGGCCCGTCGTGTTGCTCACGTTCCCGGCGAGGTGTCGTACGATTGAATGCTCAAACTCCCTCTTGATCTTCCATACATCTTTCCACAGCGGAAGTTCGTTCTGAAAGTACGACATCACCTCAAAGAATCCCAATATCATCTCGACGGACTCCTCATTCGTAGTCTGTCCCAGGAGGTCATACATCGTCCCCTGATCGAGCATGCTCTTGATCCAGGATGAATAGGCCACGTTGCCAAGATCTCTGTCTATCACAAAGATGGAGGTCCTCTCCTCAACTCCCTCGGAATTCTTGCACGTGATCACATCCCGGGATGCACACAATTGCTTCCCGTGACCGTTATTGTAGAACTGTGCTGCCTGATCCATTGTCATGCTCACGAAACCCACGTGGGGTAGCTCCTTCTTCAGCTTGGAATATGCAAGTTCCCGTATAATCGTGGTCATGGCCTGAACATTGTTGACGTCCTCCATGAGATGTTGAAGATCTGGGATTGCAACCGCATTCTGCGAAAAGTCGCGTGTACAGTTTCCTCCCTTCGGTTGATCTCACAACGAATTTTGAGTTTGACCCGAGCACTTTCGACTTGTTCATCTGCATCTCTCTCACACAAAGTTCGCAGATCAACTCACTGAGCTCGGTGACCGAATACCATCGAAGACGTTGATCACTGACATCGATGTTCCCAAACGCATCTTGTCCGCCGTGTCCTTCATCCTGCCGTTCTTGCTTCCGCTTTGATTGAGCAGTGAAGGTCGGCTTGTGCTCGAATTTCACCTTCGACTCCTCCATGTTCTTCGGGATATTGAATCGAAGGTCGGGCTCGTTTATGCATGTCTCCTCCAGCTCACGCACGAACGCGTTGCTTGGCGCGACCACATCGATGGATTCTCCACCGACAATCGCTTCAAGAGGAAATGTTGCAGATTCGAGCTTCCAGGGATCTTGTAGTTCTTACCTGTGAGCGCGTGGGCAACGCGCCATAGGCGATCATTCTCGGTCACCAACGCGCCTGCCCCTGCAGATCTCGCTCACTTGTTGGCGATCGTCCCCAAGTCCCCTCTTCCTCCATGGAAAGCCACGTCGCGATTCACGCACACCACAACCAAGCCCTTGCACGTGTTGACGAGGTCGGATATCGCCTTTTGCAAGGAGTCAATGATGGGGTTGGCGGTCACCTGCCACCCACACCCTCTCATGCACACCCAATCATAGAGCGACATCCAAATGTGTACCGACACAGGTGAGTCATCCATGTCTCGCCTCCGTCGTTCGACGATGAGCTTTTCCAGTTTCTGCAATCGGGAGATGATGCTCATCGTATCTGCGGACGAGGAGACTTGCTCACTCGAACCGTAGTACGTTTTTTCTCGATGTTTGTCCATCCCTGTTCGTTGACCATCGTCTGGAAGGTCTTCGTGCTCCCGTTCGCATTGACAGCCCTCAGGGGCCAATCCAGGACCAAGAAGCTCTTCTTCTGAATCATCATGTCGCGAATCGTCGCCCCACCAATGGGGCCCCTTTTCTGCTCCTTGATGATCCGGATCAACCGTCCAGGTGCGTTGTCTGGGTTCTTTTCTGCCTGGATCAGCGCGTTGATGGCTTTGGCGCCCGGAAGGCGTCCAGTAATCAAGCATCCTGTTTGGGCACACATGAAAGCATACAGCTGAAGCCATGCCGCATTCCCTTTTCCAACATAGGAAAGAATGATGTTCTCCGCGCTGGTCTTCTCCTCGAAATGTAATAGCGAAGAAGTCAGGCATCTCAGCATACACTCCCAATATGTCGCGTTCTTCCCGTCTGCGAGACACGGCCCAAATACAGTTTGTATGATTGGGTACCCTGTGTTGGCGTCTATGTTGAACTTCACGTTGACAGTCGCGCCACTCAGAGTAATACCCTCTTCGAATGAGGTGTATGTGTCGAGTCCAGCAGTTGGGTTGATGATTGTCCATCGGTCATCATCACCACCGGAGTTCATGCGGAATATGGAGTCGATGATCTCGTTGTCGATCTTGACGGCATCGCTTGCATACGACCCCCCACTTGAAGCTCCCTGCTGGGGGACTGGCCCACCAGAGGTTTGTTTCCTTTGCCCGGAGCTCGACGCTGACTTCTGCTGTCGCTCCGTCTTCTGCGGCGGTTCCGTCTTCGATGAACCCATTACCCACCACGTCGGCTCCTCTCCGATCGCGAAGTCCTCGGGGTACCTCTCCAGTTCCCTGTCGGCTTCGTGAATGGTGCAGTAGGTGTTCTGGTCGAAATCGATCATGTTGTCCTTCTCCGCCTTCCTTTCAATCTCCTTCAGCCAGCTTACCCACTTGCGCCGATCTTGGTTCTCAGCGGCCCTGTCAGCCGCGTGTGGCGCCAAGCTGATGGAATTGATGTTCATCGCAGGCAGCGTTGATTCGTAGATCATGTCGATGCACCACAGGAAGTTCCTGGCGACCTCGATCTCCCGATAGAGGTCCCTTAGCTCGGACTTGTCCTGACGGAAATAAACTGTGTACGACTGATCCGTAGCATGCCTTTCCCCGACCAATGGCTGCAACCTCCTCATGATGAAGGAAACGCACATAAGTGAGTTGATTGCCCCAATGCATGCGTCAGAGATGTCGCTGGGGGTTGACCCACAGATCATCCAGCGCAAAAGGTTGTGCTGGTGAGCTCTTTCATCTCTTCTCATTGCATACGCGAGGTTCTTCATCGACGCACGCAGCTCATTCTGGTAGGTCAGCCCAAGGTGTAGTCGTCTTTTGCGCCACGACCGTAGAAGTCAAGCCCCCAGTTTCGATCTCTGAACTTCGAAATTCTTCGATCATGTCTTTCGAACTCTGCAGTTGTCAGAAACTTCTCGGAGCTCCTCCACCTTCTTGACGACGAGGTTCTGGTTGATTCATCGCTGATGAACTCCTTGTAGACTTCCCCGACCGGAGTGTCTTGGTGGAACGCAGCTTTGAAAGACCGTTCTTCATTGTCCTGGGCCACACCTGATGCGAGATCCCAAATATCTGCGATGGATCTCAACATATCTGCCCCTTCGATGCAATACTTGGTGACGTTGAGCAGTTCAGGATTCTTTGCTAGTAGTGATGCCTCACCGCAAAGCTGGTTCAGCGCCGCCACAATCTTCTTCCCTTTGCTGCAGAACTCCCTCCAATCAAGCATGCATTCGTCAGCAGAAAGTTGTCCGAAAACTTTACTGATAAACTCCAATGCAACCCTCATGGATTGCCCTTCTCCTTTCATCATTCCGCGGCACTTGGCAGAGTAGTACGCTGAGTAGGCGTAGATAGCGGGGGCGCCAATGTCCTCGATCCACTTTATGCATATACCCAGGTCGCTGCCCATTTCCATTCTCTTGGGGATTCTTTTGCCCGAGGTTCCCCAAGAATATTGCCGCTTGCCTGGATTTCCCAACAGGCACGCAGAAGAATTCATTCGACGGTCGCATTGGCAGTCATCTTGATGATATTCTCCAGAACCGGGAAAGCCAAAAATAGGCAGCTGCAAATAAAGCCACAGAATAGTCCCAATAAGCGCCCAGCTTCTAATTGAGGTGCGGGACTGGCCCAACTCCTCTTCGAAACTTGAGGTTCGGGACTAGCCCAGTCCCCCGTTGGAAGCTGAGGTTCGGGACTAGCCCAGCTCCTTGTTAGTACTGTCGGGGTGGTGTGAATCTCACACGCAGCAGCTTGATGCTTCCGCGAGTTCCCTCGCGTAATGCAAGCAAGAGCGAGTTTCAATGGTGCCGGCTGAAGGCACTTTGCTCGAGCACGAAAACGACGGAGGATCACACCTACAATTAACGACGTGTGCAACTGGGTTTCTTTGGTTTCCCGACCGGCACAAGGTCCATGCTCATGGTTTCCATTACACTTCTTAGACAACGAGCTGCCAAGGTCGAAGTTCCACGAAACAACTCTCCATGGTTTCTTGATTGGCATGGGTTTCTTCGCATACCTTTGCTTCAAGCCATAGCGACACCCATCAAACTCATGACTAATGCCATCATGAACAACCTCATGCAGTCTCTCATCCTTCCAATAATCGCAACTTCCAGGCAACTCAAACAAAATCGCAGCGCGTTTCGTCATGGCATGCCGTTTGATTTCAACGAACCGTTCAAACAATTTCCAAAATTCCTTCTGTTTGGCCTCGATTTTCTCTGCGGTGTCAACTCCGCGAGTCTTGTTGAGGCGTGCCCATGATGATCCCCCCGTGCAAGGCCCGGCGAAGAACAACAAATCGGAAGGTTTAGTAAGCACATGTCTAGCGATTCTCCCCCCGTACTCGCTCAGTAAGTCATCGACCAAAGTGATGGTCACGACCTGCGGCCCGTTATGTCGGGCAAGGGCAGTGAACCAGTTACGCGGTTCGGAACATGCCATCAGCACAATAGGCCGAGCCAAGTCAACACTGTACAAAGTGACGACTGTGCGAGTTCTCATACCAGGAAGCGAGACATGCGCCGGAGCGCGAAGCACACCACCGTCATGTTTAACCATCGCGAGCTCAATACCCGGCGCTAACTGTGGTTTGTGCTTCACCGCAATGCGATACGGAACAAAACAACGACCAGGAACATGTTGCTCATGACTGGTATGCAGGCAACGCATAAGCAGCTTCAACCGGAGCAAAGTTTCCAAAGCAAGGTCATTGACACATTTTAATTCAATGCGCTCGTTCGACAGTTCTTCAACGAATGCGGCCAGCACGGACTGCATGTCAACATCCCCGGACCCGACGTGAATTGGTCGTGGTCGTGGAGATTGCTCCCGCGCCGGTACAGCAACCGGTACGGGATGAAACTGCCAAACTGCGCGTTCAACCCACCCATCAATCCGCTCACACTGCAACCCAGGGTCGACCCTGTCCTCAACTTTGAGCCATGACCCGTTCCTCAGAAACCAAGTGGAACGAAGCCACTTGCTCCCGAATGGTGTCACAACCGCGAGTGGAGGTTTCACACGCATCAATCTGGGTCCTTTGGCAACGACAACCGGATCATGTCCTTCATGCTCATGCAATCCTTCTTTGGATGTCAATCCGGACCACCACAGGTCCGGGGGCATGATCGGAATGTGTGTGTACGGAAATGTGGGAACTCCGTCAACCGTTCCCGAAGCAGTCTGCATGGTCCCTTTTATGGGATCACACGTAGGTGTGAGCGCCTTGAGGGTATCCGGGTCAGACAACAAGCTTGGGTCGAGTAGACCAATCTGCAAACATGCATGTTTCCATGCGTCCATCATTGAACGCCTTGGTGTAGATGTCAGCCGCCATTCTGTCGGTGACCTCATACGCCAAATACATGTAATCACGTGTGAACATCTCATGCATCCACGAAATGCAAACACCATGGCTTCTCTCAAGGTGGCGCATCGTGGGGTTTCTCCCCGATCGCACGACACCGATCATAGCCTTGTTATCGTCATAGAACACAAAGTTCGGTGACTTCTTGAGAATCCGCTGCAACAACTTCAGAGCAGGCATACCCATGGCTCTCATGGCAACATCGGCCGCAACTATTTCGGCCTCGGGAGTTGAGTGACTCACACAACCCTGTCTTTTTGAGCTGCCAGACAACGGAAACCGAGTATTAGGCCCTTGTATATTCAAGTGTCCACCAGAGGTGGAACGTAGCGAGTCGACGCATCCTGCAAAGTCAGCGTCCGCATACAAGGCCAAGTGCACATCATCCATGGAGTCTCCGACCCAACCGACCATGCGCCAATGTTTCGTATGATGCACATAGCACATCAAATGATGCAAACCCCGATCATCGGAGTCAGTCCACCTGTGCACATTCCGTGCCAGGCGATTCACTTGCCGCAACAAATCGAAGCGGGCAATCCGCGCACCGTACAGCAACTTCATTAGTACGCTAGCGGCATGCGGAGCAAGGTGTCCACGCACGGGCTCCTTCATGGCCAACTCAGGAGTCCCTCCCCGCTGGTCCGGCGCTGTGGCAGAACCGTGTGGGCACAAGATTGTTACACCAATTGCACACGACTGACGGCCCCTCTTTGGCAGGCTTCCGTGAGACGTGATTCTTTGTTTCTTCATGCAACTCAGGAGTGACAACCTTATTCAACTTTACGTCGCCCGCCACCTCAAGATAGCGGTCGACACAGGAACGTAGGAACTGTTCCATGTCATAGGTCACCGTTGTTACGCGGTGTCCGTTCCCGAGAGTGACGTTTCCCTTGCTTTGGTTACAACCAAGGTACATGTCAAGTCCAGTCTCGGGCTCAATCTTCAAACGTGTACGTAACATGCTCCATCCCTGGGCAAGGTTCTTTTGCGGCCCTGCCATTTTGAAGTCGTCGACGTACACAACCAGAACAAGCTGGAGCTTTTCATGAATGTACACTGACGGCCATTCCTCACCGATGGGTTCAAAACCAACGGCGCGCACCGATTCATCACAGTGCTGCTCCCAGTGTTCCCGCATATGGGTGTCCGTACAGCGCCTTCCTCAATGGGACGACTGGTCTTCTGTACTTACCCCATTTGCATTCACTCGGCACAGCCTCTGGTGGCAATTCAATCCAACATGGCGTGCCTCTCAATGTGGCCTGGATGTACGCTTGAATCCAACCATCATGACAACCCAAAAAATCCGCCCAACGCGAGGCCTCAAACGAAGCAGGAGAGTTCCCCAAATCTTGAAACATCGCAGCTTCAAAGCTTTGATTCTTCACTTGGTTCCCCAGCAACACGCCTCTACCCTTGAACTTCCTCTTAGGATCACCAACAGGCAACTGTGAGTGCTTTTCAACACAAATACCATGTGCGCGAGCCATGTGTATCTCTTCTCCTTTCGCTTTTGCCTCCTTGGCCACAGCGTCATATTCCCGCACTGCGCCAAGGTCGAAGACGCCCTGGTCGATTAATCCCGACCATTCTTTCTTCATTGATGCCAACGCATCAGGGTTGGTCAGCATTTCTTTCCGGCCAACCGGTCTGGACACTAAAGCGTCGAAGAATCGTACAACTTTTACGGCTTTCTCTCTGTGCTGTATTCGCTCAGAAGTCACGCACGGCATCGATGGGTATTTCTTGGCTTCACCGTTTTCTCCTATTGCGGGCAACGCGAGTGGGACTTTTCCAGAAACTACCTCAGCAGACTCCTCCCATTCATACTAAAATCCGTCGATGCATCGATCGTTGGATCTGTCCCCGATGTCGTCTCAGCTTCGTCTTTCTGACGCTCTATGACTGATGCAACTGCCTTCGTCCAATTTGGAGTCGACTTCGACCGCTCCTCAGATTTGAACTTCCAGGCGTAAATTACCACCAGACACGCAAATTCTTTCTCAAGCTGGACATTTCGTCTCAACTTGGAATCCATGAGAACAACTACTCCGTCAACAGGATTTACAACTATCCTGACCCAATCAAGCTCAGCCAAGTGTTTCCCATCCATTGGGTTCTTGATCTTTGATATGTTCTTCCGCAATCCCCAATTGTACTGCCATTCAACCCCACCCCAGCGGTTTCGAAGAATTGCTCGAATTCTCTTACCACCGGGCATCTGCAATGTCTGTGCCTCTGCCGGCGCAGAAATCTCAGATTCCTTACTTTTGGGGCCGTCTTTCTTCTTCTTGCCACCGCCCTTCACCTCGGCCTTTTCTTCCTCGGTGTAGTATTTCCTCATCATTGCCCATTCATCGGGAGTGTACTCTGGAGGTCTCGTCGTCTTCATTAACCTGAAGCCATCTTTCCCGACAGGATATGGTCTTCCGGCCCTATCGATCTTAACCTCCTTGCCATCGTCGTTGATGTATGTTATGCCGTCCCCAGGTAGTCCAGCTGACACATGTGGAAGGTCGGGCTTCGTAATTTCTTCGTCGCCCTTGGCATGTCCATCCCCTTTCCCTTTTGATGAGCTCGGTCTAGCATCCTCTTCTTCTACATGGCCCCCCCGACCTCCGACAAGTACTTCCGGACCATCGTCAAGCAGCAGACCAGCGATCTGATCGACCTCATCGTCGAGCAGTCGCTTCTCGTCACTCTGCAATAACTCGGGCTCGTAGTCCTCATCTTCGATCAGGCGGTCACGTGCATCCAGACCGATTGCATCGACAGACATCTCAATCCCCTCCAAAGTCTCGTTGGCAGCCTTGTACTTCTGTTGTATTGGGAATGTTAGAGGTGACTTGAGAATCATCCTCTCCGTCTGATGTGGCATTCTCAATCGAGGTGGAACCTTTGCTTTCTTGATGTTCAACTCTGCACCTGCAAACGCAGTGAGTGCCCAAGCCCGATACTTGTTCGCCCAATGCATCCCGGTGCTCAACACGTATCCAGCAAATATACCAGTTTCCCCTCTTGGTTCGAATTTCTCCCTCTTCTCCTCGTGCTTCACTCGGCTTGAAGTCTACTAGCGCACCAAAAGGTATCTTCTCGCCTTTGAACTCCTCGCCATGCAGCCTCATCCAAGCGCTCGATCCATTTACTTCTTCAATGTTCATAAGATGGCACAGCGTGGTGATGGCCTGCGCCCAGTAGCACGTGGGTAGACCGGCATGTACAAGACAAGCCGAAGTCTGGTCAATGATGAATTGGTTTGTTCTTTCAGCAAGGGAATTATTGTGCGGTCGTCCAGGCAGCGACAGGTCGTGGTTCAGTTTCAGCTCCACGCATGCATTGATCAGTTCCGGGCCATCATCCGAGTATACCTGCTTGATCTTCCTCCTCCCGCAGAAGTGCTTGATGGCCCTGACGACGGAGTCAGTGTCTCTTCTCGCAGTTGGAGAAGCCATGATAATTCCGGTATATATGTCCCGAATAATGAGCGCATACCTGCCTTCCACTTCATGATCTCCTGATGCCGTCACAAAGTCGAACGTCACCAGGTCCCCAAACATCTTTACCTCCTTCTTGAAGGCCCCTGTTCGTGATCTGAAGTGTCTCATCTTTGCCTTGACACATGATTCGCAGAAAGGGTTTCGATACCTGTGTGTAAGCAAATGAGCGATGGAGTTGGCGTCCCTCTTGAGGACTCCCACTTTCCTCTTTATTGATGATCCTTCGTACACATCAACTTCAATTCCGGCATCTGGATCATCCTCATCAACCTCTTCCTCGTTAGCTTCGGCGTCGCCATGTCGACATGGGACTGGCCCAACGTCTACAGGTATTCCCTCAGCTACGGGAGGCGGACGTACCGGACCGGCTCCTCCGGGTGGTCCGAAGTCAAACGCACCATCATGGCGCTCGCCCTCGACCTCTGCGGATTCACCGACAGCGGCGGGTGTGATCTCGTTGTCATCGTCGCCATCCTGATCTGCCGCATCGTTCGTTGCCATTGCCAATACTTCCGAAAAGTGCTCCTTGAGGTCGTCTATCGTAGGGCGATGCCTGTTACTCCGAAGTTTACCATCACTCACGAGGTATGGGATGTCGTCCTTGACTTGTAAGTGCACGAATCCCTGCTTTGAAAGGTAGTTTACCAGGCATCCAGTGAAATGCATAACCCATTTTCATGCATCTCCTCCCTATCGACAACACCGTGCATGTCTCGTCCAACACGTGCGGCTCGACAGTCTCGTCCAACTTGTCCACGACTATCTTGGCCACGTCGGACGTGGGAGTGGAACCATTTGCGGTCTGGAACACGATCTCATCATCATCCTTCACAATATCGACACCCAGACTCTTTGCCTTGGCTCTTCCAATGAGATCATGACCACATCCAGTATCCATCAACCACTTCACCCGTTTGCTGATGCACGTTGACATTGCGAACACATTCTTCGGCAAACCATGCTGTTTCTTCCAGTCGACGGCCGATTCTTTGATCTCGTCCTTGTTCCGATCATATTCGAACATTATGCTGCTCTCCTTGGTTACTGGGAAGTAGTGTTTCTTGTATACGTCGTCTACCACCTCTCTCAGTATTCTCGCTCTTATCAATGATCGTTGGACCGGATTCTTGCCTCTGTCGCTGGCACCGTCGGACTTGCCGTTCTTGCCAGCGTGACCCTTTGCTTTGGCCTTTGGGAGTACAGGAGCAGCATCAGGTCCACTGGGCTTCCCCTTCCTGCCTTTGCCACCCTGGTTCTCCTGTTTGCCAGTGGCCGGGGCTGCATCTCTGCCGCCCGACTTCATCATCGACTTGACCGATTTATCCTTCATGTCAAGCATCAGGTCCTCCCGATCCGCCTTGATCTGATGGTCGATCAATGCCAACAAGAATTCGTACGTCTTTTGAGGATGCTTGTCCGGCAATCTATGGTAGGCGTGGAGGCCGAACTCCATCTTCTTGCTCCCTTTGATCTTCCTGTAGAGAATATTTTCTGAGAGCCAACTTGCTGGGTCTGTCTTCGCTCCTCATCTTTAGCAACAAATCATACCACTTGTTCCTGAATATAACCAAATTCTTGTCTCCAGGAAAGTGAAGGTTGAATAGGTGCTCGATGTGGTAGACAAGATCCGTTCGATCAGACGTTCTGAATGATTGCATAACCAATGCCACCAACTCTCGTCCCTTCACGATCACCCCTTGTTGATGTCGTAGTTCCGAATGTCGCGTAGCGTCGAGGTACACGTCTTTGGCTTCGTCAGGTGCTTGTTTCAACATGTTCTGCATGCCCATGGCCATTTTGATATCTATCGTAGCGAATCTGTCGCCGCCGGGGTCGCTCAGCAATTTAGGTCTGGGTTTAACCCAAGAGCCTGTTCCAACCATTTCGTCCATGCGTCAGTATCTGGATCTGCGCACGCTCAGAACATTCATCAGCAGTCTTCCAGTTATCGAGTTGATGGATCTTTGGCCAAGCAGGAATAGACACCCTCTCGGCTTCTTTCCTCGAAATTTTCGGTCTTTTGTTCTTGATTTCTCGATCATCCCTCGATCTTCTGCGCCTCCTCCGTGTCCGATTGTCATCTTCTTCCTCTTCTTCTTCCTCGTCCTCTTCGTCCTCTTCATCGTCGTCATCCTCGTCCTCATCACCGGGTGGATCATCCGGAGGTCCTCCTCCGCCACCTGTGAGGCTCAACTGACGTCGACCTGCCCCTTGTCTATTTCCATTGGGCGAGAATCCACCGTAATCCAATGTGGGTGTAGTGCCGTTGTTTCCCCCTCCATCACCACTACCACCAGTTGTAGTAGCGGGTTGTGGGACATGCCCAACAACCCCCTGCATCTGGGATAGGTGTACATCGATCATTGGATCACCAAAAGACGGAAAGAGAATCGAACCTGGCATTAGTGACGAATTAGGGATCAGATTCGATGATGATGACGGGAATAACCCAGTCACCCTCTTGTCTACCCTAGTCGAATTAGCTTGGGGTCCTCCCTCAGCGCGTTTCACTACTGCTCGTTCACGATGTCCATCTTTACTGCTAGAGGCTTCCTGTGTCTCCAGCTTCTTGAGTGCTCGTAGTTCCTCATTGTCAGCATCGAGTTGACGAACAAAACTCTCTTCTTGCTTGAGCGTCGCCTCCCGATCCTTCAGCTGTCCCTGAAGTTCACGCATCTCCTCAAGGTACTCATCATGCACTCCTTTAGCTGTCAATCTCCAGTACTCGACTTCTCGTCCATCGTGCGCCGCTCTTCTTGTTTTGCTTCTCTGACCTGGGCTAACTCCAAGATCGCATCTTGACGATGACCACCCTCGATAGCAATCATCTGGTCCTTCTTCAACACGTCGGATTCGTACTGTTTGACGATCTCTTCCTTCTCGCGAAGTAAACACTCTGCTCTCTTCGATTCTTGCTCCGCGAATGTTGTAACGTCGTTCAGTCTCGCCATCAGCTGTTCCCTGGAGTCCTCCATAGAGTACGTCTCGGGGCGTTTGACGAGTGCGTGCTCCAACTGTGATTTTTAGACTTTGGACTATCTCCTCCTCGTTGAACTTCTCGATAGATGTAGACGATTCAATACCTCTGATCTGTTGCTGATAAACTGATATTTGTTGTGAAGCCTCACGGTGTATCTGATTTGCACGTATAGCTGATTCCTGCGCGGCTGACTTCTCGCTTGCCATGTAGGATTTCATCACTGCAATCTCCCGCTTCTGCTCCATAATAGTTCCTTCAGCTTGTCTCATCTGTTGTATTATAACATTCGACTCCATGTCTTTCTTTTCCCCGTACTGATATGCGTTCATTTCCACCTTGCGCATCTGTTGGGCTTCCTCCTCAAACTTGCGCCATGCCTCAGCCATGTGGTGTTGGTGGTGACTCACAAGATGTCCCGACTGCTTGCTGGCAATCTCGCATCGTCTCTCCAGCTCCTGGATCCGGATGGTGCTCCCATAGTCTTCTTGATGAAGATTCGCCATCGCTGCCGACGTTTCATCAAGTGTCTTGTTCTTTTCTTTAATCGCGGCGCGAAACTCTGCACTGGTGGGTGATTTAGACCTCCCACCTTTTGATGTTGACCTCACGCCCTTCTGCGACGTCCGTGGTGTCGCAGGCGAAGATGATGATCTTCTCGGCGGGGATTCTCTTTGCTTCGACTCCTGACGAACATCGATCTGCTTCCATGATCTTGTGGGAGTGGATATGTCGCTGAATAGCGCGGATCCTCCGCTCCCAGGTTCATCCTGTGAATCTGCGATCAAACCCATCACCGCAGGAATAGCCATCAATCCGTTGGATCCCTCTGAGCTGCTGTTCCCAAAAGTTGCAGTACTTGGGCTCGCCGAAGATGCCATTGTACCGTGTAGGCTATTGTCCCTTTATTGTCCCTGTACCCGCAATAAACCAGCTGTCTCTCTCTGTCCAGTGTAGAGCTTGTCGATACGGCTGATAACCTGTCAAGAGACGGCAAGGTGACGTCTCGTGGGACGCTATCCACCGAACCCTCCAGCTGTAATACCAACCACGTAGAAAGGTGTATACGGTCAAACCGTTATAGCCGAACCCGTGCAAATGTTGTAAGGGAGAAGGAATAATAGTTACAACAGTGGTCCTGACAAATGCAGCGCAGGCGAAGTGTTTTCCGCTCTCAATTGCCGATCACGTATGAACGCAGCTTCACATAAGATCTTGAACCTCACTTGTGACTTGAGCCAAATGGCAATCAATGGAACCCTGTAAGCAACACAAACACGGACCTCAGAACTGCTTCCCAATTTAGGCACGGGGCCAGGAGGGTTTTAACACCACAGGAACTGCGAACACACAAGCTTCCTTTTGGGGTGCAGAGTTGGAGAGGCGAAGCTTGTAAGAATTGGAGTTCTCAATCCAGTGACATTTTGTGCTTGTCTGAGACTAGTGCCACAAAACAAGTTCAATTTGAGGAGACAAGGGAAGCGTTCAAACACGGGTTTCATACGTTCTGGAGTTTGCCGGTGAAGCCCCTTGTCTCGGGAACCCTTCATGGAGAATCTAGTCTGAGGGGAATGGCTAGTGGGGTGGCCCTTTGGACAAAACTCAAATCCAGGGAACCTAGACTTGAAATTGAACCGCAGTTTCGAGCATCTTGTAGGATCATCGAGAGGTGGGTGTGGATTGGAATTGTGCCGGTGTGCATATTGGTAGTGTATGCATTTGCAGGCCACAACTCAGAAACCAAAAGTAGAAATCGCGTACTTTTGTCTTATGTGCTGCAGCGCGCTTCAATTGCAGGACCAAATGTCATTGTTGCAGGTGATGTTAACGAATCGCTCTCCACTTTTCGTGAGAAAGGTTTCGTAAATGTGATGGAATGGGCGAAATTTGCTTGGCCAGACAACATTTCTCCAACCTACAATGGTAAGACGTACAATGATACTTGCTTAATGCGAGGGCAAATAACCAGCTGGGTTGCCGCTGCGGCAGTTTTGCAAGAGCATGCGTTTGGTCAACATTCCCCCTTTGTAATTTCCTTGGAAGTGCCTAGCAAAACTATGCCACTGCAGATTTTGCCAAGGCCCAAGGATTGGACAAGTCTGAAGCCAGACGAGTCGACGTTGAGTTCATCCTACAGCACTCAACGTGTGCATCTACATGAAAAATGGGACCAGTGTGCGAGCATGGATGAAAAATTGTTGGCGTGGGCGCAGACAATTGAAAAATCTGTAGGAGATGCAGTAACAATCCCATCACACAGTAGTAGCCGCCATGGTCTGCCTGGTACGTTTGCAGGGCGATGCAAAGTGCCCAAGGTTCGGAGTGTGCAGCCGCCGGGACCGCCGAAGAGGGCTGGCCGGAATCATTTCGATCCGGATGTGAACATTTGCACCTACCAAGCAATTCATAAAACTAGGCAAACCCGTAGGCTGCAAAACTTTTTAAAATCGCTACAGTTTGCGCGAGATCACAGATGTGAGAAAAGACACATCGAGCAGATGGAGTCCGAGTGGAAAGCAATTTGCAATGCCAAAGGTTACTCAGGATCCTTCCAAACCTGGATTCTCGACGCCGTGACCTCTGTTTGGATACCAGATCCTGTGAGACAAATTGCTTGCGCCTGGATACAATGTCTTGCAATTGCCGTGGAAGAAGACTGCCGGGCTTATCACAAAGCCGCCAAGGCAGCTCGTGTGCAAGATTTTTCACATCA
Source organism: Effrenium voratum (assembly GCA_963377175.1). NCBI lineage: Eukaryota > Dinophyceae > Suessiales > Symbiodiniaceae > Effrenium > Effrenium voratum. The sequence continues at coordinate 378,677 of CAUJNA010003787.1, read as the reverse complement.
AATTGAGGCAGACTGGGGGAAACAGGGCGGGAAATTGACGTGTTCAATTTTAAAAAGGGCACCACACCCACCGGTTAACCAACTCGTTCTAGTCAAAGAAAAACCCGCAATTCGTTTGCGTTCCAGGTGCAAGGAGAAACCCAAACTAAAGGTGCCAGCCGGCATGCGTTTAGGACAAGGCGACTCCGTCAGCGTGAGCGGCATAATACCAGAGTTCTTGATGTCCATGATGACACAGTGACCGTGGATGCTTTGCCAGATCAGTGTCCAGCACGAGTCATACTCTCGCAAGACATCTGGATTGTAGATTCGCATCAAATCATGGAGCGTGTCAAAGCAGTGTGGCAACCTCTGTGGACACGCGATACCGATGCAGAGCAGCGGGAGGCAGATGACTGGGACTCTGCTTTGAACTACATCCATCACAACGCAAGTGAAGTGCAAACCTTTGGCGTTGATGCTACTTCGGTGCCGGCTTGGCGGCATGCTATTGCCAAAACCAAGAATACGACGGCCAAAGGACTTTGTGGCTTCTCCAATCCAGAATTGCAACAAGTGCCTAATGATGCACTGGAGGACTTCACAAATTTAATACAACAAATTGCGGAAGGAGCTGAGTGGCCTCGAGTTCTCCTGTCGGCAAGAACAGTATTTTTAGCAAAAGTCCAAGGAGACGTAGATCCCACACAAACACGTCCTATTACTAGGCTATGGGGTAAAGTAGTTGCGGCACAAGTGATGCAAAAATGGCTAGGAGCCTTATGTGTCAGGAGCTGTGCCAGGCAAGTCATGTGAACACGTGTGGTGGACCATACAAGCAAAGTGTGATCTTGCTGTGAGGCGAAAGGAGCCAATGTGGGGTTTTATTCAGGATTTGCGTAAGTGTTACAATCTCATACCTAGATACCCACTCCTTGTTCTATTAGAAAAAAGTGGAATTCCACCACAACTCGTGCACATGTGGCGGAGAGCTCTTCACGGATGCGACCATTACCTCAAGTGCGCGTGGCGCACGGCGGGGCCATTTAAATCCACAACTGGAATCCCGGAAGGGGATGCGTGGAGTGTCACACCTCCATTGCAACCACACCACTCTGTTATGCAGACAATTTGGAACTCATTTCGACAGCCTTCGGAGACATGTCAGCCCAGTTCATCAGCAACCTTGCATTCCAGCAAGCGTGGAAACAAGAAATTTCTTTTGGGAAAAGCTGGACGTGGGCTACCAATGCCAAAGGGAAGAAATCATGGCAGGCATTCCTCAAATGTTTGATCAGCAAAGGCATCTTACCGACCGATGTTGCTGTCGTCGACTCAGCCATTGACTTGGGAGCGGTAGTCAATTACACGGCTAAACGGTGCCCTGGGAACCAACCTCAAAGATTCCTGGAAGCACAAAGGCGCACCAGAGCTATGTTCGCGTTACCCCTCAACACGCATAACACGGCCAGAGCAGTCAAAAGTGCGGCACTTACAGTTGCCCTATACGGGTGCGAAGTGTTGTACCCGTCTAACGTGAAATTGATGGACCTTAGGCGTTGTATTGCCAGGGCTATGGTTGGACCCAGAGCCAAAACAAACGCATACTTGGCTTCAAGCCTTCTTTCAACGCAACCCCTAGACCCACTTTATCATGTTATTCTGCGTACACTCCGGCTCTTTAAACGAATGCTGCTATCAGACGAGAACCTTGTAGAACAAGTATGGAATGAGGCAGTCAGCTTTCAAGGTAGAGTCTCAGGCAATCGGAAACGAATGCAAGCAGGCCCAGTAGCAACCCTGGTACGCATTGCAGTCGAAATGTCGTGGACACTGCAGCCGAACTGCGCATTTACGACTTCTGATGACCTAAAAATTTGCCTTAAAACCGTGAGCAGTAAAGACTTGCCAGACTTGTTGCAGGAAACATGGGACGATTTCATAATGTGCCAAATTCTCCAGAGAAAGCAGTGGCATCAAGTGGATAGCTGTGATGTAGAAAACGCAGCCAAAATCCATTTATCATTGCCAGCGCATGAACAGGCTAGTATGCGTAATACTTTGACTGGAGCTTTTGCAAGCACCGACATGATGAAACATTGGTGTGAGGATTCGCACCTCAAGTGTCACAAATGCCCGCAAGCCGAGGCAACCATGAACCACATTCTGCATGAATGTGAGGCAACAGCAGATGTCAGGGAGCTGTGGAAGGAATGGTACTCCACTCTGTCAAGGGAGCAGAAATCCCTTATGCAATTTCCGTGCATGCCTGCCAGCCCGTACCAGGGACGATTAGATAAACTCAGGCAGGCCATGGAATGGCCGATCACCAATCTACAATTGCCACCTGGAGACAGGCACGTTTTTTACACGGACGGGTCTTGCACTGTTAGTGCAGGACATCTTGAAAGACATGCAGCTTGGGCCATCGTTGCCGATAAATGCCACTTGAATGAAAGTCGAGTACATTTCATGCAAGAATGGCATAAAAATGACTTTGTGCTACCCAACAGCTTTCAAGTGTGCCAGAGTGGACATGTGCCAGGTAAACAAACCATAAGCCGAGCTGAGCTGCTTGCTTTACTCATAATTGCCGAAGGTGTACAATGTGCGGAAGTTTACAGTGACTCTCAATATGCTGTGTCTAAATTCCAACAGGTGCTGGAGCAACCGGATGCACGTAAGTACTTCGATTCCAAAAACATGGACATTTTGGTTCGCTTGTGCTGTCGATGCCAGGAAACTCCGTTGGACATACAAATTCACAAAATTTGTGCACACCAAGACATACATGACATCCGCCATGATTTGGACAGATACCACGCCATGGGTAATGCTTTGGCCGACCATGCGGCCAAGGAGGCACGACAGAAGCTTGAAAATGCGCAAGAACTTCAGATCGTTCAACTGCACCGAAATTTTCTTGACACCCAGAAAATGCATACTCGCTTGTGCATGCGTGGCGCAAGCCACAAAAAGCTGGTTGCAATGTAGACCCAGTGCGGCAGAAAGAGACCAAGCAATTACTTCGACGAGACGAGGAATGCAAATTTCACTGACTGCTGCTAAAATCGCCCTACAAGTAGAACTAGAAAATTGCATGGAGTGGCAAGTGCCAGTAATCCCACAAGACCGAGAACAGTATCTTTTCTGGGGATGCGAGTATATGTACTTTTTACAGAAGTGGGTAAGTACACTCAAATGGCCGCAGGCAAATCCAGAAGACAGCAAGTCAGATGTGACCTATTTTGAACTGTGGCTAGATTTTACATTGGCCACAGGAGCTCAGGTCCCTTGGAGCCATGGAGGAAACAGCTTTGAGCCAATCTACGATTGGGACCGGACCGGCAGGCCAAGCATCGTACCAAGGCCAGAGTTTAAACACACATTGGCTGCCTTCAGACTTGCGCTTAATGACTTGAAGATCATTCTTGATCATCCCTTGTGGCCATGTGAGGAAATAAAGCGTGCGCAATCCTTGGGTAGTGCTTTTGGCTATGAAGCAAATGTAGGGCTCGCTATGAGGCCGCAAATGCAGAGTGGACCAATTCTTGTAGAAATAGTCAAAAGACACAAAGCATCGCAAGCTAGAGACGTCAAAAGTTTCAAAACGATGCCTGATACTTCCGATGTGACACCTTGGATTAGCTTGGAAAGGCAATTCGTGCATGAGCCGTTACAATGTGCTGCGAAGAAAATGGCATTTAAGAATTGGTGCCGAAGGCGCCGCGTTAAGTGATTTGGTCCAATTTGTGCATGAGCCATTACGATGTGCTGCTAAGAAAGTGGCAGTTGAGAATTGGTGCCGAAGGCACCGCTTTGAGTGATTTGGATCTCTCGACGTTTTGTGGTCTGTTTGTCTGGGTTCTGGGTGATTCGATGTCACCGTGACAGTCTTTGTCAATTAGGCGACATGGATTGGGCATGCATCACAAGAGGGTGCAGGTCTGCAATGGAGAAAAAAAAATGGAGAAAAACAAATGAATGGGCGGATGATTTGAGCAGAAATCGCCTTGAGCGCTTCGCACACCGCCCTGCGGATCGCGTGCGCTTCAGCCCTGCCAGCCTTGCACTGGCAGGTAGAGGCATCACGCTGTGCCCCACAGAAGCGCCCTGGCGCCCAGAATATCTGGCCGCAGCTACTGGGCACTTGTAACACGTGGCGCAACATGCCCTTGCATATTTCAGAGCTAGCAAGGGTCGCCTCTTGCCGCTACGCGCCTTTGCCCTCCGAATAACAGCGCCTGACAAGCCGCGTGCACTCGAGCCGCGCCCTACACGCGCGCTTCCGTGGCCAGACAACCTGGCCGCGCTTGCCGAGTTTGAGACCAAACTCCATACATTAGAAAATAGACTGGTGAGGAACCCATGCACTGCGGTATAAGCAATGCCTTCGCATTGTTTCTTCCGGTGCTTCGTTTCGCCGCAGGTGCAACCCCGCACTGAAGAGGGGGACTTTGCGCCTTGGCCTCAATCGCCTTTGCTCCGGGGTTGCGTTGGGAAGCACTGAAGGAGGGGAACATCTCGCCCCTTGTCCTAGGTGCACCGCAGTGCCCTCGAAAAGTGCCACCTTCCCAAGCAACCCGGTCAAAAAGGTGTGCGCCTTGCAGTCGGCTTTTGGGTTCTGGGTTTCTAGTGATTTGAGGCTAGGAGCAGTGCGCGGGACCTTTTAACCGGTGTGATGTGCTATTCACCCTGGCAGGAACAACCCCGCTCTGAAGGGGGGGTGTATGGTCGGCTGCTCAGCTATCCCAGCTTTTTCCGGGGTTGCTTGGAAACACTTAAGGGGGGGACAATGATACCTCCTGCTCCAGGTGCACCGCGTGCTCTGGAGGCAGTGCCACTTAAACAACCCGTGAAAAAACAGTGTGCGCCTTTGGGTTTGCGGGGCTCGTTGATTTGGAGGGTTGTTTGGGTTCAAGCTAGGAGCAATGCAACAGGCCTGAACCTTGTGGAATCTGCAAACATTGGACACGACATCTGCAAACTGCACACTGCATGATCCGATTTTTTGGGACTTGACGTTCAGCCTTGATCTTTGCCCAAACCAAGGCCATCACTTTGCTGCAACAAGGCTGAACTCAACGGAATGTGTGCGTGCGCCCTGCTTCAGGCTTTTGTAGGACCGCTGCGACACGTCGGTGGTTGCAACGATTCCACTTTAGCAACGCTTGGTTTCACTCAGAGCTGGGTGTGAGATTTTGCCAAACGTTCCTGTGGGGTTCTCTTCCGGTTCTCCTGCTACGCGCTTTTCCATTTGCATGGCGGGGCCGCCAGAATGCAGCCCAGGCAAGGGTCAAGGGCCTGGGGATTGGTATGTAGCAGTGCTGGAAAAATCGGTACCCGGGTAAATGGAAACACGGGCTGCGTTCTGCAGTTTCGTTTGGTTTTTAACCCATACCCATATTGGTTGCAGAAGTGAATTGGACTCTCTTTTGTGGACCTTCAAGACGGAACCATGACACCAGTTTGGAAGGGTCGATGCTCGCGACCTTCCACGCTTCCGGTGAACCGAGTGAAAGAAGGGCTCAGCATGTCCTTGGAGTCCTTGGTTGCACTGGAAGTTTTGAAAGATCACAAACCTGCCCCAACTCAGATGGGTATTGAACTGGGTGTTCAGGCTGTGAAGTTGAAACGCCTGTACACCTTGAGCCTAGGCTTGCGAAGACAAAAAGCGCTCCGCGCTTGAGTAGGGACCTGGAGGCTTCATTTATCTCACAATTCAAATCTTGGGGCACTTTTCCATCGGGTGCCAAAAGGCCCCATTGATGCAACACGCCTTCTTAGCGCGAAACCCAACGCCTGTCCAAAGCGGCTTCTCGCTGGAGGGCTTGCCGTGTCTCACCTACATTTGTTTCATTTGGGCATTTCTCACTTTGTTTTTCCTCGGCTGACCCGATTTGAGAATTTGGCCCAGAGGAGTTTGGCTTCGCTCGCCGCGCTTCCCGTTTCTCTGCAGGTCACAAGCTGGCGGCCAAGCAGAGATCTTACAAGGAGAAGTATGCTGAGGTCATGCACAAGAGGCTGGCGTCGTCGGATCCAATCATGACTTTTATGCAGAACGGGGTGCAGATTAGGCATGGGATAGGCAAGCACTCCTATTCAGAGCGTTTGATTTGACCGACTTCATGTGTTGCACAGGATTGGTGTGAAGCCCTTTGCGCCTTTAGTGGCATGAACCATGTTTTCGAACCACCTGGGCTATTCAGATGGCTGAGGGTGACATGAAATTGCGGCCGGATGTCTCACCAAAATGTGGCAACCGTCCGTGCGCATGCCCAGTCCGCGAACTCCCAACCCGATGGTGAGGGCTGGTGTGGGAACTTTTCTTTGCGCGGCCGCTTGCCTTGGCCAGGCAAGTGAACATGTACGCGGCCTGGCGGCATGTTGGACTCGAAGCCAGTCGTTGGCTTGTGAAGCAAGAGCCCAGTGATCGGACCCTTGTTGACCAATAGGGGTGTCTCCTTTTAGAGGGGGATCTTTTTTGATGTTCTTCTCGGCGACGCCTTCACGTGAACTGTTTGTTTATCCATGGTAAACATAAGCAAGTGGGTTGGATCCAGGGTGAACAGGAGCAGGGTTCACAATCCTTCGCATGCAGGAAAGGGCCTGGGACGAAGCAATCAGACGAGAGAAGGAGATGTGCAGCAAAGTAGCGAAAGAAGCCCAAGAAGCCAAAGAAGCCAAAGACGCCAAAGATGTCAAAGAACCAAAAGAGCTGCAAGCCAATGCCGGCGAGTGGAGTGGAGGCCAGGTTTTGTTGGGGCTGCATCTACACCTAATAGTAGAGCCCTTGGAGGATTTTCCGCATGGCCGTCAGATTCCGTGTTCGTATCTTTCGGATCACTCCGGGGCTTCTGAAGTCAGGGGTTCTCAGAAGAGTTTTGCTGTGCCAGGAGCATTCCACACCTTCATGGTGCCTTACAGCACCTCCTTCGGCTGCGGCCCTATGGGAATGCGACGATCCCGTTGATGGACAGGTTTGTTTCTTTCCCACTTTTGCGCATTTTCCGAAAGGAGGCCCGTGGCGTTTTGGTTAAAAGCGCGGAAAGTGTGCTAGGGGGGAGAGAGCCATCGCTTCGCGCCTCTTCGTTTCCTGATCTTTGACTCGCTCTTGGACAAGTTCTTAACACAGTCAAGGGAGACAGGCGAGCGCAAAGGGACCCCCTCTCCCAATCTGTGAGCGAAGGTGAAGCGATGAAAAGGGATGGAGGTTATCGTTCACCCCATCTCTCTCACTCACCTTTTACTTGCTCGCTCTCACATAGAGATTCATGACCCAGCAGATTAACTCCTAGAGATAAAGAACCATCCCTTTTTGTCTATTCTGCCGTAGAAAAGGGACTGAAAGGGATTAGGCGAGTCTCTCCCATCCGACGCGGGAAGGAACACACCTCTTGAGCTCACCAGCGGCCTGTCGACGCGTCGCGCTTGAAACCGCAGGCCTGTTCGCATGCCGCACTGAGGCCAAGATCTCTTCCTGGTTGGCTCTTGTGAGGAGTTGGGATGCTGGGATGTGATCCGGAAGGCGGGGCCCGGTGTGCTGAAATTTGCAGACATGGGTTGGTTTCCGACCACCCTTAGTTTCTGAGTTGGGCATGCTCAGTCGGACGTTTTCCTCAAAAGGGAGCCACCAGAAGCTGCTGCGTTTCCCTTTGGCTTTCTTTGGAACACCAGCCAAAAGGGGTCCCAGATCTTGGGAGAATCAGTCAAGCAGGCAGGGTAAACCACAGATCCTCTCGGAAGGTGCTCAGGTTCAGGCCCCCTTGCACGGTAGAGAAATGGAACGTGGTTCCGGCGATGTGGGGAACTCAGGGCTGACTCCCTGTAGAGATCGTTCAAAGAGGTGTCGGATTTTCTGAGGGCCTGCGAGCTTTGAAGTCCTCCGGCCACTGGACAAACATGCTGCAAATATACTCACATTTGTGTCCTGGCAACGGATTGATGTGGGTTGCTTCTTCAATGGAGCGCCACACATGCCCCTGTGACACTGGCTTGAGACCCGATTGCTTCATCAACGTTTTGGTGTTGAGCATTTCATAATATGAAGCATGCCAGCCAGCTATCCCTAGGCACAGGTGCCCTTCTCGTCCTACCGGTGGTATTTGAACAAAACACCGCAAGGCAGTTGAGCTTGCAAAGGCTTGGTTCTCGCGAGCATAACCCGAGGACCTACCAAAGGAAACCTGAATGACATGGACCCTTTCTGGTTCCTTCTGTTTGATTCTGGATGCAAGAAAGGATCTCTTCTTGGGTTTGTGTGAAATTCCGAGTGACTTTCGCGCAGAATTTCGCTCGACGTTGACTGTTTCACGTCTCGAAGGATGTCCTTTCCCAACAATGTCAACCCGGGATCAATAAACCCTTGTGGATGCATATGCGGGTGTTTTTGGGTTTAATGCTGACCACATGTGAATCAAACCCAGTGTTGCAATACCGCGGGGTTCCCCTGAAAAAAAGTGGTCGGACTCCGGGGCGAACGTCGCCCGAATCGCTTGGCTCCAAAGCCTTCGCAGGTCCCCATGGGCTGGACGGAAGGCAACGTTTGGACCGCCAAGGTGGGGGGCGGTGGGGGGGGGGTGCTCGGCTGGAGGGCTTTGGGGGAGAACTCCGTCCGGAGGCCGAAAGAAGGTTTGTAGCATGAGGCGCCTTCGTAGGCAAGTTTTTTTTTTTCTCTCTCTCTCTCTCTTTTTTTTGGTGACATGGCCTTTTGAGGGCCCCTGTCAGGTTCACGAAGGGACCTCCGGTCTTGAGTTTTTTAACCCCCCGCCACACTGCCGCGCCGAGGTGTCCATTCCAAAGGAGAGGGGCGCAGCCTGGCCGCGCTTGGGGGCACTTCGGGGGCACTCGGTGTCCTGCATTCGGCCAAGGTTTCACTGGCCTTCCACCCATTGGATTACTTTGGAAAGAATCACAACGCGCCTCTCACTCCTCCCTGGCCCGAACAGAATGACATGCAATTTCCAGCATTTTGAAAATCATATTAGTGCACTCCCTTCTCATGTCATTATTTCAAGCATAGCAATACTGCCCCCCCCCACACCCTGCTGTAGTCTTCCTGTAGTCCTGTAGTCTTTAGTCCCCAGCCAAAAAATGATGAAACACAATTTCTATTAACCCCCCCGCGCCATGTGCAGTGACAGTATTGACAATCCACAGCAACTATTGCAGGTCTCCTCCTGACGGCCTCCAGGTTTCATGTCAGTTTGAGCGTATCATTTGGAGGCCTTTGAGCACCAGGCAGTGGGAACGTTTGAGAAGCTTCAGATCCACTGCCAAGTTTCAAGGAACTGTCCTGATGGGATTGGTCATCCCTACTCTGAATTTGAGAATCACCCAGGTTTTTGGTAAACATGTGGAAGACCTCGTTTCGTTTTCAGAGAGCCAAGGCCGTCGAATACAAGTACATCGTCGCGCAGGGCGACGCTTGGCTTCGGGAGGTCTGTTCGTAGCTGGAGACTCTACTTGTTCACCTGGATGCTGAGATACTGCACGTACTTTGTGGTCAATCTCAAGAGATGTGGCTGTGGGTGTGTCAAAACCGTTATGGGATCCCATTTTGGTTGGTAGGTGAATTCACCACCCATTTTAGAACCTATTTTAGGTGGGGACTGGGACTGGGGGTACGATTCGGATTTTGACCCATGGCCATGTCAGTCCCAGATTGGCAGCTGTTTCTACTGGTCTGTTCGGAGAATGTGGCTGTGGGTCAAAAATGGGTGCCCAAAATGGAACTCTGGTAAATGGAACCAAGGACTAAAACCTGCGGTCCCCTGGTGGTTTGATTTTGACCCATACCCATATCATCGTTCCACGATGCTGAGATGAGGCTTTCCGGAGAATGGCGATTGAGACAGGCGTTCCCCATCTTGTGTAAAGCCGAGAAGCATGGAGGCGCATCCACAGTCTTCAGGTTTCATTCAAATATCCCTGTGAGCGACTCCCTTGAAGCCGGGTCTTTGCCTTAGAAACAGGTGTTTGTAAATATGCGGGGGAAGACGCCCTCCGAATTTGTTTTTGCAATCCTTCTCTTGAGGGCGTCCATTTGAAGACCCCACTTCTGTCCGCTTGGCTTCTGGAGTCTTAGGACCGCGTGACGTGTCCCGGCTGCACGAAACTAGGGCTGGATGGGGGGAAAGGGCAGGATGTGAAGGCGGTGCAAGGTTTGGAGCAGTGTTCTTCATCCGCCATTTCTGAAATTCAGTACGTCCCACAAAAAATTGGCCAATGAAAGAAGGTGAGGCCCTTACATACGTTCTTGTACCCGAACATTGTCCGACTGTGACCGAACTAAACAAGGTAATCCCCTTTCAGCCCGGAAGCTTGAACTGTTCGCTTCTCAATCCTGAGATCAAAGCCCGGAGTTTCTAATTGCGGGATGTAAACCACTTGAAGAAAAGAACCAACCGCTAAACAGATACCAATTCTCGAAATGCGGATTGATGAATCGAGGTGAAAATCGTGTAAAACGCCTCGTTTGTAAGGTCTCAGGTCAATGGAACACATTCAATGCCACGTGTGTGTGTGTGTGTGTAGCTTCTATACTTCCATGTCGACGGCAAACACAGTGTCACTACATTTGGGGCATGAGAACATGATTTAACTTGGTGAAGGTTTCCAATGAGCTCGTTGCGCCAGCCGAGAGCCGAGGCTCAGGAGAAAGCACAGGCCACAGAAAGCTTCCGAAGTGGAATGACACACCATGCGATTATGTCTTCCCACGCACACCATCCTCTGAGCATTTTAAGCAAAAACAAGTGGGACACGGGAAACCGGGGAACACCTTTGTGGCATTTCAAGGGCGCAGAGGCAAAGTTGCACACCCCCAACAATGACTTTGTAGATGTTTTTGCGCAGCTGCTTGCGACTCTGGGGAATCTGGGGAAAAGAAGCAATTGCTGCTAACGCCCACCTCAGAGCCCAACCCAGCCCAAAACAAAGAGGAGCCCAAAATGCTGTAGCACAAGCAGAAACAGTGAGTTTCCGATCCGACCTCGATGCAACATTTGCTCTGGATCAAGTCCCCCCCCTGTGTGCTGCCTCAAGCCAGAAAGCACTTACAGAGTGCATACTTTTGCGACCACAGATTTTGAGCCTGGAAGCCGGGAAAGGATTTGGAGACTAGAGTTTCGCGGAATTGTGTCAATTTCTGATTCAGGGCTGCTTTGTGGCATGTGCTATATATATATACACATATAGGTGTGTGTTAGTGTTCTCCTGACTCCCTATCAGTCTTACATGACTTTTCAACAAGCACTCCAACCACGGAGGCACCTTTGCGAGTGCACCTGAGGTAAAGCAAACTCACGCACGATGAATCGAGCCGTTGATTTCTGAGACACGGCCACATGGTCTGATCCGAATTGCACTCTGAGCTTTGAAATCGCCCAACAGGAGGTCAGAACGTCGTGTGTGTTGTGCTTGGTGCTTGCTCGGGAGGTATGTGTCATGTGTGCTGTCCTTATCCAAGGTGGGAAAGTGGCACAAATCACGTGCTGGAGGTGGGAGCGATTGCCATTCACATTCATTTTTTCATGACCCTGGCAGTCACAAATTGGCCTCTGCCCTCTATGACTTTTGCAACAAAAAATGAGGGCAAACTTCATGCATCTCTCAAGTGTCACCACTCCCCAGCGCCCCGAACTCCGACTCCCAGGGTCACATTTTAATGTTAAGAATGGGAGCCTGTCCCATTTTTGCTGGTTCCACGTCGGTGCCCTTTGAGATGGAGCTTGCAGCGAGAAGGGGGTGTTTGCTTTTGACACACAGCGTGACTGCGTGTGAAATCTGATGATCTCTCTCAAGAGCTGGTTTATGCTGGTCTCCAGATGCATCCGGGGAGTTTCCCCGGAACCTCTGCAACGATCATTTTTTTTCCGGGTGTCAAAAAACGTGGCGCTCTCGCCCATTGGATTTTGTTTTTTGTCATGCACCTAAGGTTTAGTTGCAGGTTTAGACCTGCCGTGGACGAATTCCACATGACACGAAATCCACCATGCGGAACTTTTCTGCAATGGTTCCCCTGTACCAGCAGAAATCCATGACGAAATCCATGCGGAACTATTCTGCAATGCAATGGTTCCACTGTAAATACCAGCAAGCAATGGTTTCAACCATGCTTTCGACCTGCGAGCAGGTTTTCTTTCGTCAGTACTCTGTTGGAGGTTTAGCATCATGGGAGCTGGAGAAAATCGACGCATTGGACTTGTTGAAGGCCTGAAAGCTGGTTTATGGCCGAAGGCTGACAAGGCTGACCTAGCGGAAGAGACTAGCGAGGGACAGGAAGGTTTCCCTTCGGATGCCCCATGTTGGGATATCAGGGAGATTCTGCTTTGAACTCCGGTTTACGGTTTGGAGTTCGAGGCATCCACGAAAGCCCCTTGCCGGCAGGAGCGGATCCTCCGCAAATTTGTGATATGTATGAGGTTCATGCCAAAGCAAAGGCTCACGCGCACACACATGCACACCATGTGGGCTTCCGAATGTTTGTGATCGCCACACCTGACCTCCTGAGCTTCGTTTTGTGGTCCGCCGGTGTGTCCATGAGTAAAAGTTAGTTGGGTTAGCCATGAAGGTGCTTCGAGAGCAGCCGAGTGAGAGCATCTGCCCAAACTTTGATAAGGTTCATGATTTGCGCTTGGACGTACGTTTGATATCTGAAACTTTGCATATCAACAAAGATGAATTGCTCTCAGTCCAATGCGAGGTTTCCTTGTTTCTCACGGGAATGTCTCCCAGGCAGGGACTCTTGCCTCTCAAATCGGGAACCAACATGGGCTTTGGTTTTCCTTTGGGTTCCTCAAGTGCCAGTTTCTGCAAAACCAGCTGCTGTCCAGCTCTGTCTGAGTTTTTTTTTCTCCCCCTATTTTTTTTAGACTGCTCCGTTGCGCATGGTGGGCTTGCATGTTTGATGCATGTGAACATTCCGCCTATTTTGTTTGTTTTCTCCAAAGGGAAGCCGCAAAGAAGCAAACGGAACCACGCAAGGAGGGTAGGAAGCTTGTTACCGATTTACGGTATTCTATGGATGTTAGATTATTCGAAAGGTGGATATTGGCATGCTTGAATCAGTATGATACTTTTTGTACAAATCAGAACATGACAATTCTCAAAATCTCTCGTAAACAAAAAGAAAGAAAACACACCACACACACATACCCATTATAGAATGCTAGTATTCTCGAAATTTATCGTATCAAGAAACGCCACTCACGCCTGCGCCTTTCGGAATGAGGCCTGCGAAGTTGGCCAGCGCCGCGACCGCTGGCAAGGCTGAGAGGTGATGCCCGAATGGGCTCTCTCTTTGGGTGAAGCGCGAGGGGGAGGTCCGCGCTGTTAGGCCCCCTTTTCAAGGCCCATGCCCTCAGAAACGAAAAGGGCCAAAGGAACCTGACTCTGGCAGGCCGCCTCAGATATTTTTAGAGAGAGAGAGAGACGCCAGAAGCCGCGGATATGCGGGCTGTCTTCTACGGGGTCCATGCAATTCATTTCGCACTGGCGGAAGGTCCAAAGGTTCAAAGGGCCGTGTTTCTTGGGGGCCAGGGTCCAATCTGACGCGAGCCTCGCAGGGTGAAACCGGCTCTCGAGGGTCAAGCCTTCGCTGAGCTCCCCGACCGACCAGAAAACAGCTGACTGCCTGGCCCGCCTGGCGCTGACGTCTTTGCGGATTGGGTGTTTTCCTCCAAACTGGTATAGAAACAATTGGCCAACATAAGGCTGACTTTTTTTGGGGGTTTGAAGTTCCTCAAGAGTTCCGCCGGGATGGCGTCGGATCCAATTGCTCCAGAGGTCCGCCAAGTAAACGTCAGTCGAGTGAGGTTTTCGCAGTTTGGCCCAGCAAAGCTTCAGAGAACTGGGAAGGGGGAAGGTCCCGGTTTCAGAAACGGATTTCCCATTGCGATGCGTCGCTGTCCAGGATATTTGCGCTAGTTCCGCCCAAGCTCTGTCTGAAAGTTGCAGGCAAGCTGTTTGGGACATTTCGGGCTCTTCCTGCAGTGTTTGCAAGTTAGCAACGCAAGCGTCGCCACGAAGCGATCTGTTTGCGCAGTAGCCGCTTGAAAGAACTGAGGGGTTTGATCCGGCTCTTGAAGGAAGCATTGCTGCAGCACCGCCTCCGGTGCCCTAGCCACCAACAAACTGTGCGCGCTTGCAAGCACAAGGAGTGTACCTGCACGCTGTTTGATGGCGCATGCGCACGTGCAAATTTGTAAGCTTTATACCTCCACCTTCGAGCAGTGCCAGCGTCCAATGATGCAATCCAGGTCCTATGCGTGCTCTCGGCGCTCGAGAGGACAACGAAGCAACACCGACAGAAGTGATTCCTCCAAGAACGACACTTGCCGTCTCTGGAGCATGCGTCAACAAGGGGCTCTTTGCTTGCCACTGCGCAAAGCCCAAAAGGGCGCAAAGCTGTCGCCCGTTTCCTTTCCCGTCGCGATATCTGGCTGCAACTACTGCGTTGTTTCATGCATTTCAAGCTGTCTGTTGTCATTTCCTGCAAATGCCTGTCCGACAAGCGTTGCATCAGCATAATGAGCCCAACCCGACCGAGGTTCATGTTTGTCGTCAGAATCAAGCACTTCCCATTCAAAGATGCAAGCTCGGCTCAATAGTTCAAATGCGCCAAACAACCTTTGAGAGGGCCCGGTTTTTGCATTACCGTCGAACTTTGCCAGACTCCAGATTCTGCAAGCAGGGGCTGTTCCAGGTTGTTCACGTCATCGAGCGCAGGATGATCACCTCCATGCTAGTTAAACAAATCGCCCGGCGTGACTCCTAGCCTTTGTATTTGATTCTCTTACTCTTTAGAGATGTTTGCTCCACTCGACGCAGTCCCACCATCTCCCGTTGCCACCAACGGGAGGCTGGACCCCCGACCCCCGGAAAGCTTCAAGTCGGATTCGAGGATCGGGTCCCGTTGCTGCGGCCCGGATTCATTTGCAGCTCAAATGATGTTCCGTAGTTTGCCCATCTCTTTCTCTCGCGCCATGGGCTGATCTTCGATCAGGCCGTTGGGCTGTCGGGGGCTTGCGCTCGTGAAGTGTTTGGTGTGCTTGTAGGCGCTAATCGGGAATTTATGGGTACTGATGTTCAGATCAGCACGGCAGGCCAGGCTACATTTTATGTGCACTGCGACTTTCAGGTTGGTCTGGGCTTTGTTGGATAGTCTGCGCATTTTTTTTGTTCTGATGTCATTCAGAGGCGTGCAGGACAGACTCAACCAAGCTTGCATAGTACCGTATCAGGATGCTTGAACATGGTGCTGGGCCAAGCACATGAAACATGCAAGACCCGTTTTGTTGGTCAAGGTTTTCAACGGTTTGACGTGAGCAAAGGAGTCTTCACAATGCGCCAGGCAATTCGATCTTTGATTCTTCTTAAGGTTGTTTTCTTCTCTAGCTGTAGTCATTCAAAAAAATGTAGGTTGATGTGAACAAAGTATTCGAAGCATCCGTTTCGAACCTGTGCGCCATGTTGATGCTTATCCCCGGACAGCAAGCCACGCTGCGGACGTGGCCACCTTCTACCTCAAGCGACGATGGCATGAAATGCCGTGCATCAGGTCGAGGTTGTGCAGAACGTTGGCGTCTTCTACCGGAAATTTGCAAACAGAAGTGCGTGAAGACGGATCGAGATCCTGTTGAGTTCGTGTTTGAAAACAACAGCATGGGATCGGGGTTTCTGGTTTTGACACGAACGCACGCCCTGTTTGGGCAGTTGCGTTCCTCAAATATCATCCAAGCTGTGTATGGGCGCAGCAGTCTCACAACATGGGCAAGAACCACTTCAGCCTCCTTCCCAACCCAGCCACAAAATTCCTTCTTCTGCCGGGTACACATTCAAGCAAACAACAAATAAAAAAATAAAAAATAGGGTGACCCATGAACGATGTATTGAGCAACCGGAAGCAACTTCGCGACTCACAGGCGCGCCCGCCTCAAGGGAAAACGGTCACCGGCCTCGTATCACATTTGGCCTCGCGCCGCCAGGCCAATGGCGTGGCGCCGAGGCCTCGGTTATGCACCGTGATTGGCCTCGCCCAAACCAAACACACCTCCCCGTTGTCAGGAAAGAATCCGTTTGTAGGTCTGACAACGGGGTCCTTCGGAGAACTTGGTGCTTCTGATCCGTTCTGTTTGGAAGAATCCGTTGTCAGAAGTGCGGATCATCAGCAGGCGGCAGGGCTTTTGGGCGCGCGCGCGCATGTGAGCCGCTCGCCGCACAACGAAACAAGACCGAGTTGTGTATCCTTGCGTCCATCGAGGCTAGCCAATACTTCACGTTGCCATGCTGGCGAACTTAGAGTGTGTTCGAGAACGGGGAATCCCTTTCTGGTTGACCCATGCACCTCGCTGAGACTGACCATCGGGCGAACTTCAAGCATATTCAGGGAGAACTTCAACCACGTCATGGCAGACGTCTCCTCGCCCCCCCTTCTATTTGTTTCAATGTGTTTGCCAACCCACAGAGCAACAAACATCTCGAGTGCAAGATGCAGTCTCTAGCTGTCTCCCCTTGATTCAGCGTCATCTCAACGGCCCCGGCATATTATGCTAGCGCTTGAGGGTCTTGCCAGAGACTGACTTGCAGAAACAAGGGTCCGGATGCTCCTCTTTGTCCGCGGTAGAGAGGTGTTGGTGGCGTACCCTTATTCTGATATCCGCATGACTTCTGGTGAAGATGGTGAAGCCAGCATTGCTCTCTTGCCGACGGCTGGATTTGCCTTTTGGGGTTTTCAAGGTGGGACTGTGGGGCTGCTGTCCAGGTCTGGCGATCCTGATCTATGCTTGGCGGGGGGCCAAAGCTGTCGCCTCCATTGGCCATGTTCCGGAGCGGGCAATAGCAAAAGACTCGCACACTTTTTTTTTTTTTTTGGGGGGGTCAGAAGCACCCAAAGGTCTACGGGGCAGCTGAGACCCAGCGGCCCCAGGCAACCCTGTCTGACCAGTGCCCCGGGTTTATGAGCAGAGCCTCCCAGCGCGCGCAGCGAAGCAGCGAAGCGGTCGTGCGGGGGCGTCCGCGACTTGATTTGGGATCCGTGGCCGAAAGGTGGAGCTTGGGAGTGCCAAGCGGCGTGCGCAATCGGGGCACAATGGCCGTGTGATTTCATGGACTGGCCGATACGGCTAAGTCATTGCGAGGCAGACTGATGCCGCTGGTTTGCTTTGAGCAAGTGCCACCCCTCAGCACTTCAGTCACGTGAACGGGACTCTTGTCAGTTGCGCATATTTTGCGTTTGACCTTTCCGTGCAGCTCCAGTGAACAGGATGAAACAAATCAGGCCATGGCAGTGATTCGTTCAGTGCAGAGATTCAACGGCACAGAATCGAGTCCTCACATATCAACATGCCTCAAAAGGAGTCTCCCAAGAAGAGACCCCTCCAAACTCCAGGTCCCCACCAACTCAGCTCAAAAGCGCTATGTGTCAGATCCTTGGCAGGTGGGCTTCGCTCCTCCTCCACTTTGTAATGGGGCTGGCAGCTTTGGTTTTGTTTTGCCCGGTTTCAGCCACTAAGCGTTGCATTTGGGGACTGAGAAGTCACTTTACGGAGAAACCGCTGGTTTCAGCCAGCGCGAGGCGATGTGTAGCGATCCGGGACGGGGTTCGGGTGCAAAAAGGGGGAGGTGGAGATGGGACGCGATTGTTTTTTTGCATTCGAGCTGGAATCCAGTCTCAGGAAACCCTTTTGTTGCATCAGGCAGGTCTAGCAAATTCTGAAAACTGTGATCGTGTGTTGTCGTGCTGCTGTCGTCTATTGATTTGATGCCATGTTGTCCTTGACCGGCAATGTTGCTATGGGCCTAGAATCGCCTAACCACTCGCGCTGCGAACCCAGGCGGATGAAACGCGCATGTTTTCTGTTCAGGAACTGCAGGATCGCGGTGGAAAGGACACTGGTGAGAAACCCAAACGCACAACATATTAACTCGAGAAGGGGAGAGATAGAATTCGTCTTGGCGTGGTTGATTTGCACCGAGATCTCATCGCTGTTTGCTGTGGCTTGACGCGCTTAACGAGCGCCAAAGCGGTATTTGTTTGCAGGACAACCAAAAGAGAGGGAGTGAGAGGTTACTTCAGGTAGTGCGTTTGACACACTTCGTGTGCTCTCTATGAGGAAGCCACAGGCTTGTCAGATGATCACATGATTCGACACCTACATTTCTGCTCCGCTAGAGGCCAAAGAGAAACGGGTGTTTGGAAACTGAAGGACACCGCGTTCCTACATTGGGAACAACAGCAGCAACAACAGCAACATATAAGGAGCTTCCCCGCACCCGGCTGTTCGAGTATTCAGTGGCCTTTGCCCTTTAAGGGAGCCCAAGGTTTCGGTGGAAACCCGTACGCCAACTGCAAGCCATGCTAAGTCGCATTTCCCTTATATGTATATATGTGTATATCTATATATATTGCAGGACGAGGGAAGCACCACAACTTTCCACACTTTGTGGTTGGTATAATTTGTTTGTGGGATTGAAGGATCATTGCCAGTTTCATACAGCAAAGCATTCACATTACGTGATGCATGCATGCATGCAGGCATTTGTATGTACACATATATATATATATACACATCACATGCACATGATACACAGGTATCGAACGATACATACGATGCGAAGATGTGGCCATATCCAATGCGAGAGGATGGCGGCACCGATCACATCGGCCTGGACGATCCAGTCTTCACGATCAGCAAGATGCTGGAGAAGGATGCCAAGGCCCGCTGTGAACGAACGGGCCGAATTGGAGTGACTTGGGCAGCCAGAAGTAGTTGAATAATCGTTTTTTTTTTTTTTTTTTTTTGGGTGTTTTTTTGCATTTTTGTGGGTTTTGGCCCCAACTGTCATTTTGCGCCAGGCTCTTTTTTGGCGGCGACTTTGCGGAAGTTTCCAGGTGAGACCAGAACATAAAACATGGATCCTGGGGAGTTAGGGGCCATTCCCCGTCAGTACAGGCTTTCCGTTGCTCTTGTGTTTCATTTCCTACCTTTGATTCGCTGAAGACCCCCCCCAGCTTGGCGCGCAGGCGGGCAATGCCTTTTGTGTGGCTCATTGCTCCAGTGGCTCTTGTAGACTTCCGGGATGCCACTCATTTCGGGCTTCTTCGTTAAAGACCGGGATTCCTCGGAATGTGGGAGGACGCGGAAGATTGCGCCGTAGCAAGTGGCTGTTTGGAGCCTCGAGTTGGAACAAGCAAGATGTGGCACCAAAAACAGATTTCTTCGGTGGTCTTCCTTCTGACAAGGGCGACGTGTCTTAGCCCCGAGCAGGGGGCAGGTCGCGGCAATGCAGGCGTTAGCACCTCAAAGGCCGGGGCTCGGCGCCCGACGCCGTCAGAGCCGGCGGGGCGGACTGATGGCTCTGAAGCGGCGGGATGGCTACAAGGCGGGCGGAGTTTGAGTTGGGAGGTTGGGAAGTTGGGAGGCCGGGGGTCTAAACGGACGGAGAAGTGGACGGCGGTTTTCCAGGTGCGGTGCCCTGGATAGTGGCAAACTTGGCCCCGCAACCTCCAAAGTTTTGCCCGCGCCGCTTCTGTCCTTAGATGCATGCTTGGACGTGGCAACCGGTTGAGAGGTATCCGAAAAAGCTGACAATCCTGGTTTAACGCGACATTCATGCTTGGCAGCAAACTTATTTTCCCTTACAAATAAACATGAAAGGGCTCAGCGACGCGCTCATCCAAGAGGAAGGCTCCAGAAAGGAGTCCGTGCATCAAACACCGCGTGTGTTGGTTGCAAGATTCTCAATCAAGACGGAGTTTCTGACGACTGACGTCAGGTGCGGCAGGGAGACAGCGCCTTCGTTGACAAGGATGCCGCTTGTCTCCCATGCGCTGGGCCAAACTAGACACAAGGGCCAGGTTTCTGATTTCAGTCCTTTGACGCCTCCCACAACCGACTCTTCAGAGATATCATGAAGCCAGTACCGGGTTAAGCTTCTCTGCTACGCCAGGAACTGATGGTGTCTTAAATCAGCCAAAGTCGGTCCCTTGCTGCACCGCGTCCTTTGAGCAAAGCCTTTTGCAAGCAATGCCAAAAACCAGTTTGTTTCCCTGGAAACGCCCATTGAAGGCTGACGTAGAATATCTCCGAAATGGGTCTTTCAAGGGCCAGAGCTTATTTTGATAGACCCCCGCAAGCCATCCTCGCATGCCTTGTTCAAGCTGAATTTTCTTTCAGCCAGAACTGGACTTTACAGCGGACCCTCAATCCGATCAACCTCTCCTTCATGGACCTGTCCCACCGTATCTGTATCTGGGCTCTCATGAGCCCCCCTATCAATAAAGTGAAAATGGGAGTAATATCAAGGGTCGAAACAAATTGGCCCAAGCTGGGTTTGTCCTTGGTTTCCTTCTATTTTCCAAGAAGTTGGCACAAAACAGGGTGAAGCGCGCCGCAGCGCCACATCCGTCTGTCCGCTGAGAAGAAAAAAAAACATCCACGGACCGAGGACTTCCAGTCGAAGCTGAAGGACCTGCGTCCAGCGGCGCAGGAGGCGGCGCCCTCGGGGTCCTTCCAATCCATGGAGACGCTGCTGGGGAATCAGCGCATGGCGCCTGAGCCGTGCAAGCGCCGCTGTAAAGATTTTGTGCCCCCGCCCCAGCTGAAAGCGATTGTGGGATGTGTCTTTGCCCAGAAATCGGCGATCTCTGATTGGTTTGGGGCAGTCTTCAGGGAGGGTTCAAAAGGAGGGTTGCAGGGGGTCCGGTGCGGGGGATACCACCTGGGCTTAGTGTCTTCCAGAGTGTGGAGTTTTGAAGGGCAACAGCCATGCGACATCTTGTCGTTTTCCTCTGTTATTTTTTTTGCTCGGATAGGTTCCCGTAGGTTTTAGGGAAGTGAGCCCTGGCTTTGAGAACTCTAAAAAGGGGGCAAGGCGGGAGTGGAGGACTGGTTTGGTTCTGGTGAGGTGGCAACTGCGTTTCGTTTTACGTATTGGCTGGAAAGGTGTCAGGCAAGAAAAGAGGTTGCTGGCTGGTCATGGGGTTGTGTGGTTGGATGCCAGCCGCATCCGACTGGACTGCATGGTTTGGCTAGTTGATCTGAGAGCTGCAGGGGCCGAGAGTTTGCCATTTTGCTTCAACCAGCACCTTTTAGGACACTTCACTCTGAGTTTCCTTTGGGTCAAGAGATCCTCAAATGCATTGGAACAGCTTTCCTGTGTGAGCAGCGGACCAGGACGTTTTGTTAAACAGGCTATACTTCCCATGTTGGGAGCGGCGAGGGTGCTATCCTTGCGAGAAACTTGTTTATCCAGGAGTCTTGCGTCTGACACAACCTGGCTTTTGCCCGATTTTCTGGGTGGCTCATTACCACTGGCTGAGCCAATCGAGCGTCCTTTTGTTTTCCCCCATGTCCCTTGGATCAGGGTGGGGCAAAGTATGGCTTAAACACCACCTTCACAAGATTTCATCATCAGAACCAATGGTTTAACCACGTTTAAACCAATGGGTAGCCCCACCCTACCTTGGATGCCGACAACTAGGTTTCGCGCCGTGCGACCTAGGAGATGCACCGGCTCATCCACGGGTACCACGAGACGGCCATGCGCTTCCTGCTGCGTACGGCGGGGGCAGGGGGGCGGGCGAGTGGGCGCATTTCCCATGGATGTCGCAGCTTCAAAAGACGAGTCTCATCCAAAAACGAGCCCTGGAAAAGGGACTCCAACTCTTGACTGGCAGGTTCTCAACTTGCGGAGGTTCCAACCTGAGCAAATCAACAGCTTCTGGTGATGAGAATTGGTCCTTGGTGGTGCTTTGCTGCCGACACGATGTTGGTCTTGAACCTTTGGTCAGGGTTGGATGACCCTACCAAGGTTTGAGTCGCAACTGCAACCTTGTTTCTCCGCGGTTATGCCGTTGTGACAGTGTTGCCCTGCTTTCCGAATTTTCCTCCCCCGCGCGTGGAATGTGCATTATCTTGGAGCCCAATGTGAGCGAAGCAAATGGGCCTCCAAAAGGAACCTTGGAGCCATGTTGCGATTTCCTGCATGTTGTCAAAT
Organism: Effrenium voratum; assembly: GCA_963377175.1. Taxonomy (NCBI): domain Eukaryota; class Dinophyceae; order Suessiales; family Symbiodiniaceae; genus Effrenium; species Effrenium voratum. The sequence continues at coordinate 356,696 of CAUJNA010003787.1, read as the reverse complement.
GGGGACAGCAGTCAAACTTCCTTCGCCATTTCGCCAACTTTGGCAAGACCACTAGACATGAACAGTGAACCTGCGGGGCCCAGCAAAGACGTGGGTACACCCAGTCGCCAAGCAGCGAACTAGCTCCGAAGTCCGTGGGACACGCCGGCCGGAACCTTGGCTCATTTTGCCGCTCGGATGTTAGGACATAAGCTGTTTGCCAAAATCTAATGGGTTTGCCGTATTAAACCACCAACAGTTCGTCACTTTTAGCCAGGCTTGTGGGATCAAGGGGTTTTTCCCCACTTCTTTGATACTTTCGGGAATCTCCCCCTTTATATGGGGGGTTAGTCTTTGAAAAGCCCTTTCTGTTGTATCACAGAAGTGGATTCCCTTCCCCACAACCCTGCTTTTCGCAGGGCTTCGCAGTTAGGCGAGGGGAGGGCATGGCAGGAGCAGGCCTGGCGCCGCTCGGACTTGGAGGCTGAGGAGGCCAAGTCCAAGTTGGAGGCCGGCGATCCGGCGATGGGCCGGGGAAAAATGGGTCGGATTTTTCAGAAGGGGCCCGAAATGCCGGACTTTTTCTTGGGGGGGGGGAGAACATGTCCAATCACTTTTCAGGTGGTTCCCAAGAAAAAAGTTCATGGGCATGAGTTGGACGGAGTTTTGTTTATAATTATTTCCGAGGAGACCACTCTTATTCGGTCCGGCTTGAGAAGGAAGCGACGAGCTTCTTTCGTTTTTCGCCGGGGAACACCGCCGCCATTCGGTCAGCCCCAGCACTCATGGGGACTGCGATTCGCAACGGGATTCGCATTGAGGTGCCGGGCTCGAGACTCTGAGAGTTACACCCCGCCAGTCCTCGGATGCTGAAGGGTTCAGGAGCTGCCGGTATCTTGCCGAATGTCGGGCTTGCTCATCCACGTTTCCCTTGGCACACTTCCTACCTGGGGTTCTGAAGCACTTGCTGCATTCCGAAGGGGCGTCTTGTTTTTTGGCGGACAGGTGCTGCGGCAGGCCGGCTTGGACCGCATGGGCAGCAAGGAGAAATGACTGGTGGAAGTCGCTTTGGACGGTCCCGCACTTTTTCGCTCTGCAAAAGTGGCAGTTGGACCTGTGGCAGTTTCATGTAAGGCGCACAGCAAATTGCAACCTCACGGAAGGGAAAATAGGTACGCCGCGGCCTGTTCGGTGAGGTCACCTTAGATAAGAAAGCTTATCCCGGTTGACCATGCCGTGTTTTGTGCCTGCTTGACAAGCAAGGATCGCGGCATCTCACCCGAAAATGCGCTCGAGGGTTGAAGATTGTCTCAAACTCGGGCAGCTTGAACCTGGGCGTGTTTCCTTTGGTTTTGCCTGTTAACCCAACGTGTGGCACCCATACAAAAGGACCATAGGTGTCCTTTTTAGGTGAGTTTGCTTAGACACAGTCAGATGGCACGGGTGCACTGGTTTAGCTTGGCTTTCTTTCATTTACCAGGGAAGGGAATCCATCGATTTCCCCCCAAAAGGACGCCTATGAAAAGCACCCCTCCCCCCAAGCAGGCATTTCCAGAAGCTTTCCGGACGCGACAAGCCCTTTGTAAGACTATCGAACAGAGAGTAGAATGGAACCAGCTGACCCCCCCCCCCCCGGACCCCCAGGACTCGGCGCCGGCGCCGGTGCTGGCGCAGCTGGAGCGCAGCCGGCAGCTGCTGCTGGAGAGCGAGCGCAGCTGCCGCGAGGCGCGCGCGTGCGGCGCGGCGGTTGCGGGTGCCGGGATCGGGGCGCTGGTGCACTGAAATGGCTGCGGTTGTCAAAACCTATGCCGATCCCGTTTTGGGGTGGAACACTCATGTACCTAGTTTGGAAGTTTCGGCGGGGAATCCAAGAAATGGCCAGGGGTCAAAACCGTTTTGGGATCCCATCTTGGGGTTTTCGGTGAATTCACCACCCATTCTTGGCTTCCTATTTTGGTGCTTGGATTGGGATGTTCACTGGGGGTACGATTTGGATTTTGACCCACAGCCAAATGGAAAAGTATAGATTCCCATGAAAACAACAAGGGGAAACCATTATTATTAATTTTCTTCATCAAACCACTTGAGGTTTCGGGCCAGTTTGAAGCATTTTCAAGATCAGCATAGCCTCAGCAAGATGTCTGCCGATGTTGAGGGCTGGGGGCTCAAGCCCTTGCGACTTAAAGATTCAGATGACATGGAACAACCCTTGTCCAAAGCAAATCTGCTTTTGAAGGGAAAGGCAGAAGCATTGACGATGCTGAGGGGGGCCAAGAGTTCTTCTTTAGCCGCCACCGCGATCACGCTGTCAAAACGGATGGATAAGTGTTCAGCCGGACTTGGTGCAGAACGGAGAATGGGTAAGAGCTTGCGGAAAGCATGGATTAGGGTCCCAACTCTAGGAACAAACGCCCTCAGCCATCTCGACCCCATTCACGAGCTTTCAACTCGAAGGCCCGAACTTCGAGCGAGCACCGGAGCGAACACCTGACTGCTCAAGGGGTCTGGTTTCAAATCAAAGTCAGAAACCGTTGGAACGCATTTCCCCCGTTCCGCATTCCCTTGAACATGCCGATCTCGTCCGAAGATTTCTCCACATGTTGGCCATCTCAAAGCTTCCCCTTCCACCGCGGCGCAAAATGTACGGCGGCGGGATAAAACGAGCTCAAGGGAGTTTCGTACTTGGGGATTCCTTGGAGGTTTTGGACATAATCTAGACTTTGGAGCCGTATTTGCATGAAAAAGAGTCAACGCCGTTGTGTGTCTTTCTTTTTAGACAACATTGGGTGGTATTGGGTTGCATTGGATAATATCTACCCTCCCGATACTATCTACCCTCTGCCACCAGGACCAATTCCCCGAACGTTGAACGGGTCCGGCTGTGAACTGGCGGGATATACAACAAAAGTCGGCAAACCGCTTGAGGTTGACCCCCAATTCATCAGCCCCTGTTATTAATATGGGGGGGGGGGGGCCTGATGAACCCCCAAGAATCCAGTCCGCAGGCCACCAACCAACCAACCCCCCCCCCCCTTTTCAGGGCAGGGTCCCCCCACCCACCACCCCCCCCCCCAAAACCCCCGGATCCCACACCCCGCTGCTGAGCCCTCCTTGGAAAAAGAGGGGGAGCACGGGGGTCCAGAGCGTGGAACCTAACGCCCGCCCACCGTGAACTGCCGCTGGCTGGCTCCTATGTTCCAGTCCCCAGGCCACCAACCCCCCCCGCCCACCCCCCCCTCCAAAGGGTAGGGTCCATGTGCTCCCCCCCGCTCCAAGCGCCCCCCCCCCCGCCCAACGACCGCTGGCTCCGAAGACTTTTGGAGACTCCGAGGCCATGGCGGAGAACTTCGAGCTCCGGGAGCAGCTGGCGGCGATGCAGGCGGTGGGGGGCTCCTACCAGCTGCTGAAAGCCGGGCCGCGGCACGCGGGGGACGCGAGCGCCTGGGTGCCTTGGAGTGGGTGTGAGGTGGGGGGGTGGGGAGGGTGGGGGAGGGTGGGGAGGGTGGGTGGGGGCTTTAGAGTTTTGTGCAGTGAAGGGGGGTGGGGGAGTTTGTTGGAGGATTCCAGAGGGTTCCGGGATGCTTTTGGGATTCCAAGTAGCTTCAGAGTGGTTGGGCTTGTCAGGGATGCCACCTGAGAGCCCCAACCCTCGGAATCTCTCTCTGGCCACTGAACCCTCCGGAACTGTGTCCCGCCACCAGGGGGCATGTGCCAATGGCTGATGGGAGTCCGTGATCAAGGAAGAGTTGCCCATCTCAGGAACTCCTGCGATTGATTTCCAACTGAAGGCAACCTGTGTTCATTTGCGCATTCAGAACATCTCGGGAGGGTTTTCTTGCAGGACAAATTGCCTCTTCCACGTTCTTGGCTACTTTCTTGCCATAAGACAAATGAGTGATGCTAATTGTCGAACTTTCTATGGCGGGCCCTCAGTATCAGTTTCTGGCTTCGTTTTGCTCTTCCGGCGTTTGAATTGGTTTTCCATTGGCCGCGATTTTCCCGGGGACCTCCGGGTATCTCTTCCGAGGCAGAGGAAGTTTCCCCGAAGAGGGCGAAGGATGTGAAGACGGAGGGCACGGTGCCAGAGTTTTTCGCACCTCGACAAAAAGTTCACGGGAGGGCTCAGACTTGGAGAAGTGGGTTTTGGTTTTGTTTTTCCATGGGTGAAGGACATTTCTCTTTCGGAGAAAACAGGAGCAAGGCTGGTGGGTCAACGCGTTTTCCCTCATATTGCCGTTCTAAGCTTCTCGTCTTACGCCACCCTGGGCAACCCCCAAGTTTGGTGAATGTTTGTTGGGGTCTGTCAAGGGGACATGTCTGACAAGTGGAGGGCCATGAGTTTGAGTGCCAAAGGTGGCGTTCAAATTTGCCACGGACCATCGAGGGCCATCGAATCTCACATTCTCGGATGAAGTCCCAACTTGGATTCACGCGGCTTGCGAAAGCTTCGGCTTGGCCTGCCGGGAAAACCTTTTGGCGGGTTTTCCTCGTGCACCCCAAGTGTTTCTCTTCGAATCCAGTGGGATTCACGGGCAGCGTCCAAGACCCACCCCAAGTTGGGCAAAGTTGGCGGCTGCTAAAAAGCTTGCCGGTTGAACAACAGTGATGTGAATTCATGCATTCTGTAAACCGTGAACCACCAAGGCTGCCACCCAGAGAATCGCTCCATCGCAAAGCATTTCCCTGTCACACTGGTCACAAGATCAGCAGCTCCATTCGCCTGAGTTGTCAAGGGCGCTTTCTAGCGAGAAGGAACGCAAGAGATCCAGCTCGCGGTTCCCCGCTCCTGAGACTGGCGGCCACCCTTTCTCCAAAGCAGCTCCGGTTAGTAAGGGCAGTCCCAGCTGGAACTAGCTGCGGAAATCCGCCTTTCTAATTCTTTACATGGCTGCGGGTCAAAAATATGTACGCAAAATGGAACCCTGGTAAATGGAAACATGGACGAACACCTGCGTTTTTTTTGGTGGTTTGATTTTGACCCATACCCACATGGTTCTAGGTTCGCCATTTTAATACTAATGTGGCTATGAATGTTCATAGGGAGCCCCCTCCAAAGTGGTTGGTGGCCATGGATCCCCACCTAAATCATGTCCACCAAAGGGCCTCCGATCATACGCATTAATTGAGTCATTGACTCATTAGTTGATTGCTTCGTTGATTGCTTCGTTGATTGCTTCGTTCATTCACTCACTCACTCACTCACTCATTCATTCCTTCCTTCCTTCCTTCATTGTACCAGGCTTTGCTTGTGTATCCAGCTTGGGTCTGAGGAGATGCTCGGCAGCGTGCAGAGCAACCCCCTGGACCGGCTGGAGCGGGCCCAGTCCAAGTTGGACGCCTGGGCCGTGCAGCACCACCCCAGGCGCGGGGAGCGGAAGCCGCTTTTCCCCAAAGAGAAAGAAGACGACGGTTTTCCACGAGGCCGTGGTGCGCTTTCATGACGAGGCTATTGGGTGGTTTCATCATCTCCCAGAAAAAAAAAGAGAAACGATTTCCCCTAAAAAAACATCTATGTTGGATCTTTAGACTTTAACTTTTTGGTTGAAGTCAAGTTGGGTTTTCCACTAAACCCGCAAAAAAAGTCGAGCCTTTTGCAGAGGGGTCAACAGAAACCAAGCTTTGAAGGGGGAAAAAAGCCCGAGAGGAGATCCGAAGCCATGTTGGGGGGGGGGTCCGATTTTCGATAAAAAATACCAAAAACCAACGATGCACAACCCATGGGTAAGATGGGCGAGGTGGATCCCAGGTGGTGCTCTTTGAGTTGCATGAGCTGCCAGTCCCTTCAATGTCCTGTAATTCTTCGTTCCTGACATGCAGATTCGGAGGACCATCGATTTGGGAACGCAGCTTTGGTTTGGCAATGGGTTCCGCAGCAAATGCCTTGCTGTCCGCTGCTTGACTTGTGAAACATCTGCAGTTTCTTATTGGTCTGCCGTGCAACTGCTGCTCATAACTTGCTGTTTTTCAGATGGCCTGCGCTGCTCCGAAACTTCAACTGGAGCTCTAGAGACTCAAAGACTGACGAGCGGGGCGTGTTTAGGTTGTAGGCTTCTTTGTCAGCAATGTTGATTCAATAAGTGGGTGTGGCTCAAAATTAAACAGGAGGGGTTACGCAGGTTTTGGTCCATGTTTCCACTTACCAGGGTTCCATTTTGGTACCGTTTTTTTGAGCCACAGCCAAGTGGGATTTTGCGGGCTTCACGACTTGAAGCGAGCTTTCGCACGTACATAACGCAAGGCAACACAACTTACCAGCAGCTTGGGTACGCATGCAGATTCAAGAAATGCCTCCAGGAGATGGAGTGCATATTGCGCCTTTTTGGTTAGCGTTTCGCTCGTCTGCCCGGCCTTTCAGGCCAGATCCAGTCCTGGCCGGGCTGGTGGATTTCAGCCAGATGGACCTGCCGGAGGCAGGTCGTGGAATTGGCCCCCAAGCCGGATATCGCTGAGAAGCTGCACCGGCTCCCCATACATTGGCTCTGAAACGCTATGCAACCCGCAATTGGAACTGATGAGTATTGTTTTTCGCTGCGACTCATGCACTTGTGACCTAGTTGACACCTGAAGTGCATGCCCCTCTCCCTGGCAGCCTTGCGGTTCATTGCCTACGCGTGACCGAATCCTTAACGCAGGAGAATTCCGCAATGCACTGACCCTTGTGCCAAAAAAAAGAGATGATGCAGCGCTCGGTTTTGCCCCTTGAAGGTGCAAAGCCGGTCGGTCCATGCGACTCCGTTCGGCTGGTGCAGGCCTGGCAGATGGGAGCGATTCAGGACCGCCCACACCAGGCCCGAAGGCCGTCGGTGTCATCTGCGGAGAAGGAGTGAGCCAGGGGGACGGCGAGGAGAAAAGATTTAGAGGCAAGGGTGAGAAAGAAGCAAACTTTTCGAGCGGGACTTCTGTCAGGTTCGGCCTCCTTTCGTGCTGAGCCCTTGATTTTATGCCTGACTTGATCAGGTTGGGAGGGCATTTTTTTGTCGCCCCCCAACACCTCCGTCTCCTCATTTCTTTCTGCTCGATTCCTCTACTTTGTTGCTGGCTTCTTTCCACTTTGCGCTTTCCTTTTGTACTCAACTTCATACCCGTTTTATCCCTCCTTTGACTTGTCTCCCTACTTCCTCGCACTTTTTCCATGCTCTCGATGCTCTGCTCCCACTTTGCCCTTGCGCTTCTTGCTTTCTGTCAGCTTTGCCTTGCATCTGCCCAGTGTGCTTTTGGGAGCGAGGTTCACATAGCTCCCATTCCATAGGAGAGGCTATGGAACGAATCACAAAATCAACAATTAGATTGGGAAAGTGTCTCTCACATCGAGCACTAGTGCTCTTCCTTCAGCATCTTATTCTTACCATTGGCTGGTACGAAGTGTGGAAGCTCACATGATTCATCTTCATGTTTTGCTTGAGATCCGGGAATCCGAAACTGTGGATGGATAGATGGATGTTTTTTGTTTTGTTTTTCTCTTAGGCACCACCGTTCAGAAATCCTGGCAGGGACGCGGTTCCCTTGGAAAGACCAAGAAACGTTCTGGTTTCAACCATGGGTGTTTTAGGTGGTGCCTAAGCGGATTTTGTCCACCCACACCATGCCAACAACACGGCTCTCCCTCCCTCACAAGGAGGAGGAGCAGAGCGAGGCGCCCTCCTGGGGCTATGTGCGGTCCACCGGCCGCTCCGATCCATGGTGGGGAACGGACGGACGGGTTCTTTAAAACGCCTCCAGCTTTTCTGTTTCTTTTTTTCCTTCTTTTCGAAGGATTCTTCTTCTTGCATGGGGACACAATCGCACGTAGACACTTACGGAGCTGGTAGAAGCTCGCGGCAAGGCTTTCCTGAGGTTTGAGAGTGGCCTGGGCGTGAGCGGTTCTTTGACCAGCAGGGTGATTCCAATATGTTAAGAGCATCACTATTACGATAGGCAGTCTCAAGCGACACATCCCTCGTCTGTGAACAGAACTCGTCCACACTGTCAACATGTGTGCGGTGGCGGATTGTGTTTTGGGATGAGTCGGCTAGGTTGAGTGGGACTGGCTAGACTCGGTACGTTGCTTTCAGACCGACGGTTCGGCCAAGTGAGGGCGAAGACGGCGCTTTTGCTGCAGCACTGGAGCGGGGAAGGCTGCGAACCAATCATAAGTCAAATGACTCAGAGGGCCGGTCATTTGGGCTGTTTCAGGGAAGATCGAAATCAGTTTCTCTAGGAGATCCTCTCTTGGGGGATCCACGTTGTGAATGGCAGGCGCCCAGGAGCCTGTTGTGCCTCTCGTAAATCTGAGGCAAGAAGAGGAAGTCCGTCAAAAATAAAGCCTTCAACATGAAGGAGCGCGTGCAGGACCTCTTTGCGGTGTCCTTGAGTACTAAGGACCGAATGGCTGGCTGGCTGTCTGGCTGGCTGGCTGGCTGGCTGGTTGGTTGGTTGGTTGTTGTTGGTTGTTGTTGGTTGGTCGGTCGGTTGGTTGGTTGGAGAATCAGATTCAATTCCGAGAGGTACCGCTTTTAAAGCAACCAAAGTTAGCTGATACTCAACCAACCAGTGCTTTAAGCCCTTGCCAGCACGCATGGCGCGATTGAAAAGTCTGTTTTGCCACCGGGCCCAGGAGAACTCTGGCAATGGGGCAACGAGGGGTGGGTGTTTGAAACACCACGACATTTTCGGGACGCGCAAAAGAGGTGGGTGTTTCCCGTGAGTCACAATCAAAACCCGGGTAGATCCAGGTTAGTAACGGGCAATCCCAACCATAAAATGGTTGCGGATATCCGCCTTCTTAATCCTTTACCATGGTTCTGGGTAGATCGTTTTACTGCCGGGGTTTTGATTGTGACTCAACTGAAACTTGGTTTGGATTTTGCACATAGAACACATGGCCTGTGGCTGTGGGTCAAAATTAAGCCACCAGGAGACCGCAGGTTCTAGTCCATGTTTCCCTTTACCAGGGCAACCCATTTTGGGGTTCGCCTATTTTGACCACCACAGCCATATGTGTCATGGGTTTACAGTTTAGAGGGAGCCCCATTCTCTGCTTGAGCCCCATGGAACGAGACCCGGGTGGAGATGACGACTCACATTTTTTTCTTCGGCCGAAGCCGCGGGAAGGACAAGTACAAGACCTCGGGCCTGCTGCAGAAGATCGTGAAGAGCCCCGCCTTTGAGAACATCTGCATGGCGCGCGCTTGTTTCGCGTCTTCGCCGTTTTCGCGTCTCCCGCGCGAGAAGCTTTCCATCTCGGGTGTGGGTCAAAAATTCAATGGCAATTACCATGTTGGGCTAGGTGCACCACCCATTTTAGAACCTATGTTAGTGGGGATTGGGATGTTCTCTGGGGGTACGATTTGGATTTTGAGCCATGGCCAAATTAAACAGCCGCGGTTCCATGCTGGGTTTTAGCTCTACCTTTCCATTTACCGGGGCTTCATTCTGGACTTCGATTTTTGGTTGCCACCCCCATTTCTCTCCGCACAATTTCTACTTCCCGCGGTTTTGGGTGGCAGAGTTTCCGCAGGCTTTCAGGCCCCCGAAAGCAATTAATTCCCAGGGCTCCGCGGTTCTGCGGACGGGAAAAGGAAAGCGGTGTGTCAGATGGTTGGATGGTTGGCTCACCTGAAAAACACGCGCTGCTACCGAGAAGAGGGGTCCAAATATCCACGCCTGGTCTCGGGCAAAACTCTGCCCCGCACCTCTCCAGGCTCATGGAGGAGCAAATTCACAAATAATTAAAATAGTTCCGGTCTTGTTGAGAGCAAGGCTCCTTTGATCGGGAAGGGTATCCATCAGAAGGAGACCAGCCGTCCAAGTAAATTCTCCGCTCTCCCAGTCACCTGTGGTAAGAAATCTGTCACCTCACCAGGAGGGTGCTCAATTTCTTGACAGTATCAAAACCCTTCCAAAAGCAACCTTGGGGGCGTATATCATAATTTGCAGACATAACACCCCCGCTGAATTACGAAGAACAAATCCAGCGGAAGTCGGTCTGGAGAGGAAAACTGGCTTGCTGCCCTCTGTGCAAGCGGCATTTTCTGAAACCCTTCGGGTTTTCAAATCCCTTTGGCCCCCCAACAAAAACACGGGCTGGCTCAAAGTCGTCCGCCCTCGTGATTCTCCTTCGGGTGGTGGCTGAAAGGTGTCAAAGCGAGGAACTCCAAAGGGCGGGTGAGTGGGGTGTCTCGATTTTCCGGGGCCCTCTTGCTAATGTTGGAAAGGGCAACCACAAAGAAGACGCGCCCTAAGGCATCCCCGAGGTTCCAATTGGTCACATAGTCTTGCGATACCTGATGTGTTGGTAGAATGGGTATGCCCCAACAGGCACAATGACAGCGGTCCAGTATTCTGTGCGCGTGTGTTTCAAGATCAATGCTGTTTGGAGGTTCCCTTAAACTGCATCTCCCACTGAACACATCATTTGTGTGGGCCCCCCAAGCCAGACCGCAACCATTTAGGTAAGCCTTACTCTCTGGCATTGGCGATGGGGTTTGACTTCCTGGTTCTTGTGGGTAAAAGGGCAACCCTCAGGCCACCTCCAGACCATTGAATGGGTGCGGCCAAATTCCATTTGTCACCAAGCAAAAATGGGAGCCTCATTTGAAAGAGAAAGGTCTCCTCCTGGGGTTGTTCTTAGAGGGAAAGAAACCAAAAGGAGCACCGTGTTTCCATTACTGGGGGCCCAACCCCCCCCGTTTCCATTTTGGGGGCCCGAAAAAATCCCCGATTTTTTTCGCCTCTCCTCCCACGGGTTCGATTCCCTGGCTGGCGGGAATCGGCAGGCGGTGATCTTCATGAACGCCATTTGGATCGGCATCGACATGAGCGCCAACCAGGCGGAGATCCTGGCCTACGCGGCGCCTCGTTGGCGCTTTGCTCGACTGTTTTGCGACTTCGATCGTCGCTCTTTGCTGCGGTGGCGAGTTGCTGCGGTTCTTTGGGACCTTTTAGCCTCGACACCGAGAAAAAAAAGGGTCGTGGGGTTTGTTTGTCAGAGGTGATTTTAGAGACTCCCCCGAAAAAAAAAGAAGGGCTTCGGATTTTTCCCTGTCGGGTTTTTCCTTTGAAATCAGCAAGACAAGGGGTACAGTGCCCTGAAAACAACACACGCATATGCAGACAGGGCCAATTGTGGCGGTGTCTGAGGTAACCTCAATATTTTTCCTTTTTTTGTTTTCAGGGGCACCCAACAAGTGCAGGACCTTTTGCAGGAGGTCCCTGTGTCTTCCCTGCACGAGGATGCCATATCAAAACCAGGCATTTGCTCCGAAGGTTGCTTTCAGGCCGCTTCGCATTCAAGATGAGCCCCAGATACCAGCCGGACGGTTTTCGCCCAAGCCTAAGATTTGGAAAGGCAAGAAGACCGGGAGAGATTGTGTCTCCGTGGAGGACAGACTGTGTGTGTGTGCGGTTACAGAACAATCTGAGAACAACCAATGCTCAGGCGATACCTTACGAACTTGCTGGGCAGACAGGCTATTGTAGGTGTGCCATAGGTTTGCTTGTCCCGACTTACAGAGCGGAGCAACATATCACGGCAGCACTCACCCTATTTTGTTCAAAGTGCATTCTTCAGGCTTGCTTGTTACTTTTTGGGTTATCCTGGCTGCAACCTGCCCAATCTCGCCTTGCGCATATTTTGTGTAGCCTTGCCACTATTCTTGTACACTCGAAAAAGCAGTCGGCACTCAACCCCCACGCAACAGCTTTCTCGCAGCCCCAGGATGAGGCCCTTGAGCGACCCAACCCTTCTAGGAGTAGGACAAATGTAAACTTCGCTGTTGAGAAGCTCTTGTGCCAAATGGGGTCGGGGTCCACTCCCAGTGTCCCTCCTCCTCCCCTCCCCCCCGAAAAAAGAATCCAATTCGGCCGAAAAAAGAAGAGAAAAGGACGCGCCCTTTGTGATCGTGGAGAACCTCTTCTGCCTCTTCTTCTTCGTGGAGATCTTGCTGCGCCTCTCTGCCTTCGCCAATACCTGCAACGCCTTTCGGGACCGCTGGTTCGTGCGCGGGGCCCAGGAACATGGGCCTTTCGGGTCGCAATGCAGGGACGCTCAAAAGGGGTCCCATGTCAGAGTCCTCTTCAGGGTCGATTTCAGGATTCCGTTCTTATCAACGCAGCACAACTCTTTGCCGGCTTTTGGTGCAAGGATGGGCCTGTGCCAGTGGCAATGTCGCTTTCTCAGACTCTGTGGGTCTATGGAACTCCAAATCGGTTGGCTCTGCTTTGAAACACAAGCGCAGATCAGCCAAGGCCAGGATTGAGCATAGAGGTTCCCTCGCTGGGAGGAGCTTTGATGCCTTTTTCGCGTTTGTTTTCCTCTGTCCCATTGGCCAGGGCCAACCAGCGAAGTCCGGCAAAACCAAGAACTCAACAGCTAGCCACCCAACCCAACGCCACTCAAGAAATAAGACGTTTAGCTTCTGGTGAAGCAAGCTGAAGTCCTGTTTGGGGCCTATGGATTTCGGCTTGGAGGCCCCCCAAATTTGGTTCTCCAAATATCGCCCTTTGAGGGAAGGGACAAACCCCAAAGAGCAAACGGCGGAAGGGAACTATACCAAAGGAAACATAGGTGCTTTTTTAGGTTAGTTTGCTAAGAAATAGATGGGTCCCACTGGTTTAGATTGGTATTGAATCATTTAGCAGGGCCATCTATTTTCCCAAAAGGACACCTATGAAAAGGAAAGGTCCCAGCAGAAACTGCGGGCCCCCAACTCCTCTGTGGGACGTCCTCTTCGATAGGTTCGACCTCACGCTGGTGGTGCTCATGGCAACCTGCCGGGGGGGGGGGAGGTGGGGGCGGTGGTTGTTTGGTTTGGCAGTGGCAGCTCTTCTGCCTGAGACCAGCGAAGACAAATAGGTTTCTTTCCCAAATATCTTTTTTCTTGGGGGGTCAAGGCAAGCTTATGAGTGGAGAAGCATTCCGCAATTTGCAGGGAGGGAGGAAGGAATCGAACGACGCCAGTCGTATTGAAGGAACCTGATTGATTCAATTTATTGTCTCCATATGGCGATGCAACCCGACTCTCGAAGGTGGGAGTACAAACGTGGCAGGGTAGTCCTCGTGGTACCCTGAACTAAACTTGTCTTAATGGATTCTGTTTGTCAGAATCATGACTGAGGTTGGCGGCTGGTAAGCCAATCTTGGCCTGGGGAAATCCTTTGTTCGTATCAAAACTGCTCCCGTTTGATGATTCATGCGATGTTTCGCCGGCTGAAGAGTCGGATACATTTTTTGAGACCGCAAGCTGTGTCCTGGGCTACATGGATCAAAGAAAGCTTGATTCAGCATCTTGGACCTCTCTCACATGTGCAAGTGGTGTTCTCAAATAGGGACTCATTTGTTCCCTTTGAGCTTCTGTTTCGCGCCCACTAAGAAAAGGAGAGGGGAAAGGGCGAGCGACTTTTCGGCCTGATGAACGGCAATATATTTTTGGCGGGGAAGAAGAAGGAGCATCTTTTGGTGCTTCAGTCAGGTTTTAGATTCATCATGTGGGTATGCGTCAAAATGAAGCACCAGGGGACCGCAGGTTTTAGTCCTTGGGCCCATTTGCCAGGGTTTGATTTTGGGTATCTTCGACCCACAGCCATGTACAGAGATCCGTGTTTCCCAAAGCCCCTGAGGTTACTGAGACCTGGATCATGTATGCCATCTTCAGCATCTCCACAGACACCTCGCAATCCCAGGAGCAGGCGGAACCTCGGAACACGACTCCGGAGCGAGGCTCTCTTTGGAGGTGTTGGGTCTTTGGTTGCTCTTTGGCCTCTCTTTTTTTCAACTGGGTATGGGTCAAAATTAAACCATCAGGATATGGACCGCAGGTAGTCCTTGTTTCCATTTACAGGGTTTCATTTCGTGTACCGAGTTTGACCCACACCCAACTCTTGGAGCTACGAGGAAACAGATCAGACCGGAGTTAGATCACCCGAACGGAGCTGGCAGTCTTCCCCATTTCGGCTTGGCCCCAAAATCGAGAGGATCTGCCGAACGAAATGGACCTTGGGAACAGCCCAGAAGGGAAGCTTCCGGGTTCCCCCCAAAAAGCCACCTGAATTTGGGTGTGTCGTTTTTCTCAGTCTTTCCTTTGGTCTTGCTTCGAATCCACAAGTCTTGTGGGTCCAAAAAGGCAAACAAGTTGGAACCTACCACAAATTCGGGTCTCCAAAGCCAGTTGGAAGAAAAACAAGAACACCTTCCCGTCGCTTCTTTCCCCCGTGCTCCCGTGCTTCGGATCCCGCCTGGATCGCGCGGGGTCCGGATCCGGGCGCTTTCCAGGCCTTCGACAGCTCCGTGCTGCGGCTGCTGAAGTTGGTGCGCCTCACGCGGGTGGCGCGGATCGCGCGGCTGCTGCGGCAAGTGCCCGAGGCCCGCTTCGGGTTTCGGGTTTCGGCATGGAAGGATCAGGTGGCTTCGGAGTTGGACTTGAAGGGGTCCCTGGTTCTGGCAGAGGCTAAACGAAAAGAAGAGAAGCGCAAAAAAACAAACACTCCTCTCACCACCACACCGCCGCCACGCCAGAGTTCACCTGTAGCTGTTAGTGGAAAGAAAGAAGATACGGGACATAAAGCCAAAGCTGTCGAGGGGCCAACTTGGCTGACTGCCAGTTTGAAAATCGTCGGCCTCATGACCTCGAGACTCTTTGGATCTTTGGATCAAAGTCTTGTCTTTACACCAGCCACTTAGGGCTATCTTGGAGAAACTGAAATCAGGACGTTGTTTTGGGGTGTACCCTGTTTGGGCCATTCAAGACGAGCCCATTCGAGCAGGTCATGATCCTTCTGAAGGGCATCGGGGTGGCGTCCCGGTCTGTGCCGGGGGCTCGGCTTTTTCCCCCGTTTCTAGCGAGTTCTTGTGGGAGCTGTGGCTTTTTGACTCAGAGGACTTCTCTGAAGCCACCTGAGCCAACAGTCTGACCACCTTTTTTCTGGGGAGGACCTGGTAGGACCCCAAATGGTTGGTAGTTTCCCGAAAGCATGGACCTCCCAGTGGAACCGCTCGAAAATGATATGGTCAGCAGTTGCTTGCGTGTTCAAGTCTGTGAATGTGTCAATGGAGCCATTCAAATGATTTGTTGCATCAATGCTCCCAATTTGAAGCTCTCCCGTGAACATGAGCTGAGCTTCCTTGCACGGGTGGGGTTCTTTTCGGGCTTCCTTGCAGATCCGGAAGATCCGGAGTTCCTTAGAGAGGCGCACGCACGATGGCTCGCATTTGCGACTCGGAAAAGGCTTTGGCAACGTGCGGCACTGCAGCTTTTCCTTGACATTCCACAAGAGGGTCTTTTTTTCCATTTTTTTCCTGTTTTTTTGTTTTTTTTCCTCATGCTTCGACTTCGACTTGAGGTTCTTTACTTGCAGCATCCTGTTGCGTGGGGCTCAGAAGCAAGCGGAAGAGAGAGGTTGCGTCGGGCAGAACCTGGAGAACCTGGAGAGAGATGGCTGTGGAGCAAAAAAATGCTAACCCCAACATGGAATCCAGGTAAATGGAGACATGGACCAAAACCGGCAGTTTTTTTCTGGTGATTAAATTTTGACCCATACACAGATGGGATGGGATGCGGAGAGAGTGGGCGTTCGTCTAGAGTTCCAGCTGCTCAGGCATAGGTGTCCTTTTTAGTTGCTTGGGTAGAAACTCGATGGCGATTCCTGGTTTACCTGGTGTTTTTTTCTCATCCACCAGGGAAACCCAACTATTTCCTTCAAAAGGACACCCATGTTCTCAGGTGCGTCATCTATATCTTTGCCATCGCGCTGACTCAGCTTTCAGAGGACACGCAGCTGGGAAAGACTTACTTCCCCACACTGGCGGACGGCATGTGCCGGCCTCATTGTGCAGGTGTGCAAACAAGTCGGAAAGTTGCTGAGCTACTGAAGATAGTGCTAAAGACCTCAAATGAGAAACATGGATTGTAGCGTTTGTAACACTCCGGCGGGTCTCATTCCATACGAGGAACCTAGACCCTTGCAATTGAAAGGAACCGACCCATTTGCCAAACACAGGGGGGGCCCCCGTTTTGCTTGACCCCTGTGTTTTTTGGTGCGTGCAGAGGTGCGGCTAAGGTCCCTAAAAGAACATGCCCCGCCCGGGTATCGAGGTTCTCCCTGCTCTTCCACGGCTGCTTCTTCCAGGGGCTGCCAGACCTGGCGCGACTGTGCTTCAAGGCCGTAGACTGGCCGTGGGGGCTGGTCGGACATTTGAAGCGCGAGGTCGTTTCGGTTTGGGGCCCGAAACGGGTTGAGAAGAAAGGGACCCGCGCAAGAGAGAAAGAGACTGGAGACCCTGGCTAGTTTTTTGACCCAGCTTTGATTCGTCATGACTCTCATGTCCCGGGACACAAAATAAAAGTTCAGGTGCCTGTCCTGCGTGCAAAAAGTCGGGTGGCTGGTCGCTTCAAAAGTGTTCCAGCAACGGATGGACGGTAGAGCCTCTCCGGCAGGAGCACATCCTCTACGGCTTCTCACTGCTCATTTTCGTGGTCCTGGCGCCGCTGACGGTTTTCCGGCTGTGTTTGGAACGGCTTCATTCTGGAGTGATCTGTTTTTTTGAGAGAGCCAAGACAACACACTCTCATGTCAATATTTGTTTGTGGTTTGACAGCAACCTATGGAACCAAACGTCAGCGGGGCCCACGTGGCCTTTGCCTGGGCTGGTTCTGTTGCGCACTGAGAGGTTCAATTGGCTATTGCAGTTGGGCGATCATGCTCCATCACAAGGTTCTTGGTTGTCCTCCAACTCATTTCAATGGAGGCAGCAACATGCAGCAAAGCCTTTGCTGCTTATGTCACTGGCAACTAAATCTGCCCTCCTCAGCCTTAAAACAAAGCAAGTCAGGCAAACAAGAAAGGGATCCCTTCGCCGAATCCACCGAGCATAGTGTATGGCGCGGCGACCAAGCCTGGCAGATGTGGAGGTGCCCTTTCGATTGGGACCTCACCTCTCGAAGGTGCTGAATCTGAAACCCCGCATGCTCTCCCAGCACCAGCAGATGAAAGGTTTTGGTTCCTTAGGCGGTTCCCGATGTGGGAGTGGATCAAAATTAAACAACTGGGCTTGCGCAGGCTTTAGTCTTTGGTTCCATTTGCCAAGGTGCCATTTTGGTACATTTTTTGGACCCACAGCCATGTGACGATCATTAATTTCTCCGGGCGATGGGGAATGAGGGAACGGTAGGGGACTGCAAATGGTTCATTCAAGAAAAGCCCCGTGATCCATAGGCAAGATGGGGCTTGCAGAGCTTTGGCTTCTCCTCTCACCCAAAGGCGCCCCGACTCCGCACCCATCATATGTCTTTTCGTGTTTACGGTATGGTTCAGCGTGGGTGCTGTGTGCGGCAGGGTTCACAAATCTAATATGGCTGTGGCTCAAAAAACCGATACCCAAAATGGAACCCTGGTAAGTGGAAACATGGACCAAAACCTGCGTAACCCCTCCTGTTTAATTTTGAGCCACACCCATATGTGGAACAGAGCCAGTCAAGGCAAGCTCCAGGGTCTTACTGTTAGCCCTGCCCCCTGACTGCTTGATTGCTTGGGCGTCATTGCGGCCAGCGATCGCTCGCAACCACCGCTCGCCCACCTTTATCAGTGCAATTTTGCGATTTTGAAGCGGTGCGGGCGATTCGAGGGCCGTTGGCTTTGCAGCTGACAAGCTTCCCGGGATTGCTAGAACAATTCACGTTGAGCATTGTGAAAGTCGCTGGCTGATGTAGAGGCTCCCTATTTGCAACAAGTGCCATTTGGGATGTCTTTGGGAAGGAGCCACGGTCTCCACGTCATTTTGGTTTCTTCAAGAGCCGGCGATACTTGACAGTGGCCGCAAGGCCTCCAAGAGATGGCTGACAAGACAACTGGCTGCCCTGGAACAGAGGGGGTCCTCCCGCTGTGCGTCGAACAGGAAGCAAGAGCGCGTTTACCCAAAGACTGGCAAGTGCTGCAAGATGTTGGAAATCACCAGTCGCACGGCCAAGACTTCCCCATGAGCCAAGAAGTCGCCGGGCTGCCGTGGGTCTGAGGTAATGAATATGATTGTGGGGGTGCTGGTCGAGGTGGTGGGCATCGTTGCGGCCGCGGAGCAGGATGCCATGACCCGGAAAGCATTGTTCGAGAGCCTGCAGGAGGCGTCGTGCTTGGTTCTCGAGGGAGTCATGACATTCCCCGGCTGGAGTTTGGAGTTGGGCATGATCATGGCGGCCTTAATTCTGAAATTCCACTGGATGCGTCGAAATGCGTTTCTGCGCTCTGCGGGCCCCACCCAAGAGAACGATGCGCAAAGCTCATGGGAACATCACCCACCCAATCCTCGCCCAGCCTGGTACCCTGACTCCTCCCTTTTCCCGCTCGCAACAGGGGACACCTTGCAACGATATGGTCGGGAACCTTGTTTGGGGCTTTGGCACGTGAGCTGCGAGGCCATTGAGCAGTTGGAACGCCAGAAGCACGACGCCATCACCCCCGCAGAGTTTATGACGCTCTCGGGCCGCCTGGATCTGGTCAACGTCTTCGTGGAGGCGCGGGGTAAACCAACCGCGTTTCGCGCGCAAAGCGCGGAGAAGCCGCAAAGAGGGGCAACATGCGGTGTGCCGGCCAAAGGGAAGGTTTTTCCATGAGACTAGAACTGATGATCAGGAACTGCTGTAGTGTACTCTAAGGGAACATTTGGGGAAGGCACGGTTCAGGCAGAGGGTGCATTGCATAAAGCTGTGTTGGCGGACACTCTCAGTGGCTTGGGCACCCCGTAATTGGCGGGCGCGAAGCTGAACGGCACTCACCCAGACCGGTCGACGCTTCTTTCCTGAAAAAGGGAAGCCGAGGCCAGCATTGACATCGTCGTGCTGCTGCGAGACCCAGAAGCTTGCCCCAGGCTAAAGCGGGCCGGGTCTCCTGTAACCCCTCAGTTTTATTCATCTTTGTTTCCCGTGCCGTTTTACCTTTCAGCGACGAGGGTGAGAAGAGAAAGGGCCAGAAGGGTTGAGAAAGTCTGGTGGCTGTCTGCGCCGAGATCGGCATGCCACGCGCTGGTTCTTGCCACTCTCCTGCGGCTCCCTTACTGTGGCGCCAACCATATCAACAACTGGACACCTCGCAACCTGTTTGTTGGATGCTATCAGAACGGACATGTTCCAAATGGCCTACCGTTTGGGCTCTGAAGCCTTCATTCCCCTTCATTCTCCATCCTCCAGCCCCCTTCCGCCTTACAACCTCCAGCCTTTTGAAGCCATCTCGGCTGTGTTTCTTTCTTGCGGGAATATCAGAGAATATGGGCAGCAGTCAGAAACGATTGATGGTTGGTTGTTCCAGAAAGGGAGCTGTTCCCCCCATGCGCGGCCTCATATGGCTGTGGGTCAAAACCGTTTTTGGATCCCATTTTGGTTGGTAGGTGAATTCACCAGCCATTGTAGAGCCTATTTAGTGGGGATTGGGATGTTCACTGGGGGTACGATTTGGCTTTTGACCCATGGCCATATGTCAGTCCCCGCAAATGTCCGCCGACCCGCAACCGCCCACGAGAGTTGCCAACGTAAGGACATCATCTTCGCCGGGGACGCGGAGATGAACATCGCGGAGTTCCTGGAGGAGCTTCTGGGGGCGCCGGCTCCAGGGCCCAGGGTCTGAATTGGAATCCCCCTGCCTGTAGGAGGTGATCACGCTGCGGGGCTCCAATGTGGCCACGGTTAAGGACCTGGGTCAGCTCAAGACCCAGCCACTCGGCTCAAAATGCTTGAGCAGGGAGAGAAAAGTGAGGCAAAGCGCAAACAAACCCAGGTGGTTTTCATTGGTTTCTCTTACCACTAGATAGGCAGCCTCTGGCGTTTACAAGTTTTGTCTTGACCCCATCTAGGTCCTACCGCACTGAACAAAATGGGCCGCGCAAGATTACATCAAAAGGGGCCTCTGTTCTTGCAAGCCACCAGACGGGTACGTGTCAACACAAGTTGGTTCGGTTCAAAGCGGCACGGACACCACCCCCTCCATTTGTGTGGGCCCCTAGTTTTTGCAGGTGTCCGAGCTTCTGTTTCCGTCAAGCTTCATTCACGTGTTTTGCTTGCTTCACCCTGGATATCACCAGGGTGGTGCTGACCTTACAGGTCGTCTGTGAAGGAAAGGGCTGGTTTGTTGATCAGGGATTAACCTGATCTCCGAATTGATGGGGGCAGAACGGACCTTCCGGAGCTAAGCCAACCTGAAGGCATGGCTGAAAGGCTTGGCGAAGCTTTTTGAAGGATCACATATTTTTTCTTTTTCCGCAGGTCTTTGTACAAAGCATTTTGAACACAAGACCTGGCCTTTCCCATGTCGAGTTTTGGTGATGCCCATGGTTTTTGCTAACGGTGGATGTTTGGATTTTGAATGACCACCGTTGTGGCCAAACGTATGGCGGTTGCTCATTGTGCGGGATGATCATGGTGAATCCTCGGATTGGTCAACCTGGTCTTAACCAGGGGGTGATGCTAGTCGATCCTCATTTGTCACCCCTCATTCCTTCTGGTTGAGGGCCAAGTTGTGAAACCTTAGCCCGACCGGCTTGGGAAAAGGTCCACGGGGACTCCAGCAAACTCTTTCTGGAGAGAGGCGATGAGGGACTCCATGTTGCAACTTGCACGCTGGAGCCGGGAACCACTTTCCCGAGGATCATCCGGGAGATGCGCGCTCGCAGCAGACCTGGCCTCCGCTTCAGTTGAGGCGGGACTCGTTTCCGACGGAGTGAAGTATCAGGTGACCCAAAACAATGCAAACCTGATTGAACTTGCGCGACCCGCCGCATGACAGCTGGAAGGAGATCAGCGCGTTTATATAGAAAGCAGAACGTCCCCAGGTTGAATTGGTTGAGTTGGGTGACTGGACGCAGCCTTTTTCACAAGCTTGAAGGCTCAACAAGTGCCCCGCCCCTTTGTTCAATTCTCAGTCGAGAGGTCGCTCTCGCAACCACAAGGTTGGGCCTGGCGTCATAGATCCTCACAAGCCCCACACATGGTGACACCCAGCCAAACAATATGTTTCGCTTGACCCGGCTGACGCGCTTTGGGGGTGGTGTTTCTCTTGTTTCCAGTGGTTCAAGCCTGTTGAAGCCAGTTCGCCATGCAACTGTTCAGGAGCTTCAAGAAGAGATGTCATACTCAACTGGCAACGGACTTCGGAAGCAGCGATGCCGACTTATTCAAGTTGCTATTGTTCTTTTCACTTAAAGATGGGCGGTTTTTGCAGAAACTTGCCTGCCCTGGTCTCAGAATAGAGCCTTTACACTATCTTCACCGATTCCTAGAGCGCAAGCTTCACAAGCTTTACCTTTTGAGCATGGCATAGCACATGTGTGTTTTGGGTGTCGGCTACATTTCATGGGCTCGGATCCAGGCACCTCAAAGAGCATGAGAGAAGTCGAGCAGCTTGCCATGATTCACCAGATTGCTCCGGGAAACAGGAGCCATTGACTTGGTCTTTTTTCGAGCGTTCAGTCGGATTCAATTGACGATGGCGCGCATTGTTGGGAGTTCTGATGCGGGCTCACCTGCATTTCCAGGGCACATCCCGACATGCAGCGCATGGATTTCTGCGCAAGGTATTGCGAGCTCACCGGGGAAAGCAAGCTGGCCCATGATGGTGGTATTTCTTTCAGGGGGCTCCCTCATGTCAAAGTTCTGATTTGTGAGAAGCTGTGCATTGTCATTCGATGCGTAAGACTTGGCATGAGTCGCGAAGGGCATGCAATCGAATCTCTGCCAGGTTGATCTGGGCCATCCTGTGAAAGCATTTGGGGTCGTTGATGAAGACGCGACTGCCGGCTAAGCCGCACAGTTGCGCTTGTGTACACAGTGAGGCGCTTTGCAAAGCAGAGGTCGCCTATTCGTAGAATGGTGCGCGGTCGGATGAATTATGCACTGCTTGCTTGGCGCAGACTGAATTGTGATGATCGCGTTGCACAAGTTGATGTGCAGCATTGTGTGAATGGGTCTGCAACAGGTAGAATGAGCAGCGGCTGCCACATTAGTTCTGGCTTTCAATTCGTGGCACATGACCAGCGCTTTCCATGCTGGTGGCTAGATTATTGAATGCTGCACCTTGGTACAGCCGAGTGCACTGTTGCAGTCCAATCAAGAGCAGAAGCAGCGAAAGTCCGGCTGCGCACAAGGCTGGTTTACAGGTGCCATCAGCGATTGAGCACCGTGAGCCTTCATTGAAGGGCTCATCCTCTTTGGGTGTCCCAGAGAGTTGCTTCTGGCCAAACGGGCCTATTTCCTTCTCCGGCCATGTGTTACTTCACTGCCCACGTCTATACTGGATGGGAGCTAAGACTTCATGAGGTGTGGAGATTCGCAATGTTTGTACCAAATCCATTTGGACTGCATAAAGACAATAGCTAGAGCAAACGTTCTCTGAAGAACACGAAGAATCCAACTTTGGCTGTTGAGGTTGTTGCAAGGATCTTGAGAAATCGGTTGAAAGGGCGGTGATCGGTTTTCACGTTGGATGAATTGTTCTGTGGGCCCTTCCCCTGGATGAGTTCGGCAGCAAGAAGCTCTTGCACATTCATTCCCAGGATGCACACCATGCTTTCGGCATATGGCGTGTGAACCCCCCCAAATGCGTGGTTTCCTTCAGGTTTCTCTTCAACGCAACCCAGAAATGGGCATCCTTAAAAATAGATCCCTGGTCTTTTTCTTCCGGATAGAACACAAGTCCTCTTGATCCTTCAGAGAAATCTCAACCCCTTTGGGGGCCCTGTCGCATAGGTTACAGCTCTTCCATGTGCTGACAATGAACATGTTTTTCAGTTTCCCTTCTTGGTTTCAAAGGGAATCGCCTTTTTTCGCTGGCGTCTGAAGCAAATGGAAGAGCTGGTTGCTTGGAATCTCCGAGCACCACGCCGTTTTTTGACGCGGATGCGTCAGGACGATGCCGACTACATGGATTGCCTTCAGCGTTGGGTCGGCGGCCAAGGTTCGGTTGAAGCGTTTTGCGACATGTCGCCCAGGTGAAATGGCTGTGTTTGTGTGTCTGTGTGTCTGTGTGTCTGCGTGTCTGTGTCTGTGTGTCTGTGTGTCTGTGTGAATATATATATATATATATATATATATGTTTTGTTTTGGAGGATGCCCAATTAGTTTTGTGTTTTGTTGAGGTACCCATGACTTTGGTTTTCCAAGGGAACCAAAAGGAACCACCACCCTGGGGCCCTCAAAAAAAACATACCCAAATAGGTTTCTGGCGGAGGTTCTCCTTTTGGGGACCCCGAAATGGTGTATTTCCGTGTTTAAAAAATCGGTGGTAGATTCTGCAAGCGAACAGCATTCTAAGGGGCAAAAAGGAAACAGAGCTGCAGCAGAGGGTTGTGAGAACGCAGGGCTTGTTCCCACTTGTGTGGTATTAGGAAACCTCTTCTTTAAACGGATAATTAGTCATTGTAAACGCTTTGCATTGCCTGCGTCAGCCAGCAGGTTTTGGCTGGCTTGAGATACTGTGTTTTGTTTTGCCTTGAAGTGTGGTGTTTGTTTGAGTGAGCGAGTCGGCACCGACATGGGTGATAGGGTGACATGTCGGTGCATGTTCGCTTGTTTCCCTGTGAAGTGAAGGGATTTGATTGGGTTTCTAGAGGGGGATTTGACCGGTTGGGAGGATTTTTTTCCCGCTTTCTCGGCGTCAGACCGGTTTTTCGAGGAACAAATCCTCATAGGGTGGGATTGACCAAGTTAGAGAAACACTGGGCCGCCAAGTAGAGGGGGCCGAGGCCGTTGACCTTCTGAGGAAAGAACCTGTCAAAAAGGGTTCGTTCTGTCATCTTCCGGAGTACCCAACCACACAAGATCCAGAGGGACAGCACCAAACAAAGGAAGCTGGGTTGCTTCATTACCCCCAAAAAAGGTACCCCGAAGCAAAAACAATCATTTTGTGGTGAAAGCAACAAAGACCGACTTCTTCAGTCGGATTGCTGTAGGGGCGCAATGGTGCTACAGGGTGACTGCGTCTTCTATTGGATTTGGAATTGCCAGACCAAACAACTGTCATACATGTACATGTATATATACATAATATATATATATATTTATTCATCCATAGCAAATCATACCAACTGCATCTCGTTGGAGCAAAGTGTGGACTTTGCCCGAACTAACCGGGAGCATGCATGCAAGAGAATCCTTTTTTTTGAAGGCACCATGGCAACTAAACAGATCAAGGGAACTCCTTTCAGATTCCATGCTTGCGACGGCTGTGGGTCCAAAATAGGTACCCCAATGGATCCCTAACAAATGGAAGCAAGGACTCGCGCCTGCAATTTTCTGCCACCGCCCTCCCAGCTTCCCTTGAAATATGTGACTGGGTGAAAGCGCCAAGCTGCGGGTTGAGGCACCGGGGCCAAATGCGTGAGGATACCCGCTGAGGAAAGCGAGAGGAGGAAGCAGATCGCCTTTCTCAGCGGCTTCAACCACCTCGTCTCCGCCAAGCGGCGAGTGCAGAGGCGCGGTTTCAAAACGGCGCCAGTTCCAGGCCGCCAGTTCCAAGGGGGGCGGGGGGCGGGGGGTGAGGGGGGGGGTCTCAAAAGCAGATCACAGCATTGCAAAGGCCCAACCTCAGAACCTCAGGGCACTTTGACCTTTGGCGTGGGTGGGGTTGGCAACACCTGCATCCAGTGCAGCTTTGATGAACCTGTTTCTGGTGGAGTCCAAACACAAGTTAAGAGGAAGCGAGAAGCACACTTGGAAGGGTCCCACCACTTTTTGGGGACATGTTTTGACTTTGAACGCAACGAAATGATGATGTGGGCGCCGAGGTTGGTTGAGCAGTGCAGAATCAGGGTGGTCCTCCTTGAGAAAAAGGCAAGCCTTTGCCATGTTTCGTCGAAACCAGAAGGACAGCTGGATGTTTATTGGCAGTCGATATCCTCCCACGCACAAGGAGACCAAAGTCAAGCAACCTCCATTTCAACCATTATTCCTATGGAGCACAGAATAGTGGATGGGGGCGCGGCATCTCAACCTGCAGATCACTTGGAAGTGTTTGGGCAACTTCGGAGCCTCTGCCAACTCCTCTGGAATGGGCTTCAGCTTTTGCGGACATCTCTCCAGACATGCACCGCTATGCAGGGTGTTCACTGCCAACAGTACTCTGGCAGTTTTCTGTGGCATGCGTGCCACCGCTTCATTGCGCTTTAGGGTCTTGTCACCCTGTGAATTGGACCAGACAACTTCTTTTGCACAAAGACCTTCGTCGCTTCACTCTTTAGAAAGCTAAGTCTCACATCGCGAGACGTCAGGCTGCACATCTCCATGCGGACGCTGGGGCACTCCAGGCTCCGATGGCAGTCGTGATATCGTGATATCCTCGTCAGGGTGAGGAAACAAGAGATGGGTATGAGTCAAGATTAAATCAGCAGGGGACCGCAGATTTTAGTCCATGTTTGATCTTACCAGGGTTCCATTTTAGGTGCCTATTTTTGACCCACAGCCATATCCTCGTCAGGGTGAGGAAGCAAGAGATCGACCAAAAGAAGGGCCCTGGCCCTGATCCTTTTTGTGTTGAGTTGGGAAGAGGTGGCACAACCTCTGGCAAGTTGCCAGCATGGCTTCGATGCAAGACCTGGCCGGTTCCAAAATGTTGGGCATGGCTATGTTATACATATCCATCATAGAAAATGAGGATAAATTGCATACTTTGCGGTGCACAATCCTCCGTGGAGTCGGCTCATCCGACTTTGCTTGGCTTCTGCTCTGACTTGCTCAGATGATTGGCCCAGAAGCGAAATGATGACCTAGGGCAGGGTTCAAAGTCATTCTACATGTTGGTGACTC
The DNA here is from genome assembly GCA_963377175.1 of Effrenium voratum. Lineage (NCBI taxonomy): Eukaryota > Dinophyceae > Suessiales > Symbiodiniaceae > Effrenium > Effrenium voratum. The sequence continues at coordinate 330,966 of CAUJNA010003787.1, read as the reverse complement.
AAGAGGAAGCAACGGAACATACAAGTCTTTTGTACCACGCCCAGCCCGGCCGTCCAATGCCAACCCAAAGTCTCCACTGCTTCGGGGTGGAAATCATTCAGACATCTTGGGTCGGAGGTGGAAGAGGGTATCTGATGTTTCTTGGCCAAAGATCCCCGGCTCAGAGATTTACGACGGGCTTGAGCTGAATGAACGTGGGCCAATGAGAAACAAAGATTGTCTCTGGCGTGACAAGGAAAAACAAGCTGGAGCCTTGTGGGTCTCAAAAACAGGTTGAGGATGAAACGCCAGGCTCCCGAAACCAAAAAGCCGCCACTCACACTTCACGTTCAGGGACCTTCACTCCATAGCAGCCGAGGTGCAACAAAGTGTTTGTTTGTTTGTTTGATTGTTTGTTTGATTGAATTATCTTTGTTTGTTTGCTTGTTTGTTTGGTTCTGTGTGTGTGTCAAGATGGGCCGCCCTTTTCGGGTGTGGCAAGTTGTGGGCCCAGGACAATCCGGTGCAAGGGCCATGAGCGGACCTTTCTGCCAACTGAAAAGCTGGGGTGGCTGTTTGTGGAGCCCAGACTTTTAATAATGATTACCTGGTGGAATAGAAGACAGCAGGAAGAGGAGTCTCCTACTTCTCCTTTCAAGAGCAGCCATGCATGCTCTTGAAGCAGCGGGGTCATGTCTGAATCTGATGGTATATTATCTCTCAAGCCAGCGCTGCTGATGGGTACCACTGGGGTGGCCTGGTCTTTTGACAACCAGAATCCTGACACTATCCGTGGAGAGGATTCCAGCCACTTGCACTTGTCGCGGCATGCCTTATCTTGCTGCTCGGCGTGGGAGTGAACCAGAATCGATGGTTTTCCACCCTGATGAATAAGCCCAGCTTCTGTCATCTGGCTCCCTTTTTTAGGTCGCACGGCCAGATCTAAATTTCTTTAACCGCCCGGCGGAATTTCGTTTGCGGCATCTCCCTCGATGTTTCGGTCGAAGCCCTTGGCCCCAGTCTGATTGCGTCGCTTTGCAGCGAAGCCCGCCGCCGCTTCTGCCGCTCGCCAGGAACGTGACCCTGCTGGTGTCCGAGCTCCACCAGGGTCTCAGCTGGCTGTCCTCCGCCAGTGTCAAGCGAGCCCGGCCGTGGTTGAGCCGGTGGCACAGGCATGGGCTGTGTAAAGGGTACCCTTCGAGGCCGAAAGGATAACTGTGACTTGTCTCCCCCAATGTTGACACCTACCCACCCAGTGGTTGACGGTATGGCATGGCATGGTGTGTGTGTGGAGGGTACCCTTTGCCTCCTCATTTGGGAGGCTGAGAAGCGAACTCTGACCTTTTTTTTGGGTCTCCAATTTGAACACCTGCCCACATGTTGTTCAGTCCCCTTTAGCACAAGGCGGGCATTTTTACGTATCAGTCCCCTCCACGGAGAATGCCTGCCTGAGGTTAAATACGTTTGCAGGTGACCAGCAGGTCTATGGTCAGGTTGGGATGGACATGGGGACTCGCCAGATTTGCCGCCAAAAACAGGGCTACTCTCTGTTTTTTTCATGGCCACGGGGGACTTTCGCATATTTTGACGGTCAAAGTCTTCCAGACACTTCTTTTTGGGGCCTGCATGAGGATGGTGCTTGTTGGACTGTCTTATTGGGCCCAAAGTGATGACCCGTCCCCCCATATCAGTGGCAGGGCTGGGCAGATCAAGAGGCATGTCAGGTACGCAGAACGGCTGAAGATGTATGTGGACAGCTTGCACCCGCGACTGAGCGCCTCACCTCAAGACTGGAAGGGCATCCCAGTGTAGTGGGGGGTTCCCACAAAGTTTGGTCAAGTTCCCTTCGAGCTGAGTTCAGATCGCCGGTTTTCAGCCCTTCACTTGATGGGAGGGGAACTCTGCTTGCTCCATTTTGGTGCTTTTCCGTCTACTAACGTTCTAGAGGGGCATGAGATCGGGGAACGCCAAAGCATTGCCTGCTTGAGGTTTGTCAAACTGTTCGGAGCCTGTTGCTTAGCACACAGTTTACCCGTAGATTCCACCTATCGTTTCCTTGTTGTTGATACTCCTTTGATGCTCCTTCACGCGTGCATACACACATCTCGCATCCCAATTGTACCGACGGACCGAGGGCTAGATTTGATTTCCAAAGCAGAACAGGAAACAGTCATTGCGAGGAACCAGCGCAATGGCCCAGTATTCAAATGGCCATGGGTCAAAATCCCCGCTAAGATAGACAAAAATGGGTGGTGCGCTTACCCACCCACGCCCAAATACGTCTGCTTGAAGGAGGCATTGCCCGGCGCTAGTACTCTTGACGAGGTCTTTTTCAGCTAGAATGTCTTTCCCGAAAACGAGGCGACGCATTCTAGCTCAAAAGGCTAGCACTGCTGCACAGAACATCTCAACACTGTCTCGCTTCTTCTTTTGTGCAGAAGGCACTTCTCTCAAAAGTTGCGTGTTCTTAGCGGGGGTGCATGGCCGGAACGTCGAGTTCTGGGGCCGTGGTAGTTCCCGTGCGAATTGTTCACGTCGCCGACGAACCCTTTGTGATGTTTGCGTGGAACGTCGAAGCGCTCTCGCTTTGAATCACTCTCGGTGTGAAGTCGGGGAGCAACGCGCGGGTGCCTCTTGGATACGCCGGGTCTGGTGGAAAAAGTGCGACAGCGGTCCCCGAGCTTTCGTCGGAAGGGCTATGTTGAGAAACCTTTTTGTGTATTCTGATTCTGGCTGAACGTGGTGCACCTGTGTGGTTTTGGATGGCTTCAACGGAACTACTCGGATGTTGGCGCTTCAAGGTGAGCAACCCCCAAGGCAAGGCCAATTGGCTCGGAGAAACAACAAGTCCATCATCAGCCCCTTCCTGGCAAAGGGGGTTGCGGTTCAAAATGATGGGCTCCTTGAAGAAGCGAAAAGGGGCAAGCGCTAGACGTGGAGGAGGTTTGCCTTTGTTTTGAAGCCAGTTCTGCGGGGGGGGGGGTTCAAGGGGAACCAAGGGAAAGCTGCCCATTTTTGCGGGTACTGTTGACCCCATATGCATCCACCCCAGTTCTTTTGTTTGTTCGTGTCCATTTCCAGGTGGGTATGGGTCAAAATGAAACCTCCAATAAAACCGCAGGTTTTAGTCATTGGTTCCATGTACCAAGGCAACCCATTTTGGGGTTACCGCATTTTTGACAACCACAGCCAGGTGAAATGTGGGGACTCCGCCCATCGGAGGGGAAGAACACCCCAGCCCCCGCCCAGGCGAGCAGTGCAAGAGGTCCACCTTCCGAGCGCGGCTCGGCGGAAAGCCTTCCGGTAGTTTGGCGTGTGGGTTTTCCGGTCTAGGACTATACGCATACATGTACATATATATATATATATATATAGGTACGCACATAGTAATATACAACTGGATATGTATTTATTTCTTTATTTGTTTATTATTTTGTTTGTTTATTTGTTTATTTATTTATTTATTTGTTTATTTATATTTGCTGCCTGCATTGTGGCTAAACAGAACTGTTTTCGGGGGCTAATCTCATTCAAGGGTTTCAACTTTTGGGCCAATCTTGCACCTAGGGATGACCTGCGGGACGAGATCGTGGGAGTGGTGGGCGCTCGCAGGAAGGGCACAGAAGTGGGTAGGTGTACAGAGAGATCCAGATTTGCGGAAGGGAGTAAGCTACTGTCGCAAGTGTGGGCAATAAGATCAAAGTCAGCAAGAGTCAGACTGAACAAACATCCGCGGCAAAGGAGAAGAACACGCTACCGTGTTCCCTGAGTGGATATCCTATCGATTCAGTTGATCGCAGGAGATCCGCGACATTGGCGACCATGACGATGGCCGCTCGGCAGTGGGTGCAGTGCGTCCTGTTGCAAAGGGTCTCAGGGCTGGTTGGCTGGGACACCTGTGGGGCCTTTCGGGTCGCACATGCACGACTCTCAGTATTTCAATGTGGACAGAGATGTTGATCTTCCAAGTGTGCCTTACCTGGCAATCCCGTTTTGTTCATGAGTCCACACATCTTCCGGAATTCCGAACATAGAACATTTGTGACTTCAGCGAGTCGAGCAGGCGAGCGGTGACATCCATGTGACTTATTTGTCCAGCCGACCATCGCAGCTGTCCCAGCAGTGATAGCTCGTCTCAGTCATGTAACCAATTTCACGGCCCTGGAGGATTGGCCTTGTGTTTCTGCGCTCCAAGTTTTTGGTTCAGCTCGGCGCCCTCGCCAGGATGCTCGGCGTCGCGCAGTTCCAGAAAGGCCTGGAAGCCAGCTGAGCGTCCGGAAAATTTTGAAGAATCGCCTAGAGTCCCACGCTTGGATATGGCTGTGGGTCAAAACTGTTTTGGGATCCCATTTTGGTTGGTAGGTGCACCACCCATTTTAGAACCTATTTTTAGTGGGGATTGGGATGTTCACTGGGGGTACGATTTGGGTTTTGACCCACGGCCATATTTGAACCCCGACTTGGAGCTGAGAAGGAAGGGGTCAACCTGTGACTCACGCTGGCGAACAGGCGCTCCGGCTTCGGGCGCTTCTTGCATACCACGCCCGCCCCCAAGGCGGGCGCGCTTGGATCTCTGGGCAAATCCGCGGCCCACACTGGAAGGTTTTTTTTTTTGCTTCGGGGTGCGTTGACCTGAGGGCTCGAATGGAGCACTGGAAACGAGGTGTTAACCCATGAGCCCCTTTTGGTTGATCTTCTGCCCATGAGCCCCTTTTCTATCAGGCGGTGGTCACTCAAAGACTTCTTTCACTGCCTGTTCTCCTGACAGAATCATGTTGATGTTGGGGGGCTATGGCATTGGGTCTCAAGCTGTCAAGGTTGAAATGATTTTCTTGACTGGAGATCCATTCCCAAATCCACCATTCAGCTGGCGACCTGTGTCGTCAATTGCGAGAGAGGCTGTGGCCAGCTTGGTCCAGGGCACCCTTCGTGTTTTGTGCGCTGGGAGGTTGTCTTCTCCCGCTGGAATTGCCTTGTCAAGTCCAAGGCAACCTCTCAGATTCCGTGTGGGGTAAGTTCCAGCCAGAATCCAGAGACCTTGTTTCGGAATGTGACATGAAGATTCGGCTTTTTGGCTTTTTGACCTGCACTTGGGACATGCACCACGGATTGGACGCATCTTCTCGATCCATACTTCCAAGGACATTGACACCGTGTCGGTGTGATGGGGTAGCGCTGGAGGTTGCCATGATTTTGGGCTTGGAGACCAAAAGAGATCCTGGCACCAATTCAGCTCCACCGGAAGCCTCCGTGAGATCTGAACCATGAGATTGTTTCTTTTGGGAAGCCTATGATGTCTGAGTTGCATAGGGTGGGGTCAAGCCATTTTGTTTCTTCGGAGGGACATGGAGGGATTGAGCCCCAAGTTGCTTTTCTTTGTTTCGGAGGGACATGGAGGGGGACAAAGCCCCAAGTTTCGACCAACATGTCTCGGTCCGGGACGAGCCCGGTGTTTTTTCCCTATAAACAAAAAAGGGACTCACTAAATCACACATGAGTCACACTCAAACCTGGGTAGTTGGAGCGTAGGGACAAGCCCCTTGCCCCAAATGAGTGAAAGGATACTCGCCTGTTGAACCCTAGTTCTGGGCTTGGACCATTTTTATGGCTCATAGGGCAGTAAGGGACAATCCCAGCAGTAAATGGGCTCCGGGGTTACGATCATTCTCATACCGATCGGTTTTGATTCTGACTCCAAGTGAATCTGTCGACTATGCTCTTTCCAGAAGGGATAGTGTCCAAGTATCTCGGAACCTGGACAGCTCCCTGATCGGCAGACAGGTGTTTCCCATACTGAGAATTGGGGACGCTTTTGGTGAATGGAACGTCAACCACGAGGTCGTATCCCTTTTAGGCAACACCGCATATTGGGTTGGGCCAGATCACTTGAGACAGCTGCCCAAGCAGAGCTCCACAGAAGTCTGGAAGATCTGCTTTGATACCTGGTTCAGGTGAGGGGAATCCTGCATGTTTTGATTGTGTTGAAAAACCACGTGATTCTTTGGCCAACCATTCAGCTCGTTCTCACTTCTGCTGTGTTAAACTCTGAGCAACTCTGAGCATGTGCGTAGCAGCAGTAGGGTTGTTTTTTGGTTGGTCCTGTCTCTTGGGCAGATCGTGGAGCCGACGCGCCCTGCCCGGGAGCAGGCGGGGACACAGCGAAAGCTGATGAGCATGGCCACAAAGTTGGAACAGTTCAACTTGAAGCAAGATCTCAATCATTCGAGCCCCTCCAGTTCTGTGGATCTATTATCTTTTCTTTGTGGAAGCAGCTAGGACGTCACCACATTACGTATGATATGTTTGAGGCATCTCCATGTTGAGGTGATATATGTCAAGATGTCCGTGGGTTGGTTAGTAAACCGCAAGATATTGGGCTCAGTTGAACTGTTATGGAGCCCGTACCCCCCCCCTCCTTTACCCCCCCCCCCCTTTAAGCTTAAAGGGCTTCTCTTGCAGGGGAGGCTTAGGAAGCCTTGCGGAAGCCTTGCGGAAGGTTTGGGGAAGCTTGGCCTGACATTCGCCCTGCGCATGGCGGGAACACTGACAAGAAATACCGAACCTGCAAATTAGGTTAAAGAAGCCTTGGGAAGCCTCACGGAAGCCTCACGGAAGCCTTAGGGAAGCCTTAGGGAAGCCTTAGGGAAGCCTTAGGGAGGCCTTAGGGAGGCCTTAGGGAGGCCTTAGGGAGGCCTTAGGGAGGCCTTAGGGAGGCCTTAGGGAGGCCTTAGGGAGGCCTTAGGGAGGCCTTAGGGAGGCCTTAGGGAGGCCTTAGGGAAGCTGGAAACCTTAGAGAAGCCCTAGGGAAGCCCTAGGGAAGCCCTAGACAAAGCCGTACGGTCTCCTTGGGGAAGCATGTTTGCGGAAAGCTTAGGGGGACGCAGCACTTTCAGAAAAAACAATTCGAATCTCTCTTTCTGGACGCAAAGTAAAGTATCAAGGGTCCTGTTAGTTCAGGGAAGTCTTAGGGAAAATGTTGCTATCCCTTCCCCCATAGGATAGGACCTAACTAGGGGGGGGGGGGGGGTAGGGGGGGGGGGGTACAGGCATTCATAAAGTTGGGTTTTCACGTTTCAAAGGGCATGGAAGCAAAGGAGAGTGTCAAGGATTGATCCAGTTGTCGATGCAGAAGGCCATTGCCGAGACAATTCGGCAGGCAAGTGAGTGATCTCTCACATAGATTTCTTTCCTGGGTGTCCCTTTTCGGATGGCCAATGCAACACGCACATGGCATTTGTGTTGCACGTGTTGCATACGACTTGGGGTGAGCCTCAGTCGGCTTACGCCGCTTAGTGGATTGCAGGAGTTGAAGGTGACGACGTCGGAAGTGGCTCGGCAGCTTGTGACCCTTACAGTGGGACTTTCCTTGCTGCTTCTTTGCGGCCCGGGGCAACATGTTTTGGGAAGCAAACCAACCAGAATTCTAGGGGTTGACTCCAACCATTCTTTTCAACCATCGTTCTTTTCAAAAACCGGCTGGTTCCCCGGGGTTTTTGATGTGAAAAGAAGGATGCCCGGAAAGAATGGAAATGGAAGGTACCCCTAGAAGAATGACATCCCATCCCTAACAGTGCAGCATTCGAGTCTGTGCCCTGCGAGACATTCAGTGCGCGCCGCTGAGGTCCCAGATGTGGTGGTGACATCTCCCGTGAAGTTGCGGCAGAAGCCAGAGGCATGTTTGAAGCTGTGCGTTGGTTCTCTATCAGCATGTCCTCTTGGGCATGTGTACTGTATATGTGGTATGTATAGATACATGTATGTGCATATTACTTGTAGCAGCAAGCACATTTGTCCTCTTTGGCGTGTTTGGCGAGTATTTCTGCATGTCTGTCTGGCCAGTTCTTTCCTGTCTCGTCTTGTCCTGTCCGTCCGCGTTTCTGTCTCTCTGTCTGTCTCTGGGTACATATGTGTGTGCCTGTGGAGGCCAACAGCACGAAGAGCAATGGTACAGAGGGCAACACCACAAAGGCCATCACTACAGAGGCCAACAGCACGGAGGCCACACGCACGGAGGCCACCAACAACGGCACGCAGGCCAACAGCACGCAGGCCAACGGCACAGCCTCCAAAAGCACGCAGACCACTGATGCGGCCAACGGCACAAAGACCAACGGCACGGCCGCCAACAGCACGAAGGCCACCAGCACGGAGGCCACCAACAACGGCACGCAGGCCAACGCCAACGGCGCAGGCCAACAGCACAGCCTCCAAAAGCACGCAGGCCACTGATGCGGCCAACGGCACAAAGACCAACGGCACAGCCGCCAACAGCACGAAGGCCACCAGCACGGAGGCCACCAGCACGGAGGCCACCAACAACGGCACGCAGGCCAACGGCACGCAGGCCAACGGCACAGCCTCCAAAAGCACGCAGGCCACTGATGCGGCCAACGGCACAAAGACCAACGGCACGGCCGCCAACAGCACGAAGGCCACCAGCACGGAGGCCACCAACAACGGCACGCAGGCCAACGGCACGCAGGCCAACGGCACGCAGGCCAACAGCACAGCCTCCAAAAGCACGCAGGCCACTGATGCGGCCAACGGCACAAAGACCAACGGCACAGCCGCCAACAGCACGAAGGCCACCAGCACGGAGGCCACCAGCACGGAGGCCACCAACAACGGCACGCAGGCCAACGGCACGCAGGCCAACGGCACAGCCTCCAAAAGCACGCAGGCCACTGATGCGGCCAACGGCACAAAGACCAACGGCACGGCCGCCAACAGCACGAAGGCCACCAGCACGGAGGCCACCAACAACGGCACGCAGGCCAACAGCACGCAGGCCAACGGCACAGACTCCAAAAGCACGCAGACCACTGATGCGGCCAACGGCACAAAGACCAACGGCACGGCCGCCAACAGCACGAAGGCCACCAGCACGGAGGCCACCAACAACGGCACGGCACGGCGCAGGCCAACGGCAACAAAAGCACGCAGACTGATGCGGCCAACGGCACAAAGACCAACGGCACGGCCGCCAACACACGAAGGCCACAACGGAGGCCACCAACAACGCAGGCCAACGGCACGCAGGCCACTGATGCTGCCAACAGCACACAGGCCAACGGCACGGCCGCCAACGACACGAAGGCGATCAACACGGAGGCCAACAGCACAAAGGCCAACGGCACAGACGGCACGCAGGCCAATGGCACGCAGGCCAACCGCACAACGGCCAACGGCACGGCCGCCAATGGCACAAAGCCCACCAGCACGGCCACCGATGCGGCCAACCGCACAACAGCCAATGGCACGGCTGCCAATGGCACAGCCAGTAGGGCCAACAGAAAGCAAGCCAACAGCACGGAGGTGAACAGCACGGAGGCCACTGGGACGGAGGCTAAGACGAACCAGGCCAGCGCTGGAATCAAATAATTCCGCATGTTTGCGAGTTTGGCGTGCAGCCATCTAGGCAAAATTTGGCTGGTTTTGAATCCTTCGGGCGACCTGGTGAGGTGTCATTGTTTTGTTTCACATGCATGCCTGCTGCTGTGCCATTCTGGTGTTGCTAAATGGCCACGCAGGTTATGCTAAATAGCCACGCAGGTTGCTGGGCCTGGTTGGTCCTGTGCGCTTGCGAACTCTTCAGCCTGGAGCTTGTCCCGCCAGCAATGCGCAAGCGGGCATGGGCCACGTGGTTGTGCTCATTCTCATAACGCTTCCGATGAGCGCCGACATCCAGCCACTGTAAAGGGCATCTGCAGGCGATCTGACCTGGCGTGATATCAACACCCAGGCGATCGTCACCGCCAGCCCGCCAGGGGTCAGCGCACCTTGGCCTTGGTAGCGTTGGACAGGTAGGTGTCCGCTACTTGGACTCGGCCTTGGTAGACGCTGGCTTTGCTTGATTGGAAGCGAGGCCGGCGCCAACTCCAGCACCCACGACTGGCCTATTGCTCCAGGCGTGTTTTGCCAGATGTTCGTTGTTCCCTGTGTTGCTGTCTTTCGATGACCTTGCAGGCCGCTGCGGATCGGCGCAAAACACATGTTGTGACGGTGATTCAGCGCGCAAGGTCGGCTCACTGTTCGCCGCTGCTAACAAATGTCTGCGCGCAGATTTTCTGGTCTTGGGCTTTTGGTTACTTGCTTGCTTGAGCTCTAAGATCTGTGGCCAGATGTGCAGTACGTTGGTGCTGGGTCCAGCGGCTTCAGTTCCGGATGCTGGGGCAAGGTTTAGCGCTTGTCGTCCCGAGGAGCGCGCCGACTCAATCTCCGCTTTCTGGTGGTTTCTCGCGGCCGTCAGACGCAGCGCGAGACTCGTCAGGATTGCTGGCATGCCCAGATGGCCAACGCGTGGCTACAGTTCCTCGACTTGCGGTGATGTGCGCGTCGCCCAGCTTGAGTTGATGGCAGTGTTCTCGATGCCTTCGTGGTTACTATGGAGTCTGGCAATCGCTGCGCTCCGTGGACGCAGTCGAAATCCGTCATTTTCCGAGAGTGGGTTGCCTCTAAAGGACAACTGGTCGGATGGAACTTTTTGAGATCCAAAAGGAACAATTTCTCAGCATGTGTGATGAGACCCACTCTGTCTTCACATCCTCCAGTTCTTCTGCGTGCTTTGGGACTGAGTGCGTTGCGAGCCGGTTATGTGGGCACGGACCCGGGAGGATCCAGGCCACATCAAAGTGCTCGAGAAACTTTGTCAAGCCTTGACATCCTTCATTGTGAAGCATGCATGGCCGCTCTGTGCCGTTTTGGCCAAGCAAAAAAACAACAGGCAACTGGACCTGGTCCTGCCTTGGATGTTTCTTTTCCACCGCACGCTGAACCAGCGGACCCGCGTATGTGCTCCTATTGACGGGGTGTCCTTGCGAAGGAGTGGACGTAACCGGTATTAGGATGCGCTCTTGGCATAGGCAAGTCTGGGGCACCGGTTTAGGGCGGGCTCGGGGGTAGCAGGCAAGTTGGTAGGCATTTGGCGTGTAAGCGTGCAAACACTTGACAGTCCCTGCAAGCAGCAACTGAACCAGGAGGTTTGGAGTTGCTTGCTTTTGGCATGGAAGTTGCAGGCCTTGCAGGCCGGCGTTTTCGCTTTTTGCTCGTGGGAATCTGCAGGCCTTCACTGCATCAACCGCGGCTGCAAGCACCACAATGCCCGCTGCAACCGGTGCGATCACGACAGCCGCCGCTACCTCCATGACAGCAAGCACGACAAATCCCTCAGCTCCCTCGACCTCAACTACAGTCACTTCAACTTCGACTGCTTCACCTACAAGCACATTCCCATCTGCCCATTGGCTGCAACATTCCCCCTGGCCAACATATTTTAAAACTGAGCTGGGGAGGTTTTCGTTCAGACATATATATATATAGGTATATATATATATATACATAGACGTATATTTCCCGTTCGAACACATACTGACTGCTAATCTTCAACATGTTGACTGCGTTGGGAAGGCTTCCCCCCTTGTGGGGGAGCGAGTAGATTGGCCAAGGTCATGCTGGGGTGTTCCAAGATAGGGGACACACTGTTAGATGGATGTCACCGAAAACGTAGAAGACATCATCCTGCTTTGGGGGTACTGAATTCTTAATCAAAATTGCAACTTCTCCCAGCAAGCCGCCGCTTGAGCGAGGACTGCAGATGAACTGCAGCAACATCTGCAGTGTAAGCGTTTGGTTGTTGCTGTCGTCCTTCAACGGTGTTTGGCTTGTTTTTTGTGTCCTTTCCCCGAAGATCATTTGCAGATTGGAGCACGAGGCCGGTGGAACCGCACTGTACCACGACAGCGGTCTCACGAGATCCTCCCAACAGCCTTCGCTTGAAGTGAGCCAACACATGGCACCCGAACAGTTCTTAGACAGACACACCCGCGTGGGGTGTGTGGTTCTCGGGGCACTTCTTTGGAACGGTTTGGTTTGGGAAAGCAAAGGTCAACCGACCAGATATTGTGATCTTCCGTTTAGAAGACCCTCGGGTAATGCAGTTTACCTCAGGGCTGTTTGGGCAGGGCTCTTGCAGATCTTTACAGATCGCGTTTTTGCAGCTGATGCTGTCAGTGATGGGTCCAAACAAGAACGAACTCACCTGGCGATAAACCGCGGTCACCTATGCATGCCTTTTGCCAGGGGGAGTACATATTTCCAGCTTGTGCGGATGGGCTTCTTGAGATAGAGGCGCCGACTTTGCAGGCCTTTACTTTGGCTGCCTTTAACCTTTGCAGACCTCTACCTTGGTTGATAGTTTCCCTTTAGCTGAACGATCTCAAGCCCCGGGTTTTGGTCGGGGCTCGGCTGAGGCCAAGCGAGCCAAGACGCTTTGCCGCAAGCTGATTTGAGGGTATCCAGAAAGGAAAACGACTCCCTTTTGCTGTTTGAAGGGAAGACAGGACGCCTACAATTTCAGGGGGTTCCCCTATGTAAGAAAGCCATTTGGTGAGGCGGGTATGAGCTTGCAAGATTGGGTGCCAAGATTGGGGGCTGGCTGTGGGTCAAAACAAGAGGGATGGTTTTTGAACGGTAAACCAACAAACCCACAAGATTTGTAGCGGCCCCTCTTGACTCATGGCCAAGTTTCAATCTTCTAGCCACACAAAATGACTGGTCGAGCATAATTTTATCTTTTTGCCTGCATTTTGGTGGTGTGAAGACGTCGGCTTTCCAGCCGTCGAACTCGCATTCTGGCATACGAGGACTGAGCGCGTCATCGTGCGCAGCGTGATTAACCGCACGGCAGCTCAGTTGCATTCATCTTGCATATTGGAGGGTTAGGATCTCCCCGCAGGAAGCCGTGGAATCGGAACGTGTGAATCGGAACGCCATGTCTCAGTTGTCCAAAGCGAGTGCTGATCCATGCTGAGTCCTGAAGGAGCCTCGCGTGTCGCGGGGCTTGGCCATGCCAGAAACCTTCCCCCGAGATGGGACGGCGGTTGGGCGCAGTGGCTGCTTCTCACTTTGCGCTTTGGGGAAAAAGCACATATGAAACAATATGAGTTAGATCCCGTTAGACCGTGAAGCATTGGTGGGATCATTTCCAAGTTCACCGAGCCAGGGTTTAATTTCTTGAGATCTTAGGAGCTGAAGGACAACGACACCTTTGCAGCCCGGCAGCACTCCAAATGACCGCAGAAGGCTCCCTCTGCCTGGAGGGTGAGGGAATGGAGCTGGACAAACTAACAAGCCCGCCGAAGGTTCGTCGCGCCAGGGAAAGGCACTCTTGTGTTCGAAAAAAGACGCCATCCCAATGAGGCCATGAGGCATGGTGGGGTTTGGGCCAGATGACAGCAACTGACAGATGAGATCTTCGCCGTGAGGTGAAGTTGCCCGCGGATTTCAAGAGCCCCCGCGAGAGCCCGGACAGCAACGGCACGGATGCCAACGGCACGGCGAACTCTTCGCTCCCGATGCCAACCATGATGTCCAGGGCTACGCAGGCCGGGAAGGGTTCGATGGCCGTCGTCTTGCAGACAGTTGAGACGTGTTTGGAAGCATTTTTGGGGCTTGCGTGGGGCGAAATCCTCATTCTCCTTTGCCAAACGTTGCAACAGGGAAGCCCTCAGACGGTCAGTTCCTTCGGGGATTTCTTTAAGCACTAATTTACACGTGGTGAGATGACCTAGTGTCCCACCACTCAGTTGAACCGCCAGCAAGCTCACGCGTATGGGACTTTTGTTTGTGTGAAGGGGTGGGTGGGTGGGTGGATTTCCCTCGAACACCAGTGCCTCTGTGTCTTTTGCTTTTCACATTTGGGTGTGGGTCAAAAATCAAACCACCAGGAATTGGACCGCAGGTTTGAGCCCTTGGTTCCATTTACCAGGGCAACCCATTTTGGGGTTACCCAATTTTTTGTTGCACAGCCATTTTTGTGTTCTTGGCCTTAAAAGGACCATTGACCAGCGGAGCCTTTTTTTGGTTCCCAACGGGGTTGCCTAGGCGGCGCTGGCGAACGATCGCGAGGCCACCTCGCAGGCAGGATGCTTTTGCCCGGTGCTCGGGTGCCTTTGGTTGCGCTGGCACATTTTTTTTAAAAGGAAAATGGCCTCATCCATGTTGGTTGACCAGCCATCGTCCGAATTCCAGCTCATTCGTAGAGCTTGCAGAATGTTGCGCATGCTCCAAATGCCACTCAGACCTGTGTTTGTACATCTGTCCTTCATGCATTGTATAAACATGTCGCGTGTCAGTGTTGGATTGCCTGTTTTGTTTGCTTGCCTTCATATATGGGCTGTTTCGACTTCTTCCATGCTAGAGCATAACCTTTTTCGGTCATTGGTCTAACTCTGGTTTCCTGATGGGCTGGATGAGATTTTCGCTGGCTGACTACCTTTCTGTGAGAGATAGGCGATTTGTGCTCTGGGGGTAGCTTGATACTGCTTGAAGATTCGAAACTGGCAAGCTGATACATGACTGTCCATGTGGGTTCGTCCATGTTTCAGAATTGGTCCTGGATTTGCATGCTTTTTGTCCGTCTGCTTGTTGAGTTGGTTGGACAGCTGGCTGGGTGAGCTGGCAGTTTCGTGGAGTTGCTGATTGGCTAGTCAGATGGTAGCATCATGGGGGTTAGGTCGGAGTCGCATTTTGGCGTCCGACGTTCCAGTCGCCAGGTCTTAGATGAGACGCAGTTCTGCGCCGCTCGCCAAGTGTGGGATTTGCGCCGTGAAACAATTAAGAGCTCTCCAGGTCGGCGAATGTACTGGCTTCCTTTCAAAGTGAACCAATGGCATCTCTTCTTTTGACGCGGCTCTGAACGCACAGCTCCCTCTGGAACTCCGATAAGGATTGCAAAGCAGTGAGACGCCTCGAGGCCAACATCGAAAGCTAGAGTAGCCAGATCCAACACTTCATGGAGCTTGGGAATACACAATCTACGACTTGGTCCATTTCCTTTCCTTTTACCCATCCTTCCACTGAGAGTTTGGGCCCTGGAAATGGCATGCGTCTCTCTTTCGGTCATGTGTTTTCTGTTGGTCAAGCAGCAAGTGCCCCAGGAAGCTGGGCGATCCTCTGTGGCTCAGTCGGAAGCGAAAACAGGGGGCGTTTCTCAAGATCCGCGTTTTTTTTTTCATGGCCGTTTTTTTTTGAGAGCCCCTGGTTTCGCCAGGAAGCCGCCAGAATCCAGGGCCGGCCCTGTTTCCAGCCCGCCCTTGGAAGGCTTCCCATACTACAACTGGTGAAGGGCGATGGGGAAAGAATGGATCTGGGTGAATTATAACGACCTCACACGACCGAGTTCACCCCAAATGGTGTGGTTTCTGTGGGGAATAGCCCCCAAACCACCTTAAGTTTCAGGTTGGTGAAATATTCAAAAAAATCACCCAGATGGATGGCAGTGGAGATACCCAAAATCGAAACCCGTGCTGTCCGCCGCCGTCACTTGAGGATGCGAGTGGAGAGACCCGCATCGTCAACGACCCCGCGGATTTCAAGCTGCCCTGTGCGCCCTGTCCAAACAACAAGCCGAGGCCATGGCTTCGGCCCTTGCGGCACCTGTTTGACCTGATGAGCTTTGACCTTGTCATATGGCTATGAGTGGAGTCACGGAGGGAAAGAATGGACTATGAATTAAATGAAGGGACAGGAGCGGAAACAGGGTGGGTCCAAAATTGGGTAATTTCAGAATGGGTTGCCCTGTTTTTTTTGGAAACAAGGACTACACCCGAGTTGGTGATTTTTGGTGGCTGAATTACTATGGTTGACTGGGCCTGGCAAAGGGAAACGAAGACTCGACTTCCTGCGGTCCATCTCCGGGTGGTTCGAATTTGATCCATATTCATGCCATGTGGTTGTCCAAAAAAAGTCACCTGGTGAGCTTGTGGCCGCCTTCTCATGGCTTGGTGGCCACCTTGGGGTGAGGTTTTGGGTGGGCCATGGGTCAGTGTCCCGCAGACTTGCGATTTATGGGGGCTGGGGGAGAGGGAGGGGGGGAGGGAGCCCAAATAGGCCCTCAAGAAGGCCTTAATAAGGGCGTAACAAGGTTTTTTTTGGGCTCCCTCTCCCTCCCCTCCCCTCCCCCCCAGCCGCCATGAGTGTCTCCTCTGGAGAAGTGAGGTCATCAACGGCAAGTTCACCCGCTGCCAGCGGTGGCTGCTGCGGCCCGCGAGGAATCACGACAAGGCGCTGGCCTAGAGTGATAAATGGGCCCTGGAATAGAGCCCCGAACAGGGCGCAGCCCGCGTTTCTGAAAATAGTTATGGAGCCCCTTGTTTGTGGTTGTCTACCACCCAATAAACATGGAACCTGAGGGGGGGTGCCTGGAAGACCATTTTCCTTTTCAAAGGACTGGGGGCAAAGGGTTAGAGGGGGCGGGGGCCCAGCTGGTCATCAATCGGGGATCAAACCCCAGGGTTCTCCGAGAGACTCATCAGAACTTGCCATACGTCGGCTCCACCAATCGCAGCTCGAGCTATGTGTGGGGAACAGGGGTGGGGTGGGGGGTGGGGAGTTGGGGTGGGGCATTCATGGGCAGGAACTTCCTGGCCCACAACGCCTTTGATTTTGGTGGGGGGGGGGAGGGTGGGGGGGGGGGGCAACATAACAACGTTCATTGGCAGGGCAGAAACAAGCCACCAGCCAAGTCCTCATGTGTGTTTTGACATGTTATTTACAGTACTTTCAGCACATGAGACTCTGACTGCGCGCGGACTTACGCCGCGGAAGTCTGCGTCAATCTGCATGAACGAAAAAGGTCGGGGTCACTTGCAATGGGCAATATGCACTTGCTGCATTGAAATCACCGCCAGAATGCATGGGAGTGGATTCGCCCAGTCAGGGGTTCATTCGGGCGCTCTGGAAAGTATAGAAGATCGTTGATGTCTGAATTCGCTGCGGAAACAGACCAAATCTGCAGGTTTTTGGGCGGTGCTGTTGGTGTGAGACCTATGTTGAATCCTTGTGCTCCAGCCGCATGTTTTTGGTTGGACAACCCCCCCCAAAACAAAAGGGCGATCTTTCTCGTGGTGTGCCTTTCAGGGGGGACCGTAAAAAAAGACACATCCAATGTTTCTCTACACAAACTCATTGGCTGCGACGGCCTTTGCCCGCTTTGAATGCCCAACTTACTCCCGCTGCCCGAGCTCCTTCGCACATCTCTTTGGCTCGGGTTTTTCGAGCGACGAACCCCTGGGATGATTTTCAAAGGAAGGAAAGCACACGCCTACCTCGTCGCCACCGCGTTTTTTTTCCTTTTCTCGGAGCCGCAAACAAGCGGCGCGCCCGTCTTTGAAAAGCCTTCGAGGGGCTTTTCCGGCGGGCGAGCTGAGATCATGCTGCAGAGCTTCTGGCTGGTGGCCTTTCTGGGGGTGATGCTGGTGCTGCTCGCCTTCCTCTGGTACAGGCAGAGCATCAAGCAGCACACCGACGCCCCACGGCTGGTTTTAAATTTGGGGCTCTGCAGGCGGCAAGCCCGTTTGGGGCAATGGCGACTTGAAGTTTTTGAGGTTCCGGGGAGAGGTGCGATTGAAAGGGGTTCTTCTTCCCACTCAGTTGGCCACTGAAGTGTTACCTGGACCCTTACCCCATCGGACGGAAGCCACGGCTTGGCTTGAAAAGACCTGACCATTTGGCCTTCGCCGGTGATCCCCCCATTTCCCCTGCCGGTTCCGCAAGCTACGTGGGGAACCCCCACAAGACGAGCATCGCTCCGTGAAAGTCTAGAGGCCCGTTGCAACTTAATGGCTGTGGGTCAAAACCAATGGTACCATTTTGGGGTAGGTGCACCACCCATTTTAGAACCTGTCTTAGTGGGGATTGGGATGTTCACTAAAGGTACCGGATTTTGACCCATGGCCATGTTTGTTCCTGGGGCCAACGACACCAGTTCGGCAAAACGACACTTAATCGGGCCAAAGTTGCATAGTCTTCGGTCCCAACTGGGGGTGCCGTCCGTGGTTTCCTCGGTGGCTTTCCAACTCGGGCAAATGCCCAGAAAGTTTGACAATTTGCCTGCCAGCACAAGGCCATCCTGCCAAGCTGAGATGTGAGAAACACTAGCATATATGCGCGCTGCCGCGTTTGTTCAGGGTATTCATCTGGTGTTGCGTTGTTTTGCGGATCCAATTTCCCCCTCCGCCCCACCCCCCTCACCCCCCCCCCGGAACGCCACCAGCCGAGGAGCTTAAGAAGCTGGGCCAGGAGCCTTTTGGCGCTTCTACCTCAGTTGCAAAGACCTGAAAGGTGGCCTTGGCTAGCTCAGTCGCATGGGGGAGGTTCTTGCAAACTGAAGCTGGGACGGGCAAGCGATGTAAAGAAAGAGCCGCAAGAGGTTAAACCTGTCCGAAGGTAGTTGGAGGTCGAAAGTGCTGGGGGCTGTTCTGAGTCTTGAAGGGACAGGATCAACCCTGAGCTCAAAGGGTCCCTATGCGGGCCGAAGTGAGGAAACTTCCCCTGCGGCGGGCCGGCGTCGGATGCACCTTGAAAGTGTCACGTTTCGAACCTGGAAAGAAATGCGTCTCTGCTAAAACAAGCCCCCTCTCATGCGCAGCCAGGATTTTTCCAAACACCAGGCCGTGTTCGTTTGTCGCTGAAAGCTTTGGAGTCTCTGCCCCAAATCAGCTTTGGGGTGATTCGGGGCACTTTCAGGGAGGGTTCCGGAGGTTTCAGGGGGTGCCGGGGCTGTTGGGGATACTTCCTTAACTTCGCCGCCTCTTTCGGCCATGCAGCTCCCCCTTGGTTGGTGGTTTGGATTGGATTGCCAGGATTGGAACCCCTCCTTTTGAAGCCAAAGCAGGACTTGGTGGCTCCCAGCCATCTCCTTAGCTTGTTAACCTTTTGGTGTTTAGTGGTAGGTTCCATTCAGCCCACTAAAAAGTTAGTCACTTTTAGTGGAAAATCCGAAAACGGGCAAGCAGCCCAGAGGAATGTACTCCCTGAACATCCAAACCACGATCCCTGCTTCCATCAGGAGCTGGCGCCCGCGGCGGAGACGCTGGGGGCCTTCCTCGGAGGGACCTCCAGCGGCGCTTGCGTGGTGGACGTGACCGCCGCGCCTCGCCGATGGGCAGGGCGTGGGGGCGTGGGGCGATGGTTCTGGTTGGATCGGACCGTGCCACCTGTGTTTTAAACAACCCGTTTTTCTTTGTTGGTCAACATGCCCAAAGATCTGCATGAATGAATGGAAGGGGCTCATCGATCAAGGAGTATGTTGACCTATCTGTCCGCAAATGCAGCAGTGTTGTTCAGGAGGCCAGATGGAAGAGCAAAGAACTACCTTTGGCCAGGGCATGCCAAAACACATAGTCGAAACGCCCGCCGAAAGAAGACGCGAGACGAAAGTTCACAGGTCAAGCGGATGCTTGCAGCATTGTTTCAGGAGTTGGGACATTCCTTTGCTCGGAGTTGGAATGCCAGTATTATTGTTTTTTTTTTCCCCCCGGGAGGCCCAACGAGGTCGCAGTCCTTTTCGGTTCATCGCCTCCTTTGCACTGGGCCCTGTCTGACATGTTTCCCTTCCGAGTTCAAGGTCCCGAGTTCGGATCTTTCCGTAGAGCAGCGGTGCCACCGATGGTCTCCTTTTCCGGAGGAGAGATGCAACTGGTGCGTTAGGTGTCATAAAAGCCAACAGTCTTCATCCGAGCGCACCCATGCTGACCCCTCATTCCAACAAACAAGTGGAAACCACCAGCTTGAACAAGTGTCCTACCCACTTCCATGATGCTTTCGTACCCCAAGAAGGTTCGTGGTTCGTCTGTGCACGTCGAAAGTGCATCGTCTGTGCACGTCGAGCCCTCTAATCTGCTGACACTGACGTCGACAAAGGTTTTCCCATCCTTGGAAGGCCCCCGGCAAAAGACCGAGCAAAGGATGGGAAGGCCCCTGGCAAAAGACCGGGAAGCGCCGAACAAAAGATCGGAAGGCGCCGGGCAAAGGCTGGGAAGTCGCACGGCAAAAGACCGCCGGGCAAAGACCGGGAAGGGCCCTGGCAAAAGACTGGGGGGCGCCGCCAAGCAAAGATTGGGAAGGCCGTGGAGAGACCGGGGATACGCCGAGCACAGACCGGGAAGGTTCCCAGCGAGAGACCGGGAAGGCGCCAAAGAAAGACCGGGAAAGGCGCCGAGCAAAGGAGAAGGCCCCCGGCAAAAGACCGAGAAGGCGCCGAGCAAAGACCGGGAAGGCCGGGAGAGCCCCGGGCGACCGGGAAGGCGCCGAGCAAAAGACCGGGAAGGCCTTCAGCAAAAGACCGGGAAGGCGCCGAGCAAAGATCAGCCCTAAACCAGCCGTAAACCGCCCTAAGCCAGCCCTAAACCAACCCTAAGCCCAACCGGGAAGGCGCCGAGCAAAAGACCGGGAAGGCCTTCAGCAAAAGACCGGGAAGGCGCCGAGCAAAGATCAGCCCTAAACCAGCCGTAAACCGCCCTAAGCCAGCCCTAAACCAACCCTAAGCCCAAGCTTAAGCCAGCCCTAAAGCAACCCTAAGCCGCACTAAACCAGCCCTAAACCAACCCTAAGCCAACCCTAAACCAACCCTACATCCATCCAAAGCCAGCCCTAAACCAACCCTAAACCAACCCTAAACCAACCGTCTTTCACTGGGGCCTTTCCCGTCTTGCGCGCGCGTTCCTGATCTTTGCTCGGAGCTTCCCAGTTGTCCCGGAAGCTCGCATCTGGACCTGGATTTGGTGGCAGGCGCAGTACTTTGGGGGCGCATGTGCGCAGATGAGTCGCTTCTGGCGTGCGCAGATGAGTCGCTTCTGGCGTGCGCAGATGAGTTGAGCGGGTGATGCGTTTCCCCCCAAGAACCCATTGCCTTTGTTACCTGTGGCGCCCTACTATTTGGGTTTTGCCCCCACGGAGGCTTTCCTAGTCAGATAGCGTTCGCATCGCGTGTTTGAGGCTCTGATCCCTGTCACCAACGTTATCATTTATGCCCTCGCCACTGAAGAGCAGGAGCCAGAGTCAGCTCGTTGAGTGTGTGTGTGTGTGTGTGTGTGTGTGTGTGTGTGTGTGTGTGTGTGTGTGCGTGTGTGTGTGTGTGTGTGTGTGTGTGTGTGTGTGTTGTGTTGTGTGTGTGTGTGTGTGTGCGTGTGTTGTGTGTGTGTGTGTGTGTGTGTGTGTGTGTGTGGAACCTTCTCTTACACGAAGGCGGCGTCACGGCCGATATTGGAATGTCTGCGGTATGAACACGAGCAGGGGGACCAGGGATGCTTGACTTGGCCTGGTCCAACGAAGCTCCAAGTCTTGCATCAGGATATGGCAGAAGGACGCTTCAGCCACGTACCTGCGCTCGATGATAAGCTGTTGGTTTACCCACTGGATTCTGTGCCGTGATGTTGATGCTGTTGGTTAGTAACTAGACTGATAGTAACTAGAGTGACACTGCCCGGACATGACCTTTGCGACTTCTCTGCATTCCAAAGTGTGTATCGCTTGGCACGTCCGACAAGGCGCCAAGTTAGACGGGTTCCCATGCCCGGCTCCTCACTGAGGAGAAGATCTCGTTCAGGGCGCCTTTTCGGTGCTGGATGCTTTGAGGTACCCCCTCCCAATCAATTTGCCTCCTTGGCCACGTCTCACCTCAAACTCCGTCCAGCGTTCCTGTTTCGTTCAGGTTCAGATTCAGCATGCAGACCCGGTCGGTTCCCCGCTTGACGTCAGGCTGCTTTTGTAGGTCTTCAGGTTTGGTTTTCGGTTTCCCGTGTTCCTACTCTTCACGTGCTCAAACTGCCAAGTGACCTCGCTACGGAGTGACTCGCACCGGATGAGTGACCTGCTGCAGTTTTGTCCTCCTTTTCAGTTGAGTTGTTTCAGCTGCACACCACCACCGGCTTTTCTGATGGCTTCTCGACATCTACAGCAGTTCCATTCTGTCACCTCCATGTATGTCTTTCCTGGCTCGCGAGGTTCAGGACAAGCAGGTGACTTTGGAATGCGCCAAAATCCTTCATGGCCTCGTCACCACGCAGGTCCGGCGACACCGTACCTTCCTGGAGGTGCCCAGCATACTGAAAGTTTCAATCCTCCTGGAACCATCCTTCCACTTGGCTTTGAACCCACCGCGCGCTCTACCCGGTCAACTACGTGCCCTACGCCATTCAGGTGCCAACACTTACCAACCAGCAAGCGCAAAGCAACACTCATCCCCCTGCACCGGCTCCAGACAGTGGTCGACCCGATGAAGCTAATACACCATCCCAGCCTGCTCCTCTGAGCCAAGATCCTCCTCGTCAGGAACCTCAGCCGGACCTTCATCGACCAGATCTCCGCCAACAAGATGCAAGCCGGTCCAGCCGACAACGAGATGACGGTTGACGAACCAGATCAGCTTCTCGGCCACAACTTGATCGTCGTCGGCTTTCAGCACGACCACTTCGATCGGACCCGCGCCAACGCATCCCACATCGTCCAGTCGTGCTCCTACCAGCTCCGGCGGTCAGAAGGTCCCGCACACGCCGGTCAAGAAGGACCAGTGCTGCTAGACACCGTCACACTCCCCCATCTGGTCGGACATCCTCGCGAAGGCCTCGCCGGGCATCTCCGCTACGACATGACGCTACACATGGTCACGCACGTCGATCTCGGTCAACAGCAGGCAGCCTCCGCGGACCCCGTCAACCCGCACACCGTTCTCCTGGACTACGTCGTTCCGGACACCGCGACCGCTCCGGATACCGCGACCGACAGGCTGAACGTGCTCCAGTTCGTGATCCCCAACCTCCACTTTCTCGACCTGGTGAAGCTCACTCAAAAACAGCACCTCGCCCTGCCAGACAAGTCGATCCCGAACCACAACAAGCAATGAACGAGTGTCGCAGCCGCCATGCAGGACCGCAGCAGAGCGCTCACGCTTGTCGAGATTCCAGCGGCTGAACTGACAACGCCGGAGACATGGACTCCAGCGCAGCAGACCAGACTTCAGGACATCACTCGCTCCGTCGATCAAGATCTACCTATGTCCCAAGTCCAAGTCTTGACTGACGCCATCCTGGGTGCCGGCATCCACGTCTGACCGGCATCCACCTGCACTTCCGCGACGCCAGCCCCTTCGGCAATGTGGCTCACTACCACTACTGCTGGGCTCACGGAACAACTCGGGCCGGAGCCGCAGGAATCCTCAAGGACCGCTTGCTCCGACCCAACTCATGGAGCAGCGGATCAGACTGTCCGAGTTTCGGATTCTTCGGGTACGGTGCGCAGGGCCACCTCAATGAAGACAACGCCAACGAGCTCCTGCGGAAGTTGTACCGAATTGGCAAGGGACAGCAGGCCGCCGCCATCCTTGGCGAGTACTCCGGCAACGTCGCTCACGCCCGGACAGATGCGGGAGGAGTCAGCGAATTCAACGCCTACGCTGGCATCATGGTGCAGTCCGCGGTGACTACTGGGCATTCCATGCGGCGCACTCCACCATCAGACAGATCATCGTGGTCCGACCGCTTTGAAGGCGTCCCAGCAGCTGAGCGTCACATGAGGGCAGGGCGGTGAAGACGGAGGACGTTATACCTAGTCTCACGAGGTGTCTCACGGATACACGCAGGCCCTTGAGCAACAGGTTCGCTCCGTTGTCTCACCGACACCATGAGTTTGGGCGATTGGAAACCCTGCTTATTTCTCCGTCTCACCGCCACTTGGTTGAGGTCCCCTTCGACTCCATATTCCTGTCTCACCGATGTTTTGGTCACCCTCGGAACAGCCATGTTTTCACCGCACTTCAGCCGAATCTCACTGAGACTTTGGATTTGTGACTTTCCATGACCAGACCATTTCCATCAACAAGACGCCACTTGGATTGACCGACCATGTGACTCCCAGATTGTCTTGCATCATTGCCACGCTTCACGCTTGCACGCAGCCACGCGGTTTTTGCAGCAAGTTCATTGACAAAACCTTGCATCAACGTAGTCGGCCTGACATGGCGGATCAGGGACATCGTCATCTTCCAGTTTGGCGAGCCGTTGCAAGACACGGGCCCTATGATCGACCGCACCAAGGGCACCCACCTGCCCTGCATCCAGCACCATTGCCGTCATGGGCGTTGCCTCCGGCCATGCGCTCAGACCAATCTGAAGCCAACACTCACTCTGGAACTACAACCTCGCCTTGTCCTCTTCCTGGTTTTCCACCGGTTCCGCCTACTACATGGCCACCGGCTGTCCCTCCCCCTCCTCTTCTTCTTCCTGCTGACATTGCTCGCCCACATGGACTTGCAGGTCGTCAACTGCATCGAGATCGCCGTCTGCCAAGTTTGACGGACGCACGCCAGTATACCACGGTACCTTCACAACCCTCTCCGAACAACGACCACACCCGCACCCCTCCCTCACCCACCGCACCGAGCTTGCATGGCTCCCACCGGCCACCTTTCCCCTCCCCTTCCCTGCCCTCGACCAACGAGTTAGCTACTCAGTCTACACCCACTGCACCTCCCACACGTGCACCTTTCAGCTTGCCCCCAACGTTTGTGCAAGACTCTAATCACTTGGACACGACCGTCCAATACGGTCTCAACTTACCCAGGCGGGTAGCGTCAACCACACGGACCCAGGAACGACAAATCGCCGGCTACCCCACCGAGCAGATTCCAGTCGTCAACCTGCTGCACCACGGCTGGAAAAGCTTCTGGTTACGGCGATTATCACACGGGCAACCACGTCCATTTGGTCTGCGCTCAAGATCTCGCTGAGGTCGTCCTGCTCGCCGAGCTCAGCTCTGCTATAAGAGCACGCCAGCTGCACATCGACGGCGTCGCAGCAAATGCGGCCACGGCAGATGGTGGCGCCCTCGACCGCGTATCGTGCATGAAATCGTTGGTCAAAAACCTCATCCAGGTCATGGTGGACCTTCAACCCACCCCTGCCATCGACAACGATGCCCAGCAACGCATAGTTCAGTTACAAACCAGATCGCGCTTCACCCTCCGAAAAGCCCCAATCGACTGTCATCGACACGCTGGCCAATTCTGCGGCCCAGCCGGCCCCCTCCAGACCCGACCTCACTCCCACACCTGCCGATTCCCCCGGCGCACCCCCCGATCACTCCAATCTGCCCGCTCGCACCGGGTCCTTCCGTGCTCGCTCCTCCACTTCCAAATGGGACCCCAAGTGTCTCCTCGATCCTCCGAGCCAACGATCTCAATGGGTGATCCACAACTACGCAGGCACCACTAACGAAACTCAATTCAAGCAGTTCTCAAGAACCTGAAGATGCCCGCCAACAAGCGCAAGCAGCTGCAGACCATGATCGAGCAGGTCACCGCGTGGACCCCCAACATCACCGAGGAGGAGACAGGCCAATTGGAGGCAAACGCAATCTTGTGGGGCTTCCCATTCTAAGACACTTGGCAAAACACAGCCTGCCGTTCTGCACAAACTGCTGGCAACAGCTTACCTTTTTGGCAACTGACTAGCCACCATCGCCCGCGCACGGCGAGTCACAGCAGCCGTCCTCCGCACAGCACGACCTTTGATAAAGGTCTTTTCACAGCTGCTCACTCTTTTACTTCCAATTTGTCTGCATGACAACGTCCACATTTTCGCATGTGGCCTGTGGGTGCAATGCCGCCTGCTCTCCGTCAACCTGCATTTTTTCCTTTCCCCCACCACTCCGACGATTTTGCACGCCTTCCAGCGCGCCGGAGTTGCACCTCACAACGTGACCTTCGAACAATGGAGCACACCCAACGCCGTCTACATCAAGTTCACTGACATTGCTGCCTTCCAGGACAAGTTCTACATCGGCAGCACCCACAGCGATGTCGCCGGACGCGAGCACACCCGTTACCGAAAGCTTCTACAGCTACAACGAGCAAAGTTGGTCAGCGCTTAACTGGCACTAAGGTGGTGGCTACAACACGACAGCTTTTTTGCCTTTGCCATCACACCTATCTACTTCTCCAAGCCCACCGAGGCTTTGCTTGCCATCGAACAAACTTTCATCCAGCCCCTCCAACCTGCACTGAACCACCCACACATCTCAACCTGGTGGTGTCCACGACGAGGTATCAAGCGTGCAAAACACCTACACAAAGTTCAAGGCACTGGCCTCTTCACTCTCTTCTGCAAACTTCGCCGAAACAACCTCCCTGGCCGGTTCGCCGCCATCAGACACATGCCGATTTTCAGGTCACGCATCGCCACTTGGACCTTCCTCACCGACCTCAGCAGCAACACCCTCCGCTCTTTTGAGGCCCAACGCCAACTCCACCACTGGAACTTCCCGTCAGTGGCCTTTGCTCCTGTGTGCCGACTGGCTGCCAACATGCCACAGCCTCACTCTACCATTTGCCTCAAACACCTGCGCAACATCGGCACGAGGCGCGGCATACCACTGCCCCGGTCTTCTGCCCCACTTTTCTTACCTTTCCTACAGCATCCATCCTACGGGTCCGACCTCGTCCAGGACATGAAGTCCATCTACAAGGAGTTTCACCACGCCGTTCATCAGCGAAACTCCCATGTCTCGGAGTTCCTGCATAATCACCGAACAACACAGAACGACTGGGCGCAGCATGTCCCACCCGTGTGCGCCTGTCACACGCTGGCAACACGAGCAACTGGTGAACACGCCCATCTTGTCGACGGACACCTGGCTTGCCCTGCCTCTCACCTCAATCTTCCTCCCCACCTTCACATCATCGCGGACGGCAACAGCAGGAACGCCTTCTACCCCTCCAAGCAGAAGTACGTTCTCGCCTATGTCACGGCCTTTAACCGTTGGTGCACCCACCACCACTTACCGCACGTGCACCAGCAGTGGTTGGAGGACCACGCATCCCTCCACTGGAATACGCACAAACAGTGCGGCAAGGCAGTGTTTGACGCTAGCGCCCTTCACGCCTTGAAGGAGTGCACCGGGAACTTGGTCTGGCATTGTGAGGACCACGCGGCTCACCGTTTGATGGTGTTTTGCCCGATCCAGTACTATCGCATGCTGGACAACACATGGTGCAATTCAGACATTTTCGAAGAAATGGTGGGCATCAACCCCTTGCAGCACCACGACGACAAGGTCCATGCCATTCGCCGCTCTCTTCCACGGTACGATTGGGCCTTTCACGACTATGGTCGCGTTCCTACAGCCTATCTTGTGCCGAAGCGCAAGAAACAGTTCTCTGCTGGCCGCCCCATCATTTCATTCGCCGGCTGCTTCACCAGAAAGCTGTTCTCTGCCACGGCCTTCTTGCTGCATCAACTTGTGGCCGTGGCGTTTCCCCGATCCCGCCAGCATCACGACGTGTGGCAACTCCTTACAGCGATTCAACGCTTCTTCCGTGACAACGAGAGCACAACGCACTTCCTCATCTACAACCAAGACCTTGAGGGCTTCTTCACTTCCCTTCCTGACGAAAGATTCCATTCAGCATGGCTTGTGCTGAACGAACGATACCTCGCAGCCAATCCCGGCCACGCCCCATGGATCTCCGTCAACGTGACTGAACGCCAGTCACATCAACGACTATTCCGAGGTCACCGTCGTCGTGCTCCTCTCCACGAACACCGAGTATGGCTGGAGGACATGCCCACCATCCTCTGGTCATTCCGACTGGGGTCCTCTATTTTTGGTTGGACCTAGCTAGACCAGGATGCCAAGACGCCGCATAGGAAGGCGACAACGGCGACAACATTTTTCAGTAAAAGGCGGTTAGCGCTGGAAACAGACTCATCATTAACAAGTGGCACAAGTGGCGCTGATAGGCTGATAGTTTGGCAGCCTTGACTACTAACTGCCAACTGCACTGCCAATTTTTAGGCCACCTAGGCCTAGGCTAGGCCTTCTAAAAAGTTTGCAGCTTGAAAGTCGAGTCTAGCGTGCGCCGGGCGCCGCAGCCATCATCGCAGAGTCGCAGATTCTCAGATGATCGCAGGGCGGCAGGGCAGCCGCGTTACTGCACTTAGTAGTACTAGTCTGACTAGTCTATAGTCCTATAGTCTATTGAATAGTCTATTGTTACTAGTATGGCTTTGCATTTCGACCCTCTGAAACATTAACATTTCGAACTTCAGCTTGAGGTCCTGGACTTCAGGGCCGTGACTCGATTCAAGTCTCAAGGGGCCGGGCCGGGCCTTCAAGGCTTCAAGGCTTTAAAACCCGAGACTTGAGTTACTTGAGTTACTTAGTAATTTCTGACCTCTGAACTGGAAACTTGCGACTTTGCGATGATGGCCTGTTAGTTGGCGCCAATGTCGCCAAGCACAGTTTGTGATGACCTTTCAGCTTTCAGCCACCACCAGTCAACAACTGAAGAATTTACTGACAACGCAAAACATCGGCGCGCCGGCGCCGCCTTCTGGCTCATCAGGTCTGACGGTCTGAACCTGACCATGGTCTGGCTTGCAGCTGGGCAATAGCATGCCAGCCAGCCTAATGGTTCGTCAGCTGGCCCTGACCAGGACGAAGTCGAAGGCAAACCTTGGCGGCCTTGGCGAGGATGAGGTGGACAGCTTGCGACTGCTCCGACTGCGCTGCGGCAAGAAGCGCAAGGGCCAAGCTGGCCAACCCATTCCTGGAACGCTGACACAGGGAAGCGCAGCAACCATGGCAGCTTCAGGCCCCCTGACGCCAGAGGAGTACTGCGCGCACTGCGCGGAAACTGTGTCTGAAGACGACGATGAGTCTACTGATGGCAGCAACTTGGATCTCGAAGACCCACGATCGTCGCAGTCGCCGTCGTCGTCGTGGCCATTGTCATTGTCAGAGTCAGGGTCCTGCTCGCAGTCGCAGAGTGAGGCTTCTGAAGCCCGGGCCCAGACTCAGACGCCAGGGCCGCCAGGGCGCAGAACAGAGCTACAGTGCACACTCACACTGTTTTGGCACTGGTCATGCCGAGCAATTTGCGACGCTGAGGGTTGTGCTGACCCTTGTTGGAGACCTGTGTGTCACCCGTTTAAGTTCAAGCGCCACTTGACGCATCGCTGTGTTTTGCATGCTGAGTCGCAAGTATAGGCACGGCACAACTACAACAGTAACAGGCAACAGAGTCAGAGTTCGTTGTGTGCCACACTACTGTGTGCCTATAGCGCGCACGGCGCAGCATGCGCTCAAGTTCAAGATAGGGGATTTATGCCCTTCAGACTTGGCTCTTAGCATTAGCTTGTCATGCCACGCCATGCTGTGAGTGACTTCAGCTTTGTTTGTAAGTAATTGTTTTCCATTGTGGGGTCAAATCAGTTTCCAAGTTTTCGGAGTCTGGCGTCCAGTGGTTTTGGGCCAGGGCCGGCCAGGGCCAGGGTGCCTGGCTGCGGTGCTCACAGCAAGCATTGCCCAAGAGTGCAACGAGCAGCGAGCCTGAGGCAGAAAGAGGGTTTCGCGCATGACTACGCCTGTGACCAAGTGTTTGCTGCACGCAACATGGCACATGGCTTTGAGCCATGAGCCATGATGATTGTGCATGTGCCGTCTCTTGCTGTCATGCTGTGAGTTGTGAGTGAGTGATACCTTAGGTCGGTGCTTTGCAGATTGCAGACTGTTGAGTTGAGTTGCGCTTTTGCAAAGCGAAAGCCAAAACATGTTGTTGGCTCAAACTTGCTGGTAGTTTGCAGCTTGCGGTTGGCCTTTGTCACATGGCAGCATTTCGGAACGAGGAAGAACTCGAAGTGCCACTGTGGCTGGCCTTTCGCTTCAATGATAGGCATCGCTTCCGATCATTCGAGCCACGCTCTGTCAATGCTTTCCGTCAACAGCGTAACCGCCGGGACGCGGAGCCTACAGTGGTGGCCCGCAGTGTGCTGGCCACTGCTGCAAAAGCCGCTCAGAGCGGCGGCGTTGCAGAAGGCCCGCAGCATGTGAAGTGGTCAGCCTGCGGCGGATGCATGGGCACAGTGTTGGAATCCATGTGGCGCAATGTGCTGCACATAGTGGGCAACAACTATGACCGAGCAAAGGGCATATTTCTCAGCACGCTTGAAAATCAACAACAGTTGGTGGCACTTTGCAAAGTTTCTATTGTCACATTTGAGGATGGGTTACTGGCAGCGCTCAGTCATGAAGAACGGTTCATGTCTGAATTTCACAACCAACTGCCCTGTGTTCTTTTGCGGGTACTTGATGTTTGCAGTCTGCAAAGCCTGAGCCTCAATGCAATCCCGTTCGAAAGAGGTGGCCACCAAACCTCAGTTCTATTCAGCATGCATCCAGAGCAAGTGGAGAACTTGTGCCAACTTGACAGCGTGCAGCAGTTTGCTGGAAGGTCAGGGTGGAGCGTTGAGCAACTTAAGCGTTGCAGGCTTGGTTTGCAAACTTGGGCGCCATTCGGACTTTTAGTTGCTGAAGGGAGGTGGGCATGCTTAGGTTTTCCTGTGCTGCAGAGGATGCCTTCTGTTCCTGGGCAGTTGAAGGCAGCTGCAAAGACTGTTCTGGAGCAGTGCGAAGCCAATTACGAGGGCGGCCAGCCTCAAAACCCTGGGCCGCAGGACTTGCAAAATCCTCACATCTTGAGGGAGATGGCTGAAAAAGTTAGACATTCGTCCAGAATCATTATTGGGCACGGCCCACAAATGGATGCAGAGCAGGACAGGTTTGATTTGGAAACAGCTGTGAGTTTTTTCGAGCAACATGCTAGTTCGATGGAAAACATGTTGCGAGATCCCATGATGGAGCGATATGGAAGATTTGGTTTTCAGAAGCGATTTCGCATGGTGCAGCTCTTGCGTGTGGTGCTGTTTGCCAGGGACTTGTGCAGCCAAACTCAGGCCCAAGATGCGCTGCTGAACGCGTTGAGGATGCTGGATGTTGGAGAGGCAAACTTTTCCTACCTGAAAGGCATTGTGGAGGACAAGGCATTTTCATTGCCAAGGAAAACAGTTCTATCTCACATGAGATTTGTGGTGGATTGCGGCCTGATGTTCTTCCACAGGAAATGTTTGCACAACATGTTGTCAAGCGCGCGCACAGAGAGGCCGTGCATTTACGCGATGGTGGACAGCAGCCCCCAAGGAGGAAGAAATATTGTCAACTCAGAGTACGATTATGTGCTAGGTGAGGATTTGCTGGAGCTGTGCAGCATTTTTGCAAACATGGTTTCAGGCATGAAGACTCTTAGACACCGTGACCCTTCTGTGCGTGAGGTCGTGGCCATCTTCGAGGAGCAATGCGACATGCTGGAGCGGGCTAAGAGACTTATGCGACACCATGCAAACATTCCTGTTGCGCTGGGCTCTGGGTGCGCAACCTTGTTGCATGAGTTTGTAGCTCTTCAGCATTCTATTTTCATGGAGGCTGGTTCGACAAAGGTTCTGACTGCCTTCAACGCGGCTGTGGTCGCCATAACCACAGATCGAGGTGTTGAGAAAGGTTTGGTCCATGTGCCTTCAGTGAACTTTGGGGCTGTGTTTCCTTTTTTCGTTTCGCAAGCTCAAGGGTTCGAGGTTGATGGAGGGGATGCTCATGCAGCCAGGGACATAGACGATGGCCAGGCTGAACAGGCTGAACAGGAGACCAGCTGACATTGATCCTACAGATGTGCTTTCGTTGGAGTGCGCCTTGGATGTTGCAGGCGCTATGCACGCCCTGAGTAATGCAAGCAAAGCGATGCTGACAGCCATGCCAAACTACGAAAGTTTCTTTTTCCCACTCCTCAATGCATTGGTGCGGTTCTTGCATGCTCCTTGGCAACGGTCAAGGTTTTGCGAGCTTTGTCTTACTGGGCCACTTGAACCTTTGCGCGGGCTTTTCAAAACATTTCCCTTGACCATAGTGCAGTGGAGATGGCTCACATTGACTGCGGTTATTCCAGAACTGCTTCTTCGCCAGAACGCACTTGAAGCAGCGTGGTCCCCAGACCTCATGGGAGTCAAAGTGCAAGATGCTGGAAATGACAATGGTGAAGGAGAAGCCGCTGCTGACAGGTTTGCTCCGATGCAGTGGGATCTCGTGCACCAGGCCATCAAAAGCCGCGAGTTCTGGGCATGGCTTCACATGCTGGAAGTTCTGACACGCATTTTGTCATACTTGGAGTCTTGGTTCTTTGACTGCCCATGCCATGCTGAGGAAGTGAACCTTGAAGACTGTTTGCTTGTTCTGTCAGGACTGACCCGGCAGGTAGAGGGTGTGCGCAAAGATTTGCAGGCGAGGAAACACTCATGTGTGTTCAGAGGACGGCGCGGGCCAGAGATTGCAAGCGGGGACTTGCTGTGCGTGTTGGATCACATGCTGGCAGCTGCAAATCACCGGGTGACGCTTGTTGTGTTGCCTGCTTGCGACTCAGAGAGCCAAGGGCGAATAGTTGCTGATTTTGAGGCAGCTAAGCAACATTTGCTTTTCCATTTGAGGGTGCAATTTTCTTCCTGGAGCCACTTGCCTCGGGTGCTGCTTGGTGTTCACCACCTCGACGAGGCAAAGGCGAGACAATGTGCTGTAAGTGCGCTGACGCAATGGCGCAACATGAGTGATGCGCAGCGAGGCTGCGCGCACAAGATTGCAGTGAAATTCTGCAAGGAAGGCCCTTTGCGACAGGCCCTGGTGCAGTTTGTGAGGGGGCAGCCCTTGGTTGGGCTGCCGCAGCTTCGCTTGGAGGTTTTCAGGCTGGCCCTTGTCAACTTGTGCGAGATGTCTGTGGAAAGGATGCACGCAGTCACGCAGTCAGTCTTGCGGTCTGGCAGCGCGCATTCCAGCATGCCCACATTGTCGCTCGGCAATCGTTGGAATGAATTTTTGAGTGCTGTGCAGCAGCCTGGTCAGTTTGCGTGGATGGCTGCGGCCTGCCAGCAAAGCTACCACCCCTTGAGGGCAGCACCTGTGTTCGGTATTGTTGAGCATCCATCGCTGGGGCCTCGCCGCGTGGCTGAGTGTCAAGGAAACCCTTCGCTGCTAAGATTGCTAGGCAGCACCATGAAATACAGCAAGACTGTCAAAAACATTGTCTATCGCACAGACAGCGCGTTGCAGCACATGGACCTGAGCCAGGCCTTTCCGCCGCAGCAGAAGCAGTCTAAGATCACCGCGCTTGCGCTTCACGGCCTTGTTTTTGACACAGAGTCACTGCTGAGGCATTCTCACTGTTGGTGGAATCCGGGGCACACATAAGTGTTCCTGCGTGTGTTCGTATTGGCGCTGAAGAGTCCCAACTGCAAATTGTGGACGCATGTGACCGATTGCAAGCAAGCGCATCAGCTTCGGCGGGTGATTTCCCTGCCTGGCTACAGAGAGAAGGAGGTCTTGAGGAGTTGGAGTTTGACGACCCTGAGGTTGGAGTTGGGGTGTTTGAAGGCAAGCAGGGAGTCAGGCCACAGCACCCCGCAGTCGCTCCAGCTCCTGAACCAGGTTCCCCCCCTGATGACTTCTTTTTTCGGGTGATTTCGAAAAGCCCATCGTTGCAAAAGAAGGATGCTGTGAGCACCATGCTTGGCTTTGCCTCGACAGACATTGCTGTGGCTAGGCATCAGGTTTTGCAGACAGACTTGCGCAACGGAACAGCCCTAATTGAGGCCGCTGCAACCTTTGCAATGCCAGTTGCAATGCTGGAGAGGACTTCAGGGGAGTTGCAGAGCCAGTGGATTCTTCCAGCAACACAAGCCTCCCATATCAGACATGCGCGTGTGTGGGAATTTTGCATTGCAAAGGCATCGACTCATCACTGGTCACTCCAGAGACACAGGCGCTTCTTGAGCATGCCGCAGAGCGGCACGCGTGGCCAGGCACAACTGCAGTTCTTCACACGGATCTTTTGGACAAGGAAGAGATGGACTTGCTGAAGGACAACCCGAAGTGTTTTGCATGGTTGCCTGCTATGTGATTTGGCTGCAGGTTCAAGTTCCTTAGGCAAGCAGAGGTCATGACTGCCCTTGGCCCTTGTTGCCCAACTTGTTGCAAACATGCCTTGCTGGCCCATGTTGGATGTCTTGTTGCCTCATGTTGGTCGGCCGTCTCGATGTATCATGCTGGTCCACGTTACATTTGCTGGGGCATGTTGCACTTGTTGCTTTGATTTGTTTTGCTGGCACATGTCATGATGGCGCATAATGTGCAGGTCTTGTTGCATCCGCTGTGCTTCGAACTTGATGTGTCATGTTGTGGTGTGTTGCTCCATGTTGCAGTGTTCCAAGTTGAGCCCACCTGAAGACTTGAGTTTGGCATGTTGGCCCATGTTGCACCGTTGCCCATGTTGCCCATGTTGCCCATGTTGCCCATGTTGCCCATGTTGCCCATGTTGCCCATGTTGCCAATGTTGGCAATGGCAATGTTGGCTTAGCGGCTTATGTTGCCCATGTTGGCCCATGTTGCCATGTTCCATGTTGCAGGCAGGGCATGCTGACCATGTCGAGGGCATGTTCCACAGGATGCTGAGACTGGAGTTGCATGCCAACCCGAGGTCAGGATTTCAATTGACTTCCTGGGCGGTCCAGAATATGAAGTTTGCGAGGGCATTGAAGAACCCAGCTTTTGTCCTCCTTTCAGACCAGGACAGTCCTGCTGCGGAACGCTGTGTCTACACCCTTCTCACCCAGCTGTTCAAAGCAGCTCTGGAGGTTGCTCCAAAGGCAGACGCCAAAAGGTTGGAAGCGCTTCCAATACCTGCTGGCGAGATCCCTCAGACCAGCCGCAAGATTTACCTGGTGCAGGGGGCAGCGAGCATTGGCAAGCAGTACATTCTTTGCTGCTGGGAGCTCACAACCGAAAGAGATTTCAGGGCATTTTTGCGGCAGCATGAAGTCAAGATGTTCAAGCATTGCCAGCCTGAGGCTTATTACAAGTTGATCTTGTCCAGAAAGCCTGCGAAGCTTCAGGCGTTCGATTTCGAGCATGACATGGGCGCTGCAAGCAGCAGCCAAAAGGAGGAAGCTCTACAGGTTCTGGCAGGCGCCCTTGGCCCAGGGCGGGGGAAATTCAGGCTGGAACAGTCCTTTACATGGGGGGGTGTGAGCTTCAAGCATCACAAACGTGGAGGGCTGCAAGTTGATTGCCCTCGTCGCAGTCACATCCGTCATCACCACAAGAGTGGAAAAGAATGCTCTGCACATACTCAAGCAACTACAAAACTGAGGAGCAGCGCCATGAGGCTGTGCAGCGCATGAAGTGGTGGATCATTAGAGGCCTTGAGGAGTCCTGTCGAAGCCATTCTGCTCACCAAGAGATCAAGAAGCAGGTTCAGAAGGCGCCGCTGAGCGCTTTGCCTTCAGACCAGGAGCTGGACGCGCAAATGCCGCCAGCAGAAAGAGCTCTAACTGACGACGAAGGGAAGAAGCCAAGGCAAGCGAATAGACCTAAAAAGAAGGCAAAGGCTGCGGCAAAGGCATCAACAACAGTGATCGCTGCTGAGCCGAAGAAGGAAGCTTCGTCTGATTCTGACTCAGACTCTGATTCTGGCTCTGGCTCTGGCTCAGGCTCCTCAGATTCAGATTCCTCGTCTTCATCTTCCAGTTCTTGATCGTCTTCCAACAAAGACAAAGGGCAGCGGGCAGTGACCACGAGCAGAAGGCCAGGCGTGTGTTGCTCAGATCGATCGGGCTGGGATGGGTGTGGCAAGGAATGAAGGAAGAGTAAAATTAAGGTTCTACAAAGATAGTGTTAAGGGCAGAGGACATGCTTAGTTTGTTGCTCTCAGCAGGTGATGACTTTCAAGCTGTCTTGGAGTTGGTTTTCGCGCAAGTGTGGCGTGTTGAGGTTGCAGTTTGAACCCTCGCACCAACCAATTGTTGTTGGCATGTTTCCGATTGTGACCTCATGGCATGTTCCTTGTGTGTGCCTTTCGCATAGAAGCTCAAGCCAGGCATGGGACTGGCTGCTTTGGCGGTCATGGGGTGGCATTCATGCTGTGTGAGTCATGCTGTCACAGCGCGCGCAACATGTACATCATAGCCAGCAAGCAATAACTTGTGCAGCCAATGTGCATCGTGCATCACGCATGTGCGGCTACATGACTTTACCAACCTTCGACCTTGCCTGAGCACAGCCATGAGTTCTTTCCAGCAGTCCCCGCCTTGGAAGAGGCTGCGTGGCAAAATTTGGCAAGTTGTGTTTTTGTTCAGATTCAGGTTTAGCTTTGAGAGCAAGCCAAGAGGAAGTCAAGTGTTGAGCCGGTAATAAAGCCTACTGAGCTCCTTTTTTGCCACCCTTGCTCAGGGCCCGGGCTGACAACAAGAAGAAGAATGAGAATGAGAACGCCCGGCCGGAGATCACAAGTTCGGCCCGCCAGGCGCAGGTCCAGGTGAGCTTCCTCACTGTGAACTACCAGTTCACAATCCCAGCTCCCCCGCCTCCGCCAGCGTTTCCACCTCCACCATTCCCGCCGCCGCCTTTGCCATGCAAGCCGCCCCCAGTCCCGATAAGATTGCAGCCTGCGAAGAGGCCGAGAGCGAGAACACCATCGCCGCCGTCGCCGCCATCGCCATCGCCGTCGCCGCAGAGACCAATCGCTGCTTCGCCTGCGCCTGCGCCTTCGAGACCAAGACTCGGACCGCCGGCGCCACCGCCGCCGAAGGCAAAGAACACAAACAAGAACAGGAAGCAGAGGGAGAA
Organism: Effrenium voratum; assembly: GCA_963377175.1. Lineage (NCBI taxonomy): Eukaryota > Dinophyceae > Suessiales > Symbiodiniaceae > Effrenium > Effrenium voratum. The sequence goes on along the minus strand of CAUJNA010003787.1, from coordinate 294,657 downwards.
GCAGAAGGAGCAGAAGGCGATGGCCAAGGCAGCAGCCAAGGCCAAGACATTGGCGGCAATGGCGGCAATTGCGGCAATGACAGTGAAGCAGGCGCCGATGACACCGATGACGCCAAAGGTCAAGAAGATGCCAAAGAGGCCGAGTCCAGTCCTGCCACTGCCAGTCCTCAAGGGCACAGTGGCAATGGTAGTGGCGGCCGGTGCCGCCGCCGGTGCCGCCGCCGCCGCCGCCTCCACTGAGTGCCCCAAGGCTTCCATGGCTTCCAAGGACTCCAAGGACGCCGCAGAAGATGACGATGAAGATGATCAGACCTGGGGGCATTGGGGCAGATGGACCAAGGCCTCCGAGGCCTCTGAGACTGAGGTGAGCAAGAGTGAGTGTGAGGTCATTGAGGACGCTCTGGAGTCCCTGGATGCCTGGAGCCTTGTGAGTGGGATGAGCCGGATGAGCCGCTGAGCGGACTTTGAACTGGCAAGTGCTGGACAGCCCCCGCAAGGCTGCCACAGCTGCCAACTGAGCAGGAATTGATGGAATGGCCAGCCGCCCAAGACAGGCCAGCCAAAGGCAAGCCAGTCACATGGTCCCAGCGTGAAAAAGGCGGTCTCTGCACTTAGGGTTTAGGGTGACACCACAATCTGGCAAAAACTGAAAAACACTTCAGGTCCACTATTTTTGCGTTTGTGCTTCCATTTGTTGATTCTGCCTGTGATGGAAAGCCAGCAGGGAGGCCCGCGATAGTCAGCACTACACCCACGAAGGTTCCGGAAAGGCCCACGGAGGTGCCACACAGCCCCACAAAGGTTCCACGAAGGTCCACGAAGGTCCTCGAAGGTTATGTAAAGGGCGAAGATGACACCCCCCTGGAGGCCACGAAGGTCCACGAAGGTTCCACGAAGGTCCACGAACGTTCCACGAACGTTCCACGAAGGTTCCACGAAGGTCCACGAAGGTCCACGAAGGTCCACGAAGGTCCACGAAGGTCCACGAAGGTCCACGAAGGTCCAAAAATTAGTGGCCCTGGCAATGTTTTCCATTTTTCCAGAACACTACAGAATTTGCAGTTGTGGGACCTATCTGGAGTTTTCAGGCATGGGGCAGCAGATTTCTTGCCATGTCTCGCCCAGTATGCCACATTTGCGCTGGCAGGCAAAAAGCCAAAGAAGAAGACAAGACTGGCCGGGGGCTTCTGGCATCTGGAAAGTGAAAAAAGGTGTTCATTACCATGCTGGCAATGCTTGGTTGAATTTGCTGTGCCATGTTGGACATGTTGGACTGCTGTGCCATGCTGAATCAAGCGCTTGATGCCAGTGGTTGTTGAGTTGCTAGCTTCAGCATGTGCATCAGCAAGTTTGATGTGCATGTTGACATTGAAATGTCGAGTTGTTGTGGCTGTGACCTTGTGTCCTAGTTAGCGACAGCGGCTTGATCATTGTGAAGCTTTTCAGGCTGGCAGTAATATTGTTTGACCGACCTGTTGCACGCCCAGCCGCCAGTATGGAATCTATGGAAGCTTCCTTGGTTCTCGACTTTGACGAGGATGCGATGCAGGGGGTGTCCCAGGTTGACCAGGCTGCTCAGGCGCTGCCTGCTTTGGCGCCGATGGCGCCGCCACCAGCGCCGGCGCCGGGGCCGCCGCAAAGGCATGTGACTGACCCTCTCAGTGAGCAGCCTTTGAAGACAGGCATTTGCTGGTTGTCACCTACATGCGACAAGAAGACATATGCCAAGAGCAAGTTCTGCAGTGCCCACAAGAAGGAGGCAGAGGCGTTGAAGCGCGACGCAGAGAAGAGCGGCAAAAACGCCCTGCAGTTCTACTTGTCCCAATGCTCGTCCCAGACGCTGTACTCCAAGATGCTGATTGAGTTCATGGGTAGGTGCCAGAGCAGGGGGAAGGGCGCAGGTCGGGAGCGCTTCAACTGGGTTCAGTACCAGGAGACATGCTACAGATCCAGGGAGGTCAGGCGCGGCTCCAAGGACCAGATGAGACTTGGCCACATGTCACAGGTTTTCGCTCTCACCGGGGTCACGGGTCACCGGGATGCTCTCATGCTGAATGATGCTGCCTCATGCTGCGGCTGCATCATGTTACCCCATGTTGCCAGTTGAGCCACGCCCAAATGTGTCACTGTTGGTTCGCATTGCCGCTTTGCCTCATGCTGTCACTTTTGAGCATGTTGCCTGGTTCATGTGTCGACTGCGTGCGGCATGTTGAACATGTTGCCCCATGCTGACTCAAGAGGCTTTAAAGATACCTGACACCCCAGCGCTGCTTGATTGATGCTGTTGGCTGCCGCATGTTGCCGCATGTTGCCGCATGTTGTTGCCGCATGTTGCCGCATGTTGCCGCATGTTGGGCATGTTGCCCATGTTGCCGCATGTTGCCGCATGTTGCCGCATGTTGCCGCATGTTGCCGCAATTTGAAATTTGCATCAGTTGCCTCCCTTGTTTTGGATCATGTTAGCAAGATTCCTGCTGCACTGCTGGACAGGCTGAAGTGGTTGTTGAAGCATGCAGCATGTGGGCTTGATATTGGCAAGGATGTGCTACGAGCAGTGGATGGATGTCTCACAGGCAAAGCACAAGCGGTCCTGGGAAGAGAGCGACAGGATGTGGACCGAGTTCTCCAACGACAGCGAACGCGAAAAGGACCAGATGGGTCCGGAGTGCTCAAAACTCAGAATTGAATGCCCAGTGAAAGACTACATCCTCCGAGAAGACGTGAGCGGGTATTCCAAAGCTCGCGTTGCAGCCCACAAGCAAATGAAAAACCCCAAGCAGGAGGACATGGAGAAGGCTGACTCCACAGTTTGCACTTCTTTGCCCAGATGGACTGATTCGCATTTTGCCATCGGCAACAAATCCGGGGCAACCAGCAACGGTTTCATGCATGGCGACCAGGCAGCGGCAGCGCCAAGCACTCCTATGTGCGAAGCAAGTGCAGGGCTGGATTCTTTGTTCACGCCAGAAAAGCAGGACTTGCCAGGGCTGCCAGAGAACAAGAAAAAGAATATCAAAGACATCAGTCGATACAGAACGAAAAAGTACGACGCAGTCATGAAGACTTACAAGAGCTTGGACCTCAAGTGCGACAGCTTGCATAAGCAGGTCTCGGACTTTTGCAGCTCCAAGGACAACACTGATGAGTTCAAGCACTTCATTGACCTGGCCAAGTTCAAGTTGGAGTTCATGGGCCGCTTGTCAACCTCCAAGGACGCAGAGGAATGGCGCAGCTACTTGGAGAGCCTTTCAGAGCAGGAGAAGGCGATGCTTCCAGGCGACTTGTCCTTGCTGCACTGCCCTGCTGAGATTGACGCTCAGGCTTCATAGTAATTACTTAGTATTACTTAGTATTACTTAGTGGTTAGTAGTCAGAAGCCATTGAAGTCATAGTCAATTGGCGATGTGCTGTGAGGCTGTGAATTGCGAGCCCGTGCAGCAAGCTTGTGCGCGTGCTAATGAATCGCATGTTGATTGACCATGTGGTGGATGTCAAGGGGGGCAAAGCATGTTGAGCTGTGTGTGTTCAGAGGACAGGCGCTCCAAGTCTCCAAGTTGCATGTTTTGGTTTGGATTTGGATTGTTGTAAGTTGTAAGGACACTATGATTGCCGCGCTGTTGGGCAAGAATGATGTTGATGAGATTGACCAAGCCCATGTCAAGATCACAGCAGCTTTGAATCTTGTGGTCACCCAAGCTAAAGCAGTAAAGGGGGCTGTGAATGATTTGCTTGCTGCAAAGCGAAGCCGGGAGAAGGAGGTGGAAAGGCAGCAGCAGGCTGCCAAACGCAAGGCTGAACAAGCTGCTGTGAAAGAGGAGAGGAAGCGGCAGCGCCAGAACGAGGAGGACCGCGAGGCGCCGCATCACTGACCAGACACAGAGCCACCGCATTGACAAGCTCCCTGGGCACTTGTTTTGCAAGGCTAGCCTGTACGCAGATGCCTTGGCCTTGACTACCAATGCGCCTGATGGCATGCATCCTTGCCTGGTGTCTGCGCCGCCAGTTCCCTGCATGACAGGAGGTGTGTTCACTGAGCATGTGGGAGCCTTCAAAGCCCAATTCCCAACAACCTCGGCAGCCAAAAGCACTGGCCGTGCTCAGTGCAGTTTCCGCCCAGCTGCGCTGAAAGCGGAGGTGGAAACCTTCATGAGGAAGCTTTCGCCATGGGTGACGCCAGACCTGAGCAACTTTGATGAGGTTGCTGCAGAGCTCTCCTTGTTCGGCTGTGTTCAGGGAATGTCGTTTGTTAGCTCTGAGTGGAACGGCATGGGGCAAGTGAGGTACCTGCTGGAAGGGTCAAGGAAGGTGTTCGCAGCACCGTGCGGGTGGCTGGTTCAGGCAGCGCGCAAGGTCGGCAAGGATGTGCAGACCGAGGAGCAACTATACACATGGTTTCGCCACTTGTCAGAGCAGCATATCACAGCCCTCAACGGAGTTGCCAACACGCCACAGATTGTCAGCCTTGTCCAGGATCAAGGCCAACTGGTATACATCCCTTCTGGGTGGATTGTTGGAGACTTCACAGAGCAGGTCAGCATTGGGCTTCGCTACGCAGCCCTTTCCAGCCAGGATGTTGTGAGCGGCAACTTGGAGCAGTTGATCAATTTGATCAGCGACGGCAAGAAGCAAAAGGGAACCATGCAGAAGTTGCTCCAAGCAGCCAAAAACCAGCTTGCCAAGGAGAAGTCGGAGAAGGCGCCTGCCAAGGCTGCCAAGTCTGCCAAGTCGCCAGAAGTGCCAGAAGCAGCAGAGCCAAAGCCAGCTCCAGCAAAGCCAGCTCCAGCAAAGTCAAAGGTTAAGTCTCAGTCAGGGGCAGCTGCAGGCAAATGAAGAAAGCTGAGGCTGAGCCGGCCGGCTCTGAGCAAGTGTACTGAGTAGACAGTCTGTCGCAGGAAGTTGCAAGCTTGGCTTGGTCATATTCAGATTGCTTTCAACTGTTTGAATGTTAAGAGTGGTTATCACTTGTCACAGACTGTGCTGTGTGGAGGTGACAGGCTTTGACATTGTGAGATTGTTGTTGGTGTACTCCAGATTCCAGACCAAGCTGCATCCATCTTGGAGCGTGTAGTGTAGAGCTAGGAACACACTGATTGTAGTAGGAGCAGCTTGTGTAGTAACTTGTAGGCTGCGCCAGCCCTATTATCAACACAGTTCCAGTTCCATCAGCTGTTTCAAGCGCAACTTGATGCACATGCATTGAAGTGTGCTCCTGGTCCCTGTGACTGGCCTGCGCAGTGCAGGGGTCCTCAGGGACAGTGCAGCTCAACTGGAGCCAGAGGCCCTTATTCGGGGGGAAGCGTCTAGAGTCTAGAAAAATCCTGTAGGCCATCAAACAGCTGCCTGAGCTTCATGTTCGGCATGCGCTTTGTGATGAGGCTTGCTAACGGCTAACGCATTGCAGGGCAAAGCAGTGCAATCTGACACATGCGCAGTGACTTGTTGATTGTTGAGTTGAGTTGCGATGGTTTTTGGCATGTTGCTCATGCCTGACACTTGCAGGTTGGAGACATGTTGCCTGCTGATGGCCATGTTGCGTGCAGTGTGAGCTTGCATGATGCACTTGCATGGCAGTGATTTGGTTCTTTGAAGTTCCTTGTTGCGTGTGCTTCACAACTGCAAGAATCAGAATGGCGCCCAAGAAGGGGTTGAAGAGGCCTGCAGCTTCGATGGAAATGGAAACACGTAGGGCAAAGAAGAAGCCGAGCGCAAAAGATGATGAGCCTGACCCACTAGCAGGACATCACTCAGAAACAGACGGGCAAATCTGGAGCGGGTGTGTCCCCCAGTGTGATGAGGTTGAGGATGGGCCAGAGAGCTTGCGTGACATTCTGAATTGGGCAGAGCGAGCCGTGGACATTGTGCTGAAGAAGCCGCATGAATCAGACCTTTTTCTGGCCAACATGTCTCGCGGCATTTGCATTGGAACCAGCTACTCTGGCATGAAGACTCCTGAAATTGCCTTGGACCAGTTGCTGGCAGCAGCCAACCAATTGCTGCCCTGGTTCGGCAAGCAGCCGCTTGGCCCCAAGCTTCATTGTGCTTGGTCCTGCGACAACGGCAGTGGCCCGCTTGAAGTGGCCAGAGGCTGGAGCTCGGAGAGGTGGGCTGGCAAGGGCCACATTTTTGGCGACTTGCATGACCTGCTGTCAGAGTCAGCCTTGGCGGAATTCCACAAGTTTCGCAAGTTCCAGGAGCAAGGCCGAGTTGAAGAAGGCTTGGGTCAGTTGAGCAATTGGCTGATGAAGAACTGCAACGAGGCAATTGACACAGGGCATTGCTATGCCCACAGTGCCCGTTGTAGGCGGGCGCTGTGTTGCAATTTGCAAGAGTAAGAGAGTTTTTGCGGTTTTTCCATTTTGTTTTTGGAGACTTGGAGAGAGAGGTCAGAGCTAGGCTTTAACTTTGGCCAAGCGCGCGCAGGGCAAGCGATTTCCAGGCAGGCGCCAGCTGCCCCTTTCCGGACCCCATCACGATAGAAGTCGCTGGATCCAGTTGTGTGGCGTGGAGCCCGCAGGGTGCAAGAGCCGGCACAGATCACGACAGCCACTTGGCCTTCCTGATTTGGGCCTGCCATGTCAGGAAGGCTCGTCCTGTGCTTCTCGTGCATGAGTGCACAAAGACCTTCCCCTTTGATTTGCTTCAGTGGTGGCTCGATGATCTGTATGACTTGAAGGAAGCTCTCTTTGAACCATCTGACTTTGGCCATCCCATTCGCAGGCCAGGCCGCAGATACACTTGGGGTTTCCTGGCTTCATCAAAACCTGTTGCTTTGTGATTGCAGTTTGCCTTTGTAGTTTGAAGTTTGACAGTTTGACTTGGCCAGGCTGTTGCAGCTGTTGTGTTTCACAGTTCCACGAGTCATGACCTTTGTCGCGGTGTGAAGTGCAGTGTTGTCACCTTGTGTGTTTTCAACTTTCAACATTGAATGCAGTCGCTCCAAGGCATCCGGAAGGACTACGAGTTTGTGGGCAGCATTGAGGAGTTCAAGGCTGAGCACATGCGAAAGTGCGTCCTGGATGGCAATGTGTACTACGCAGCCCCAGAACACATTCTGCAGGCAGAGCTGAACAGGCTGGCTCATAACCGCAAGGTGGCCCAGGTTCCAGTGACTTCGATTTCCACATCATGGACTCGCTTCTACCCTGCTGGCGCGCAGCTGCGGTTGAAGAAGGCGATGACGAGGTTCGCCAAAGAAACACTCATTTGTGATCTGGATCAGAACCCTGGCTTCGGACCTGCAGCAGGCGCGCGCTTTGTTTGCATTTGCCAATGGCAGTATGATACAGTATGTGCTGAGTTGCGCTTGGTGCTTGGTTACTTTCAGCTTTCAGCTTGGGGCTGACAGATTCGAGAACTGTAGAACAATATTGTTCCTTTCGAAATTTTAAAATCTAGTTTTGAGAGCATGTGTGAGGATCATACATTCCCACATTGGTGACGCATGGCTGCATCCACAACACTGGCAAGGGGCGCTGCCTGGTTCCTTTGGAGCACTTGCTGGTCATGGGGCTGCCTGTTTTTGAGGGTTTGCCAGGCTTCCCGACACCCATCCAGGGAGCTCTGGCAGACTTGTCTGCAGCCAACCTCAAAAAGTTGGCTGGAAATGCTATGTGTTTGCCGCAGGTTGGAGCCATGCTCTGCTACCTTCTGAGCAATGTCAAGCAACAGATGAAGAAGCAGTTGGGGGGCGGGCGTTGTGCAGTGTCAGCTTCAAGCTTTTCCTTCATCAGCGAGGGCAGTAACAACATGACAGCGAGCCCGCCCAACAAGATGGCAGAGCTCAGCAGGCCCAGCCAGTGACAGGCGATTCTGGTCACCAGACCGTAGTAGACTTAGCGCTTTAGTGTCGTCTTTTAGCTGCTTGATGCTTGGATGGTTGTGACGGTTGTCAGTTGTGACGGTTGTGAATTGTGATGTGATTTTCTGGCAACGCTCCAGCCCAGCAATTTTCTGCAGAAGGCAGGTGTAGCGGCTGTAGCGCTGATAGTCACTGATAGTGCCGGAGGCCGGAGAGTGTTGGCAACTCGGATTTGATCTCGCTTATGAACCTGTAGCTTCGGAGTCATGTTCAGGCGTTTGCGGCTGAAAGGGAATGGCGCCACTCATGACTCATGGCTCTAGAGTTCTGAAAAGGGCAGCCTCATGTCTCATGTGCTTGGTGCCTGCTAGCCGCTGCTTAGCCAAGCGCCTGCAGTTTTTGGTTTTTGTTTGTTTTGGACTCATGTGGTGGCGGTGGTGCTGGCACCAGCTCCGGAATGGCGATTGGGGATGGAGATGGTTCATGATCACGGAATCCGGGGACATGGTCTGGCCAGGCAGCTCAACGCAGGGAGAGAGAAGCCCAACAGCCCACATTGCTGACTCTGCTGACTGCGACATGTCCGAAAGCAGCTGTGAGAAGAAGTCACGAAAGAGGAGGAGCACGAGCCCAGTTGCAGCTGCCAAAGCTGGTGCTGATGCGAAGAACGACGAGGGTTACAAGGACGCACAGGCACAGCCAGCCAAGAGAAGGGCCAGAGGAGAGTCCCCTTGAATGCCCGGATGCCCAACGCAACCTTCTGCCAGTGGCTGCCAGTGATTGCCAGCGCCAGCCCAGCGCATTGCATGCTTTGCTCAGACTTGCGCTGCAGTGCAGCGCCGAATTTTGGCCACGCCAGCGCAGTGTTGCTTGAAGCACCTGTGGAGTTGGCGTCGCGAACAGCAGGCATTGTGCAGCTTCTGTTGGCCTGCTGTTTGGATGATCATTTGGATGCTCAATCCAGGGAATCCAGGGGTCCAGAACATGACGATCCATGATGATGATCATGACCATGATGAAGCATGTTGGCATGTGATGTGTCACAGTCACAGATTGCAAGTCATTGTTTGACACTGGCACAGCCTGACACAGCGCATGCCGCATGCATGCCACATGCCTTTGCTTGATGCAATGCCTGATGCCGGGCTTAGGGTTTAGGCTGGGGCCGGGTTGGTTGAAGTTGAAGTTGAGGTTGAGTGCTTGCTTGTTTGCTTGTGTTTTGCAAGTTGGCCGGCCCCTGCGTTAATGTCTGCCTGCAAGTTTGCATGTGGATTGTTGAATGAATGTTGCTTGGATGACTTGATGCCCTTGGTGCTGCTTGCTTGCCATATTGGTTGTAGACAGACTTAGCCTTGGCCTTAGCCGCGCAGCCTTGGCGTGAGCTTGGCTTGTCAAGGGCCGGCGCCATGATGGGAGGAGGAAGCAGAGGAAGGCCGCCGCTGCCTGCCCGAGCTGCTTCAGCTGCAGCTGATGAAGCTGAAGCTGCTGCTATGGGCTGGACAGTGGTTGGCGAAGAAACTGCAGCTGCAGACAGCGAGGCTGACGCTGCTGATCTAGCCGCGGCGGATGCAGCAGCTGCAGCCGCTCTGCCTGCGGGCATTGCTTCCTCAGAGTTGGGATTGATCATCTTCTCGAGGTTCGGCGAGTACAGCGACGCAGACAAGGGCCTTGCAAGAAACAGCCTTGCGATGGTGGTGGCTGTCATTGGGTTCCTGAAGCGCAGGCTGCAGTCTGCAGCTGTGTGGGGGTGGCTGACCTACTGGCAGGCAGCCCTGCTCGAAACAATCTTCCAGCTGGATGGCGCCAGCCAGGCCAGGGCCAGGGATGTGAGGCCGGAGCCGCAGTACGAGCTCCCTGCAGTGGCGCTTGTTGAAGGGCCTCAGTCTGGCCCAATCCCTTTGTTGCAGGAGCCTGCTGCCTTGCAGGAGTACTATGAGTTCTTAGAAGGTAGTGTGGAGTTCTTGACACTCATGCTGACCGAATGCAGCAGCAGCAGCAGCAGGCTCAGCAGGCAGCAGTGGCAGTGGCAAGTAGCAACAATCCTCGTTGGCCTCGTTGTGACAAGCCTGGGCCACACATTTGGTTGTTGTGGCTCCGCAATGTCTTCTTGAGCCAGTTGCCAGAGCTGCAGTAATGAGCCAAAGCAGGTCTGAGTTTTGGTTTGCGTCTGCGTCTGCGTTGGCAGCCCTGGCAGTGGCAGCGTGTGACAATTTGTGTGTGTGAACTGGTTGGCACTGGTTGGGCTGGCTGGCTGCCAACCAAGGTTGGAAGTTGGAAGCACACACGCATGTCTTTCAGAAAGCTTTCATTGTCATCAATGAGTTGTCAATGAGGCTGCGGCTGCGAGGCACGGAAAAGAAGAAAAGCGGCCCGGGCTGTCTGCTGCTCAACCGGAAAGTTGTCAAGTTGTCATGGTCACTCATCGGATCAGGAGGATTCAAATAGTTGTAGACATGAATTTCACATGAAGGCAGACACGTAAACTTAAGCAAGCTTCAGACCCTATTCCAAGATTATTGTAAAACTCTTCTGAATGGTTGATGGCTGTGTGGTCGCTTTCTTCCTTCGTTTTATGCTCCATCCTTTGCCCTGACAACTTGCTAACGCTAGGAAATAAAATGCCAAGCCACATGGGCTCCCAGATGTTGCGCCTGGGCGCAGGTTGCTGAGTGACATACCGATTGTACCTTGAATTGCGTGATTGTTCCAGCCCCAGTTCCTTGGATTCCTTGCAGTTGTGCCGTTGCCCCAGTGATGATGGCCTGGCAGCATGAGCGGCATGAGCTGCTGCATCAATGCCAGTACTGAGGGGCGCTTGTAATAGGTGACAGCATGGTGCAAGATTTGTGCTTTGCAGCGTGCGGTTGGCGTGAGGCTTGCTGTGGTGTAAGACAAGTAGGGCGGAGCACTTTTGCAACCTTCACACAGGACCCCAGTAGGAATGACCACCATCCTCCGCACCATTTTGTCACTTCGGTACTTCGTCATAGGCGCTCGCATGTTTGCCCAACGTCGTGGCTCACCCGTGGGGAACCCGGCAAGCCCAGCCATGTGCCTGCTTGTTGTGGCCGCAGCGGAGGAATCCTGGAGCCACACTTACACCGAAATGCTCCACAACAAGCAACTTTGGTTTTCCTGCCGGTACGTCGATAACCGGCTAACCATGCTCGCCGCACCACTCGCTACCACACCACCTTTTCGCGCGTTCCTCGCTAAGGAGTTCTACATTGACACCATCACCCTGGCCGACGAGCCGGGCAACGACTTCTTGGGTTTCTCCATCAATTTGAACACACGCTCCATCCGGCACAAGCCCCCCGACTCACCGTCCCAGTTTCTTCACCCTGCGTCCGCCTCTTCCAGGATGGTGATCCGCAGCTCTTTGGACTCGCGGAAGCATCTTGCCAGACGGCTTGCATATCCCCAACGTGAAGTTCAGGTTGCGCTCCAACATCTTCGAGACCTGTGGAACGTCACTTTGTCTCACACAGATTTACCAGGGTATGCTCCGACCAGACTCATTTCGTTCGACCAAAATGCTTGCTTCTGTGTGTGGTTCACTGCCTGGCATGACATTTGCTTAATCAGACCTCCGCTACAGCATTCTGGCCTGTTCAGCTTGCATTTGCGCCATGTCGGACGAATTGCGAACGGCCTGGACCACCTTCCTGGGACTATACGCAGGACCTCGCCTGCAAACCCCAGTCGCGGCGACCTTGTGACCCCGCCGGAGCTCTTGTCGTCTCCAATGGCATCCGCTTTCGGGAAGAGTGCACCACCGACTGACAACGCACCAGACTGCACTCAGCCACGTCCAGCACATGAGTGCCCACTACTACCTCCAGGAAAACGGCCTCGGCATGAAGGCCCCTCCGATGCCCAACCTGTCATTGACATCACTGACACGCAGGAGGTCGAAACTCCGTTTCCCGACCCTGTGCTCTTCGACATTCACGGGGTACTCCGTCCACCAGCTTTGAATCTTGAAGGTCTCCCTCTGACACCTTGCACCGCTACATCGCCTTCACCCTCAGAGGCCCCCAACAGTGCAGAGCCATCAGTCTCGGACGGTGAACTTGCAGATGCAGCTCATTCACTGGCACCCTCAACGGCAAGTGACAATTGGTCGCCCAGTCAAGTTCAACGCCTTCGTGAGTTGAAATCCAATGAGCGTTCCCGACCCAGTTACAAAGCCATAGGCAAGATTTTGAAGAAATCCCCCGGCAGTGTCAAACAGAAATGGAACGAGGTGAAGAACCTGCCGATTTAGGTCTCAGCTTTGTCGCTGCACTGCTCAGATACGATCTGCCGCAAAAAGCGGCGTGTGTGTGTGTGTGTGCGGAACCTTCTCTTGCACGAAGGCGGCGTCACGGCCGATATTGGAATGTCTGCGGTATGAACACGAGCAGGGGGACCAGGGATGCTTGACTTGGCCTGGTCCAACGAAGCTCCAAGTCTTGCGTCAGGATATGGCAGAAGCGCTTCAGCCACGTACCTGCGCTCGATGATAAGCTGTTGGTTTACCCACTGGATTCTGTGCCGTGATGTTGATGCTGTTGGTTAGTCACTAGAGTGATAGTAACTAGAGTGACACTGCCCGGACATGACCTTTGCGACTTCTCTGCATTCCAAAGTGTGTGTGTGTGTGTGTGTGTTTGTGTGTGTGTGCGTCTGTGTGTGTGTGTGTCTGTGTTTGTGTTTGTGTTTGTGTTTGGCTTTGTGTTTGTGTTTGTGTGTGTGTTTCTGTTTGGTGTGTTGTGTGCGTCCGTGTATGTCCGTGTGTTTGTGCGTTTGTGTGCTTGTGTGGCAGTGTGTTTGTGTGTTTGTGTGTCTGTGTGCTGTGTGTTTGTGTGTGTGTGTTTGCGGTTTGTGGGTCTGTGGGTCGTTGTGATTCTGTGTCTCCGCGTCTCTGTGTCCGTGCGTCTGTGTATTGGTGTTTGCGTTTGTGTCTGTGTCAGCGTGTGTGTGGGAGGTGTGTGCGGACTGACTATTTGTGTGTGTGTACTTGCTTTGTCAAACCCAAATGAATCACCTCGGCTTCGCGTGCCGAATCTGACCCGGCCCCTTTGGGAAGATGCCCCCCTAGTTATTCGCGTCGCTCTTTCTGAATCCAACATGCTGTTTGACTTGGTGTCCAGGTGAGAAGAGAAGCATGTTCTAAACAAACGGCCGCTTCTGGCTCTTGAGCTGCGGAAACTCTATCCAATGCCGGCTGGACACTCGGTTGCGCGAAATCGAGGCCACACTTTCTATTTTTGAGCGGACACCAGAGCTTTCCGGCCGACATGTTTCGGTGCAAATCTTATAGCTACCACGTAGCCAGTCCCCCCTGTGTAGCCTGCAAAACATAAAAGTTTCAGACCGTGTAATGCTGCTGTGTATGACCCCAGGAATGCCTACGTGGGCGCCTACGCAAACAAGAAAGATGTGGACAAGCCCCAGCGGAACAATGAATGATTCGGCGGAACTGCAAAACTCGATATGGAGACGCAGCGGGAAAACCGTTTGCGTAGACATCCGCGTAGGCAACGAACACGCAGATAAGCGCGCACAGGCCCCTTGCGGTTGCGACGGTTTTGCGTCGGTGCTCGCGTAGCTGCGCGTGCAGCGTATAGGCCCCCAGCACCTAGAAAAAATAGCCACTGGGATGTGTGCCTTTGTGTGTGTGTTTTTGCGTATCTCTGCGTGTCTCTGTGTGTCGTTGTGTGTCTCTGTCTGTGTCCCTTGTGACTCTGCGCGTCTCTGTGCGTGTGCCTCTGTCTCTGGTATGTTTGTGTGTGTGTTTGCGTACGTCTGTGTGTCTGTGTCTGTGTTTCTGCATCTGGACGCAGGCAGCAAAGCTTTTCCTGCAGAGGCAGGGCTCGAATGGTATCCGACGCTGGTTCGGCTGGATTTGCAATTAGGTGCTTCTGCCTTTTCAGGCTGCACCGGCCGCTCTTCCTCTCAGACTTTTCGAGAGTGAGCAAGGCAAGGCAATACCCGGTGCCGGGTTTGTTGCTCGCCCTTGTGGGAGTCCAAGTTGATCGCATGAGGCCGGAGAGCCTTTGCGGCCAAACGAAGATCTGCTGTTTGGGGCTTAGAACCTGTGCCGAGCGAGAGAGCGGACAGCGAGAGAGTTCAAACCTGGCACTCCGGAAATCAAGCGCCAGGTGCAGAATTGCTTCAATGCCAGCGCTGTGTGCTTGTGGGGGCTTGCCCCGCTCAGTTGTGCGGCTGGCCTCTGAAGCGCCTCGGTCCTTTCTCTGCCGATGAGTCAAAATACGTCAGGCGCATTTGGCATATTGTTCTGTGTAAAGTATTTTGCAGGCTTAAGATTTTACCTGGCGCATCTCGCATGTGCGCTGAGGTGACGTGGGAACTTCCGTCACTGCTGGACCTTAAGCCGGATCGGCTCAAAGTGCTGTCTATCAGTGAGGTCGTAGATGCAGTTGGACCCGAGCTAACAGCGCATCAGAATTAAGTGCACTTTAAAATGCGACGGACACAGCGGGCGAAGGCTTCCTTCTAAAAGCTCGCCGGTGGCCCGCCTGTTCGGGAGGTGGTTAGCCGGCCCACTTGCCCTTTTCAAGGCAACTGGGGCGGCCGCGTCTCTTACGAACCAAAGTTGGCCTTTTTCGCGGACCTTTGACAACCGCTTCCTGAGAGCCGGCCATGTTGCAAATAGTTTTCCTTGGCGGGCTTGCAACTATAACGGGATTCCTGTCTTCACATTGTTGGCTGCGCCCGGTATTGGGATCCCGCAGGACGAGCCCAGCCTTGTGCAAAGTAGGCCCTGGCCCTTGACGGTGGACTGAACTGATCTTTTTGCTGTGCCGCCTGGCAAATCATTGGATTCAGGGGTTCTTGCGGCACGGCAGGAAGGGTAACCACCAAGGCAGTGCGAGACTGTTTGAAAGTTTTAGCTGCAAGTGACTGAGCTGGAGCTAGATTCGTGTAAATTCCAAATGGAGAGCTTGTTTCTCGTGGCCTCATGCTTTCAGTTCAGCCATGGAGCCAGTTGAAGCCAGCCGATTGAAAATCGTTCTGACAGCTGCAACTGGGGTGCTCAGCTGATGCTCCAGCAAATGTCTTAGCGGAAGTTTGGCCACTTACAGGAGGGAAACTTTCGAGACCCTTGTGTTGCAGCTGCGAAAAAGTCACAGCTTGTGCGAGACTTGAGGAGAGAAGAGATGTCATTTCTGGACTGGATCCTGATGAAGCTGGCAATGTGGTTTGACTATGTTGTTGGATTCTTGCACGGATGCTGCCTTGCCTTCAAGCAAAACTGATGAACATTAATACACATGTATACATATATTTATACAATACGATGCCTGGAAATTGGAGTGGGTTTTCTGGCTGGACATTGGGATGCACAGAGACATCACGGTAGCACAGCATTGCCATACAGCTCAGGAGTGATTGCTCTGTTACTTGGCAAGTGCTGCCGCTTGTGTTGCTGCATGATGCCATGTCACGCCACAGCGCATGTTACATCGCATTCCCTCGCAAGCGAAGGCTTGCAAAAACAGAGTTACGGGCGGAGGCAACGGTGTTGCAGGCGTTCTCAATATTTGCAGGTCTCAAAATGTTGCTCGTGGATGCTTTGAACCCTCTACAGACCACCTAAAAAAGAATACAATTAAACCAATGCTGAAACATTGAGAATCGCTGAGCTCCCCCCAGGCAGACGCGAGCTAGCAATTGAAATTGCGAGAAGAGCGACCAAGACAAGCGACAGCTGTGCACAGAGGCACGGTGCTGAAGCCATGGCTACGACAGCAGAAAAAACGTCTGCAAGCCGAATGAAGAAAATCAAGGCGCTTTTCAGCTTTATGCCGTGGTCTCAGTTTGGCCGGTGGACGTTGTTGATTGATCCGAGACGCCCGAGACAATGTATGGACATGGACTACCTCGGACAATGGGCTGGATATGCCAATGTGACCCAGCCCTGAGGTTTGTGCCATACCTGATTGCCGCCGTGGCAGCTCGTGCCTCAGCAACATGTATGGTCAAATTTGGAAAGCCTTGTAAAAGGTTCTGGGTGTCCTGGGCCCAAGTTTGGGAGTTGTTATTGCTCGTGGTGTGTTCTTGTTGTGGGCGGACTTTCTTGGCTCAGGTGGGCTGGCAGGCCATGACGACTGCAGCGTTGGGGGAGCTGCAAGAGGTGAAGATGCAGGGCAAGACAGTGCTTGTCACTGGCGCGACCTCTGGGCTTGGCCTTTGGCAAGCAGAGGCTCGGAATCCAAGCAGGTACCGCAAGGGTGCCAATGTGTCGAAGCTGGGTACCTGTAGAATAGGGTATCCCAAAATCCATGGAAGGTAGTACTACTATCTTAAAAGGAGAGACCTCTCCAAATATTTGGTTTCATTGCCAGTTTTGTTGCAAGCCGTCGCCCATAAGCGTGCCTGGTTTTGGCATGCAGCTATGGGAGGGAATGTTTCAAGGTATACAAGTGTCGTTCTCAACACCCCTGCTTTTGTGTTGCGCATTCGATTTTCCAGCCAATGGGTATCAGAAGTGTGCGATGCACAGAAGGTGGCGGAAGAGATGCGGCCTAAGCAGTTTGTTCAGCTGCCGCCTGCCAGGCATCCCCATTCAGCTGTGTGCTTGTGCCCCCACTATTCAAGGAAGAGTAGCGTTTCTCAAGTCCTCGCAGCTTAAGTCCCTTTGTCCGGTTTACAAGCCAGACCCACGACCAGCCCAACATCCAGAAAAAAAGCAAAAAACAAATGAGAAACAAAACAGTTGCCCCGAAAAGCATGCGAAAGGAGTCAAGCTTGTATGTTCAAGCTAAAGCTATCCAAACTCTTCCAGTGGAGGTTGAGACAGGCTGCTCTGAGCCACGCCGTATCGAGGACAATTGCACAACAGCTTTCACTTCAGAAAAGACTGATGTTTACATGATGTTTACCCATGTTCAGCTTCACCTTTTGTTGTATGGAGAAAGATATGGTCAATCGTTTTCTTCTGAAGGGGCGCAGGGCGCCTCCGGCAAATCAATCTGGCAGGTGTTAGCGCGTTGGGGCGCCTCGCTGGTTCTGCCAGTATCGGGCCGAGCATTTTGCTTGACAGGGGTCAAACAAAACGGTGCAGCATGTAGAGGGTGGGCATGGGCTGGCTCACCAAAAAAAGACGCTATGAGGCCTAGACTGTCTTTGAGCATATTCGAGCATACTTAGTTTCAAGGTGGTTGCTTTCATTTGCAACACGAATCCGGTCATTTGGAATGATTTGGAGAGACGCCCACAACATGAGTGCTGTCTTAGGTTCGAAACATGGAGAAAGGCGAAGCGCTGGCAAGCCAGCTCATGAAGGACATCATCGTTTTCCTTGCCTCAGTGCCAAGCGCCCTACGGCGATGCAAAGGTGGCTCGCCGGTTTTCCCATTTAGAGAGTCTTGGCAGATTCATAGTTTACCTTGCTTTGAGCCAATGAGAATTCTTCATGTCAAAGCCACAAAACAGGAGCCCTACTACTAGCCAATTGCACTAAGCAGCCACGATGTGTTGCGCCTGCAAATTGATTGTCCAGATGGGAGCTGGCTGCGCAGGACAATCCGAATGCGCCTGAACCAGTTCTATCCTTAGAGCATGAGCCGGCTGATGGTTTTGCACGCAATAGTTTGCAATGCAATCTACTCAATTGACCCCAAAAGCACTGAAATTGCAGTTTGTGTGAAATCCAGGTGGGATTGGCCCAAAGTCTGTAAAGGTGAAATTTATGATGTATCCTTCACAACTTTGGGTCACTGCACTTCCATTTGTATGACTGGTACGGCTCAATTCAAAGGTCATCCTGGAGATGGACCTCTCGTCCTTGCAGAGTGTGCGAGACTTTGCTGCCGCCTACACGGGCCCTTTGGAGCTGGGCTTAGGGCTTGAGATGGGTCCGGCAGAGGGGTCCGGCTGGGCCCCAGAAGGTTACCAGTGCAACCACTTGCCAAAAACTTGCCTTCAGCCCTTTCTCACGAGTTACTGGTCAACCATCCAAAGCAATAGCAAAAGGGTCACAGCAATGACGATCACGTGTTCAAAAGCAAAAGTGGGAGTGCGCGTGTTGCGGAATGACGCTCCTGTCCTCCATGATTGGAAAGAGGTTAACCAAAGAGGGTTGATTAGTGGGCTCCAAGGACATCCTGGTGCATAACGCCGCAGTGCTGGGCACCGGGGACGACATTGGCCGCACCAAGGAGAGGCGAGAGCAGAGGGCGAGAGAAAAGCAAAGTCAAAGTCAGCGGAATTTTGAATTGGTCCATACCCAGATATTTGAACCCTGAAAGAAACAAAGCTGATGGAATTAATGTTCACTGTCTGAGCACTGGAACATTGAAGAGTTCGTCATAGCGCTGCGGCTCCATGCTACACGGTTGAAGTTCCAAGTGAGCTGTTGAATTCCCAGGGCTATGCTTCATCATGGGCAGCACTGTTCAGAATTGCACAATTTGATTGGTTTCAAATCCCCGAAATAGAAGCTTAGCAGTGTGTGTTTGTGTGTCCGGTTGTGCCCATTGCAAAGATGTCCATGGAAACTTTAGCCATTGGCGATGGCATATTCATGTCATCCAACATAGGGCCTTGGTTGGGACCTTGACCCTTAGAAGAGTGCTCCTCCAAAGGGGCCATAAGTTTGGCGACCATATCTAAAGAGGCCCCAAAGCTGAAGAAGTCCATATGATGTGTGTGTGTGTGTGTCAAAATGGGTCCAAACTTTCCCATTGGTTTCCCTTAAAAACAAGGCTGAACTGTACCCTCAAAACCGCAAACCGGGACGCGGCCTGCAGCTTTGGGCGACAGGATGGCTTCGAGGAGTGCCTGCAGGCGATGCCCGAGCCAAAAAGTAACGACAACGGTCGAAGTACACCATCATGTTTGTTGTATTTAGCCTGCGTTCGCTGAGAGAGGCACTGACGGTTTTGCTGGGATTGTGTGCACTTTGCAAGTGACATGCAGGTGAATTACCTGTCCACGTGGCTGCCTCGGTTGTTGCAGCTAATACTCTTTGAGCAGCGACAGTTTGTTGTTTGCTTTACATGGGCTTTTGTTGTGGCCATTTCGAGGTTCCTGCTGACTCATTTGCTTCTGCCACGGCTCCAGCAGAGTCCTGCTGGACGTATCGTGCACGTGTCGGCCAAAGCTCACGAGCGTGCTCCTGAGGGGTAGCTTCTGGCGGACCGACGAGAGCACGCTTTCCGTAAGTCAAAGTCGTTGGACCGTTGTCTGTTGCTGAAACCCAGGTGGGGGAACATCAGCATGGAGGCAGGAGTCTGTGGACCACGTGCATTGGGGTCTGAGTGTGGGAATGGAGTGCCAGGATTTGCGTACCCGGAAAGTCTTGGACCTGGACTTTCCAAAGAGGCTCAGCATGTGACGTTCACGGCTCTGCCCACGTCACACATGCAGGGCTTGGTCTGGAGGTGAGCAACAAATCAGTGAGGGTTGGACTCTTTTTCAGGGCTCGTTGACCTGTCTAAATGCATAAATGAGCTCCAATGGCTCGCGAGGAAACTGAAAATGATGGGCAACCTCGGTGGCTCATATGCGGACTCAAAGCTGGCGCAGGTGCACAGGGTTATGCAGGTGTTGCATACTCCTGTTGCATACTCCTGTGCTTTGCTTGGCGGCTCCGGATGATGATGATGATGATGATGATGATGATGATGATGATGATGATGATGATGATGCTGCTGCTGCTGCTGGTGCTGGTGCTGGTGCTGGTGCTGGTGCTGGTGCTGGTGGTGCTGCTGGTGGTGGTGGTGGTGGTGATGGTGTTGGTGTTGGTGGTGATGATGATGATGAAGATGATGATGAAGATGATGATGCTGATGGTGAAGCTGCTGGTGATGGTGAAGGAGGAGGGGATGACAATCCGACCAGTCAGAGCCAATCTTAGCTTCGACGCTCTCAGCACTGGAAAATGCAGGTGCTGTACAACAATGCGTTGGCCAGACGGCTGCCTCCAAATGCCGTGACCTTTGCTGCCACCCGCCCACCCACAGCCAATCTGGAAGTTTACAGAGCATAGTCAGACAGGGGTTACACGTGAACAGGAGGAACATAGTTTTGTGCTCTATAGCGTATTGTATGCTTGTTTTCCCACCATCGCAGCATACCTCTCAGGTAGTCACTCACAGCTTGCACCCGGCCATCGTGCAGACTTGGCCCCAGCAACGTGCAGTAACGCTTTCGAGCCACAATTGTTGAAAGTGTCGAAACTAGGGACTATTCGATGATCATTATTGTCATGGAGTCCATTTCAGGCCTCCACATTTTGAAGAGTACGACGGTGTTATCCACATCGATTCCCTGCGCCAAGGACTGGCTTGCTGCGAGATAATGACTTCAACGGTTTCCAGAAGTGCCCTGTTGCAGATTGACCAGGACCACAGTTGTCGATGTGAACTTGGAAGGTACCTGCAAGAAAACATCATGTTCCCAGTTGGCCGACTGACCGGCTTCACGCAGTCCGAGGACCGCTGCGGAGAAAGACCGACAGAGACAAAGACCAAGACATTTCGAGAGAGACAGAGAAAGCGAGAGAGAGAGAGAGGGATAAAGGAGAAGAAAGGAGACCGAGATGGAGCTAGAGACTGAGAGATGCCTGGCAAGCGGCAAACTCAGGAAGATGCTCCTAAGACGCAGATCCACGTGTCTACCCATCCATCGCTCCAGGCGCGTGGCATGTAGCAAAACTCAACGGGCATGGAACGGTTGCCATTGCGATCGCTTGAAACCAGATGTCTCGGACCTTTGTGAGCTGCCAGGAGGTCAGCGGCCGCTACTACTCGGCGCACTCACCGCCTTTGGTGAACTGCGGACAACCCGTGAGCCCTGCTGATTGACAGCGCCCGAAACGGAATTTGTCGTTCAGTTGACGTGCGGGTGTTCAGAATTTGGGACTTCCCTTTAGGCAGCGTTTCAACGCGAAGCCAAAGGGAAGCCATCTATATCGGGGGCCTGCAACACAAGACGCATGGCTCGGATTACCTTCGATGTGGTTGGCCCTGAACATAACGATGTCCGTTCCTGTGTTTGATCCAGCTGCCAGGCGGAAAACTGCGGGTGGGCCAGCATTTCGGCAGCTGGTGCAGACCGTTTCTTGCAGGAGGACACTATGGCCTCGCCGAGAACCCAACATGAAGCTCAATTCAGGGCAGTGCGAAACTTCGACAACTGTGCAAAGCGAAGGTACCCACTAAAAGCTCAGCTATCTCTCTATTGACAAATTCATAAACAGCACGGACCAACCAAATCGAATGGCCATGGCCATCCTCCAGCATCAAGCATGAACAAGCTCTATTTAGAAAATTGCAGGTCTTCAATCAATCATTAAATGCGCCATTTTTTTGCCGCCTGGCCCTCCATTAAAACCAACATGATTGAAGCACCATGATGCCAACTGGCAGTACCCAGCTTGGGGGATGTTTGGTATGTTTCACCAAATGTCAGTTTGTTTCTTGCCAATTCTTGTATATAGTGCAAACAGATGATATGGTCTAGCTAGCTGCTGAAAGGGGGGTTGAATCGGGTTGTGATTCGCATTCCTAGAGTTTTCCAAGCAGCCTTGCTATTCTGTCAGGACCTCTTCGAAGCATCCTGTGAGTTGCTGGATCTGAGCGATGGGTTTTGTGCAAGCGTCAAGTGAGAGACACACGTCCTGGATGGATGTCCTTTGCAATCCAGATCCCCCAGGTTCTCACAGCAGAGTGCAACACGTTATTTGATGAGTGTTTGCGCAGAAGATCGATTTGCATGGGATCGAAGCTTAAACTGTTTCAGGTGGTTAAGCCCCTTTCAATCCATACCGTGTGTCAGTGGACGCCGCGTACGTTGCGTGCCCAAGAGTTGGGTGTACATAAATTGGGATGAAGCTCTGGAATCATGGCACATCATTGCTATGCTTTGCAGCTGAGCATCGGTTGCTAGGTGACTGAGGCAGCGTTCAGTGTGTAGCCCTGAATAAACGCTTTGCCGTCAGGCCGTCAGTGTCACTGGCTGCGCTTCATTCATTCTGCCGAACCAAGGACCAATAGGTAGTTATTGTTCCGAGGGCTCCCGCTATCATGCTTGCTTCCTGAGGGAATGATTTTAGGTTGCTGTTGCAGAGAACATGCCACACTGAGCTACTGTCAATGTTGATAATTTGCAAAGCTAAGATTGGGGATTTGTTTTATTGCTATTTTTGGTAGTATTATAACTACCACTAAACTCCGCCAGAGCCGGAGGGGGCGGAAGTTTCAATCATATAAGAACTATAGTGTGTGTGTTTTTCCCCTTTTCGCTCACTCTTTCTCTTTCTTCCCACTATCTGTATCGTTCTCTTTCTCGATCTCCCTCTCCCCGTCTCCTCTCTTGTTCTTTTCTCCTATTCTTTCTCTTTCTTCTTGTTTGCTTCGTTCTCCTTCCTATTTTTCACTGTCTCTTTTGCCTTTTGTTTTTCTCTTTCTCTTCCTTTTGCTCTTTCTCTTTCTCTTTCTCTTTTTATTTTCCTCTTTGTCTTGTATCTGTCTTTGTTGATTGATCTTTCTCTTTCTCTGTCTCTTTCTGTATTTTTGTTTCTCTTTCTCTTCTCCTTTCTTTCTTTTTCTTTTTCACTTCCTCTTTTTGTCTCTGTTTCTCGTTCTCTTTCTCTCGTTCACTCTCTCTCTCTCGTTCACTTTCCCTCTCTCTCTCTCTCTTTGTTTCTGCAGCCCACGAAAGTTTAAAACACTGAACAATACAGGTTTGTTGGGGTCGACCCACCAAAAGTCCGCAGAGCACTTTTTCGAGGTTGCGCAACAATGTGCGCGACCGTGCCGTCCCGTCTCCAAACCAGTTCCGCAGTACGGATTGAGCAGCATTTTTAAAAGGAGAGGGGAACTGGGACCGCGTAGCCTCGCGTAGCCTCGCGTAGCGTCGCGTAGCCTCGCGTAGCCTCCGCGTAGCCTCCGCGTAGCCACTAGCAAAGGGAGCTGTCGATAATCGTCCGCGTAGCCTCTACATAGATCCTTTTTCTTGAGCTAAAGGCTTAGGTTGAATCCATTGAAAGCTTGCATGTCTCGAAGAAAGAGGGTGAATTTGATGAGGTCGCTCATTCCGCGTAGCCTCAGCGGTGCCTGCGCGTAGCCTCCGCGTAGCCTCCAAGGTGTATTCAAGGCCACTGGCCCACATGCCGACTGCTACTACCACTACTACCACCACCACCACCACCACTACTACTATGACTGGTGCTACTACTACTACCACTGCTACTACTACTGCTACTACTACTACTACTACTGCTACCACTACTACCACTACAACTACGACTACTACTACTTCTACTACTACCATCGCCACTACTGCTACAGCTACTGCTACTGCTACTACTTGCGTTTGCCAACGCGCTTTCACGTAGCCCCGGCGTACCCCCCCGCGTAGCCACTTATCAACAAATATGTTCCGCGTAGCCTCCGCGTAGTCAAATTCCTAGGGAGAAAGACAGTCGCGTAGCCTCCGCGTAGGTATGTGCTTCCAGTGTATAGGCCCCACACAATTGTCGTGACGCGGTGGCCCCGTGTATAAAACACGGCTCTAAGTGTCGTGACGCGGTGGTTTGCGCACACGCGGAAGTGCCGAACTTATGCGCAGGGCCACATATTCGGCCCGTTTGAATTCCCCAGTTCTGATCTCTCGTGTTCCAGCTTTTTGGCGGCTGTTCACTTCAAGATCGTGCGCCGATGCATGCATTAATAGAGAGAGCCAACCAGCTAACCTCAGCTAGTTACAAGGGAGGTTCCTTCAAGACTTCGCACAGGCCACCAATTTGGTGAGTTACTTGTTTGTTTTTCTGAGAGTGTATAGATGTTTTTTGAAACACAACTGGTGTCCGCTTCAGATGAGACTGGCGTTCACTAAGGGGTCATTTTGAGCTTTTATATTAACCGGACGGAGCGTCTCGTTGCGTCTTGTAAAGCTGTTGCCATGTGTTGCCCACAAATCAGCATCCGCATTGTCAACACGTCAACCCCTGTGGATTTCCTTTACAATCCAGTGATTGCAATTCAGAAAACTATCTTTGTTAGAGAAATGACTGCAGTTGCATACCACTGCCGTTCAGCTCATGACTCTTGCTGGCACTTCCTTGTGGATTCCCAGGACCTCGCGTGCCTTGGATGATGTTGGATTGTTTGCGTTGCAGCTGGGTCAAGGCATCTATGACCAACGCGATCAAGATGCCCTGCACATTCGGAATGAAAGTTTCTCAAGATACCGCTTGATTGGGTATTGGCATGTTTAAGCTTGGTTTGCCTTGCGTGAAAGCTCAAAGGCATCCAACGACGAGCGCAAACAGGGTTGCACTCACCATTGGCTGGCAGGTATCTCTCCTTCGCATCAGACGGCCGCTGGGCACTGCAATTTACAGCATTAAGCTCATAGAGTATAGCTGAGAACAATACTGGTTGCGGGCCGAAGGGTCTCAAGCACTCAGGGCACTGCACGCTCCTCGGTGGCCCGGCACGTGCGAGAGAGGAAGCTACAAGGCAGGAAACGGCATCTTCAGCCGGCAGTCATCCTCATGTTGGGGACCCCACCATGGGATTGTCTTAAACAAGAACCCCCGAAATGTAGGGGTGTCCGATTTCGTTCACTTCATTGATTCCCTTCAATTTGTTGTTTGAGTCAAATAGGGGGAGCCCAATATCAGGAAATTGTTACATACCAAACAAACAGGGGTGTGTCTGCTTTGTGAGGAGGGTTTGCTCATGTCAACGGGCCCTTTGTTGATGACAGCCATGCGGACTTGTCCAGGTTGGTCATTTTGAGGCGTTCCTCAGTCCTGAGTTCGCGTGCGTCCAACCGCTGAAAGTTTACAGTCTGTTTGAACAGGA
This sequence comes from Effrenium voratum, assembly GCA_963377175.1. Taxonomy (NCBI): domain Eukaryota; class Dinophyceae; order Suessiales; family Symbiodiniaceae; genus Effrenium; species Effrenium voratum. Next base: position 270,030 of record CAUJNA010003787.1, on the reverse strand, counting down.
GTTAGCATTGTACCCGGATGATATCCTTGGAGCTGAGCTGAGTCTCTATGTTTTTGCATCCAGGGCCAGCAGTTGCAGCTGCTGCTGCTTTCGTGGCAAAAAGGCGGCGCCAAGGCTCTCGGGCAGTTTTGGGAAGATGGGCACCCAATGTGAGTGCAACACCATTGACCTGCCATTTGGAGAGGACGCCCGTGTTTGGTTAGGGTTGGAGGAAAGTTTCAACAGTCGTCAAGATCGCATTCATTGTCTGTGTCTGTGTATGTTTGCATCAGCCAACGTGGCGTGACACACGTCACTGATGCATTCTTGTCGTGACGCACAAGACGTGAGAGGCGGCCGCATGCCCACATGCCGTCTGGAGCTGATGGGCCTCCCTGATGCCGCAGCATATCAACGGCTCCTTGCTGAGCAGTGCCCAAGGCTGTGCGCTAGGTTGTTAAGTGGTCGATGTTGCTACAAGGGCACAAGAAAGTGCCACGTTAAAAGCTTTGCTTGTTGAAAACTGAAAACGGTGCTGTGCTTTTGGGATTGGATTTGTCTGAGGCATGCGGCGGGCTTGCTTCAAAAGGCCCGAGCTGCCGGTGTACTCTCAGGCTTGAATATTCCGAACAAGAAGCCTGGGGAGCCGTTGCTGGAATGGGCAGCTTGGCACTGGATTCTGGGTGCACGAACCTGCCCAGAGGTTGGATGGTTTGCACCGGAACGACCTGCAGCCTTTGTTTGGGGCCCACATCGAGTTGCTGCGGTCAGCTTGTGTCGCGCACCTGGCATTTGGATGTCTACAGTCCCTGTAGTCAAGGGCCCAGTTAATTCTGTTCAATCCAAGGAGCTGCAAGACATCCTTGTTTGGCGAGGTCTCCTCAAGCTGTTTCGATCCGGGCATTGTACCTCGATGTTCTCTAGTCTGTCTAGTACATGTGGTGCCTTTTGGATTGTCATTGAAGGGGGAACTGAGGAACTGTTTCGCTTGTTCTCCTTGAGGCAAAGATCCTTGTGAGAGAGCTACCTGGTGTGGAGGTCACGGTGCATTACAGCTGCTCGGCTCCATGATGCGCTTTGCAACTGAGACAGCTTCTTGTGAAAACACGGGCAGGTAAGGGAGAAGCTGGCACTTTGATCGGTTCAAAGTACTGCATAGCGCCTGAGATCACCAAGAGACAATAGCTTTCCTCGATTGTCAAACAACTTCTCCCCTAGTTGTGCCATGTCCATTTGCAGGCTTGAAGCACCAGCGGAGCCCCCGTGTCGTCGAGGACAGAGCTGTCTGCTCTTCACGACAGTTTGCAAGTGGCTGAAAATGGCCTCATTCTTTAAGATGCAGATCAGGCTGGCTCAAAGTTTGCGCAATCGCAGGGTCACTGCAAGTGAGCCACGATATCTCACATCTACAGTCCCTTAGGTCGCTTTCAAAGCTTGTCCCTGAGCTGACCAGCTGGAGGTCAAGTCTGTTCCTCCTCTAAGAAAAATCCAGCAGCAGAAGTGTGACTTCAGCTTGACCGGTGGAAAGTCCGTGGTTGCTTCGGCCAAAGTTCCGTTGCAAAAGTCCAAATGCCAGGACTTCCAAGACTGGTGTCAGCAGGCGTCCAGCGCTGGAGTCCGGCGAGCTGCTTGACAGAGATGGCTGTTGAACGGAACTCTCCGAGACGTTCAGATGGCTTCTTTGGCTTTCCTTTTGGCTTCCTTTTGGGATTATCCCTGTTTTGACATACCAGAAGGCAAAAGACAACACACACAGATGTCAACAGGCGCAAGCTGCAGCTGCAGAAACTCATCGGCAAAGGTATTCTTTTGGAAGTCTGCCCAGAAACCGACAAGGCCATCCCGGAAAGCTCACCTGAGTGGCGAGTCATCAATTGTCATTTTGCAAAGGCCTGTTTGACGCTCCAGGGCAGCATGTTGCTTCCAACAGAGGGCAACAAGCCCAAGAAGCAAACCATGTCCACATTCTTCAGGAAAGATAGCTGGGCCTTGTGCCAGGTGGCCAATTTAGTTTTAATTGGGAACCCTCGAATATGGTTGCTAGGTGAACATGAATATCCTATTTGGTGTCCACCAAACATTCCCCAATTGAAGTTATCCTTGTTGTTTGAGCACATCGTCCCTGGAAGAACTCGGCAACTGAGGTACTCCTTGTCACCGGCCCCAAAGGCCCCCGCCAGGATGCCGCACTTTGGATGCATTACAAACCATGCTTGGGTGACCTACCCAGTAGACTGCTTCAATCTTGCTGTTCCGGACAATAATGTTTGTTGTCTTTGGCCAATGATCTTCCACGAGGTAGCCAGAAAAGCTGACTGTTGAGCGACAACTAGTTTGGGGACTCGTGTCAGTCGCTTCTTGCTCAGGAACCTCGCGACGTAAAGCCGCAAGCCTTCCGCCTTCGCATGTTTCAGGGCTCCTTTTTCCAAAGGTCGCCCTTGAGAAGGCATAGGCTCCAACCCAAGAGTCACTTACTTGCATTCTTGGGTTGCGTCCCTTTGTTTCAAGGTTTGGGTTCCCTCCCAAACTAAATGTTGAACATGGATCCCGCGTGCAGGTTTGGGTCCTGCAACGTTTGGAGCGGATCGAGGGCCTTCGCTTGGGCGTTGCCTTCAACGCCACTCAGCCGGGAGGAGCCTTTGGGTGTGTGTGTCAAAAATAGGATTGGGACCTCAAAATGGCCGGCTGCCTCCTAGTTTGGCTAAACAAGCCCAACCTTTGTTGATTGAACATGTTTGAGCTCAAAGAGGCATGGGGACACCATCGACTCGTCACCCGTTTTATGGGTCGCGGTTTTATCATCCCAGGCTTGCCTCCCCACAGAGGCGGCGAGAGAAGCTGAGCGGCAGCGCTTGGTCCAAAAGCTCCGGTCTGGGTGGGTGCAGGATGTGTGGTTGACGCTTGGCAGAAGGAAACCGGAGCGAGCGTGCCACCAGTGAGCTCCGTTTTTTCTCTACAACTTGGCAAGGTTGGACCATGCCTCTGCCCCCGCCACCAAACAAAACACAAAAGAGAATCCGCCAGGTTCAAGAATCCGTTAACCATAGGCGTCTCTTGGCAATTCCTGGAGGTGGAAGCACCAATTAGGTGCGTGAGCCCTGCATCATTGCTGCCGGATCAAGCTAATGGTGTTGCAGAAGTCCTCTTCATGTCAATACGATTGCAGTCCCAAAATGTTGAAAAAGGGTTGTATTCGAAACCCGACTTGACCGACGTTCGTTGTGTATTTTGCAACTTCAGCGACACAGGAACACTGGCGACGATGCTGAGCTGTTACGGCATGGCATAGACTTTGTGAGAGAGACTGGCCTGAAGTCTCTTGGCTGCTCCAGCACCTTGCAGTCGTTGTCAGACTCGGAGTGGTACTTCGCAAAGCGCCTTTATGTCTGAAACTTCGGAAGCTTGTGGATGAAAGGAAGCTTTTGTGGCAGGTGTATGTGTCAAACAAGCAAAACTACAAGAAGCAAACCCCAGGTTGGGCGTCCAACCCGAGCTCTTTGCATCAGTGATGCTGCCCAGTGCGGCGCAGCTGCAACAGATGCGCGAGCGGCCGTGGAACGGCGTCCACTTCAGCGAGGCCGGCGAAAATCACCGACTCCGAATTGGAAGGGCGAGAGTGTCATGCATGTGTGTGTGTGTGTACGTGTCACGTTCTGATTTCGTGGCCATGCCGTCCAGGAGTTCCTGAGCTCCGTCCAGGGCATGGGCCGGGCCTCCAGCCGAGCACTGGCGGTGTTCGGGGATGAGGTGGAGCCCATCGTGGAGAGCAAGGCGCGGGGCTTGGGGGCAAAACCTCCAAGGGATTGTGGGTGCTTGACAAGTACCGCATAGCCATGCGGACAAGAGGTATGCAATGGCAATCTTGCTAAAACTAGATACCATTCTCCCGCTTGCATTCCGCAAGGCTTGAGACTTGCATTTGCTGGAAATGTTGGACACACAGGGGTGGGTCACAATTTGCCTTGCCACTAATTTAGGTAATTGTGTTTGTTGAGAGCTACGTGCTACAAAAAGCGCCGCCAAGCGCACATGGCATGGGACAGGACCTCTGACCCACCTTCTTGTCCGCAGACAGCTATAGCTTTGGGGTTGATGGCGCCAGGGAAGGTAGCAAAAGCACATCTGGTGGGTCGAAGTTGTGTATGTTGGGGAGCCTCTTGATTTTAGGGGATCGGATGGGAATGAGTCTAAACCAGACACCCTCGAAATGGTTGCTTTTTGGTTAATTCCCCAAAAAGCTTTGCACGAAGTTAAAATTCCCCAGATTCATCAGATGCCAAGCACTTTGATGCTGGTGGTACCTTGTTTCATGTACGGACGAGCAGTGCTCACTCAGCCGCGTCATATATTTCAGATTCATTGTACATCGAGAGGAGCGCTAGTGTTAAGTATTGTCGGCCCCTGATTGTGTCGAGTGTCAATGCACACATGAGCGCCCTACTTGAAGCGGTGCATGCTGGGAGGTCCGCAATGCTGCAGACCTGAGCAAGCTGGTAGCTTATATCGACCAGGACACCCAGACATTGTCTTCAATGCTGGAGGAAGAAGATTCGTGCGGTCCCGCTATGCTCCTTGTCTATCATAAAGGGCCATTCTACAAGGTGCAAGGCCCGTGAAACCATCTTGTGCGTGCCATTTTTGTCAGCGCGCCAGCATCAATGCCGAGCATGATCATGGGCTTGTACTAAAAATTGATTCAAAGATGCAGAATGAGAAACCAGCCATTTCAACTTTTCAGATGACTCTAATGCACAATATGCTGCTGAGAGCTACAGTGCCTTGAAGGCCAAAACCGATTATTGATTCTCCTCACACTCTCCCGCCTTACAAATTCCCGAGTTAATGCTCTCCAGCCGGCCCGTTTGCAGTTGTTGCTGAGGCCGAGAACATGCAATTTTGCCCCTGAGTCGAGACTAGGCCAGCTGTGCTTGTCTGGCAGTTCCATGTTGAGTTGCTTTCTGGATGTTGGGAAAGATTCTGAGACATATAGGATCATGCACCGTTATTCGAGCACGTGGCACAAAACCGCTCTCACTGTGTCTCCTGCTGCCCTGGGCCCAAAAGCTGCGCACCAGTCATCGCTGTCGTGTCCGTTGCTTTACACGATCATGATGATGATCATGATCATCATAATGATGATGACAGAATGACAGTTGTCCTGATCATCTCTAGACAGCAGGCTTCCAACGATACAAGGCAGGTTTTTCAGACCGATCCTAGATCGACGAATAGATGGCCACGCATTACAGCTCACAAATTGGGGTCTCCGGCTCGTTGTGCCAACTTGATCCGCAATCCTTATGCCAGTGTTTGGGTTGTTTAAACTCAATACGTAATCCTTATTGTATTATGCCATATTATGCCAGGTAGTGGTTTCCCTTGTGATGCCCCACGGATTAGGCTTACCCAAACCAAAACGAACGCCAGGCCGGAGCCGCGACGGCGAGGCCTCCCGCATTCCGCGGCGCTGGGGCAAAGCTTCGAGACATGCCTAGGATGGCCGAAAGCTCCCAAGCACCTTGTACAGGCGTGCCAGGGACTCGGAGAATCAACGACCCAAACGTTGGGACAAACGACATGAATTCAAATAATTCAATTTGGTTCACTTACTTTGGCTGCCAGCATCTAAACATGCCAATTGTTAGCTGGGCAAGCTGAGGTGGTACTGAGTTGAGTCAGGCATATGAAATACTATCGCTGAAACAGCCCTACCGCACTGGCCTTTCGCTACCAGCTTTCGTTGTGATGGCCGGCCAACAGCTACCTTCGCGAGCTTGTTTCCTTCCAGGAAGGTCACAAAGGTTTTGCTCTTTTGGGAGGAGTGGTTTCTTTTCTTGAGTGACTACATTGGCCAGCGGGATTTAGATCACGCCTGCAAAGACTCGGGTTCTGGAGGCATGGCAGCTTTCTGCCCTAGGGTGTGGCAAGTTTTCACAGGCACACTGGCACACTGGTGCGCAGTGTATAAGGCAAATAGTCGATACCGGATGCACAAGAGCCAACTTTCTCAATGCACCACGGCACGCAGCTTTTCGCTTGGGGCTTCGGTCTGCTGTGTTTGCAGTGCCCGCCGCCTGGGCGCTGGCGCATTTTCGGCCATCGGCCCACAACTGTATAGCTGCGCATGAAATCGGACGAGACACCGCAGGGTGCCATTGGGCATGCATTTGGATGCAGGTACATGCAAGATGAGGTGACGCTCGGATGTGTGGCCCCAGTTTTAGTCTTAAGACAATCAAAGACCAAGAGTTGCTCTTTCAGAGCGCAGCAACAAAATTCATGATGAGAGATAGGACAGGATGCCCACTGTGATGTTCCCCGCAATGTACTAGCTTCGGCCTGGCCCTTTGCTATGCCGGACGCAGAGCCAGCAGGCGGCAGAGACGCAGGTTGTTGTTGAATGTGCACATGGAGGTTTCATAAGGCCTGCACGTGAAACTGGCAAGGCATAAGACAAGACGCCCCGCCAGTGGCGGCTGAAGCTGAGCCAACGCAAGCCGCAACTGAAGCGGAGCCAAAGCAAGCTGCAGCTGAGTCTGAGCCAAAGCCGGCAGAGGCTGAATCTGCGTCCCAGCAAACAGCGGAGGCTGAGACAAAGGGAGCAGAAGTGCCAAAGTCGACAGTGGAAGAACCCAAAAAGGCTGAACCGAAGAAGGCAGAGCTGACGCTTCGCTCGAGAATGCCCTGATTGCCTGCTGCAACAGGGTTTGAGTTTGCAGTCACAAAACCAGGGACATGTTGGGATGCAAAGCCTTGCAAAATACCTTGCCCGTGACCCCGTGACCCAGCAGAGGGTGTTACTTTGCTAAAGGCATCCCTGACTCAAGTGACAGCCAAGAAGATGTGCGTTAGATGCAAAAAGCTGTGCAGGCGAACGATTCTCGCAAGAGGCAGGGCGCCTTGGTCGAGGTGTAAGCCGCTTTTGCCCACAAGGCCCCAGAACGGAAGCGGAGGCGGTCAAAACGCCAAGCGCCAGAAGGTAGAGATTGCCCCAGGCCACAGTCTCAGTGCTGACAAACCTGTTGTCAGTACCTGATGAGAAAAGAAGCCATCTGAGGTGACAAGGGAGTTTACTTCACAACGCTCAACTCAGGCCAAGCGGGTCATTGGTTTGCCCGCTGTTTCATTCATTTGCGCAAAACGCACCAACTTCACCCTGCTTGGTCGCTCGTCAAATTGTTGTGCCTATCATTGAGGTTCACACTTTGTGGTTGAATTTCAACAACCCTCACTGCAACTGCAGCAAAATCGAGAAGGAAACCAAGCAGGTCCCATTGTTTGGCCCCCTGCATCTGGTCACTGACTTCGATGAGAGAATCTCTCATTGTGCAGGCAGCGTCGACAGGGCCAAGCGCGATCTGAAGCAGCTCCTGGAAGAGTACAAGGTGCGAACGAAGCCCCGAGAACAGTGCCGAAAAGGATCCCTTTGAGGACGTTGGCTACCTGTCGGAGGTTTGATCATGCTCAGTTTAAATTTCAGAATAGCCAGCGCGCTGGGCATGAATCAAATTCCCAGGTGCCTGAGGATCTGAAAAGCAGGCGGGCATGCGTGTTGTCTATAATCGCTGTAACCAGGGCTCGCTTTGGCATGTTTGCTTTCATGACAAGATGTCATGTTCAGCATCATGTTGGCTTGCTGACATTAGAGGCTCTTTTGCTGGTACCCTTTCAATATTGTCATGCATCACTGGGATCAAGACTTGGTGCAGCTGGGCGAAGCTGCAGATGCAAGACGCGTCCCATGCTGCTCCTCAGGATCAGCAAGCTGGACTTTACACCCTGCACAGAGGCCAGAGCAGAGACTGCGGCTGCACCTACAGCAAGCGCTAGACGCTTGTTCAAAGTGCCGCTATCGCTGCCTGATAGGCAACAAAAGGGATGGGCTTCTTGAAGCTGCTGAACATGGAGGATTTGCTTCCTTCAAAGGCTCGCTGGTTTTTGTTTCAAGCAGGCCGCTCGGTGTTAGAAGCGGCTGTGTGCAGAGCATTGGACGCGTTGGCTTTCTGGCGCAGCTTTTGCATCGCGAAGCATAAACTCGGTGCCACAAGTCAGAAGCAGATCTCAACATGCATTCGTCACATTGACATGAGCAGAAAGGCGTCATGCGCAATGCAATTTGCAGGCAATTTAGATAATATCCTGCTAGCGCATCGGAGCAATCATGGCAGTGGAAGAAGGACAAGGTGAAAGGGACGAGGAGGCAGAGGTCCCGTCTACGGAGGCCGAAGCAGAGTTGCCAGAGTTGCTGGAGCTCATCGACATGGTGGAGTCCGCATCTGGTGATGAACTGGCTGAGGTTATCAGCAAGATCGGCCGCCGAATCCGCGCAACTCCGGGGGATCGTGACTTGCTGAGCGACTTTGAAGGTATCGCTCAGATCTGTCAGGCGCTGGAAGCTTGCAACTGGAGAGGTCCAGCCATGCTCGCCTTCTGCCGCGTCATGCCAGATGTATGCCGGACCAGCATCGTGAACCGCGCCTCCTTGAGGGACGCGGGTTTTCTGGCTGCGACAATGAAGATGCTAGAAGAAGCTTTGGCGGCCAAAGAAGAGATGAGCCTGATGGCTTGCTGCACATCTATTGCAGCGCTGTGCACCGCCAACGACGCCACTTGCCTGATCTTTGATTTTGACGAACCGGTCGCATCCAGTCGCTCTCTAGGAACATGTTTGTTTTGCGCAGGTGAACGAAGAAAGCAACTTCCGACTTCCAAAAGGCAGATGCGCTACTACCCACTGACACTAGGTAACCTAGACTGAAAGCCCGCCTTCTTTTTTTTTGCAAGAAGTGTTTTTTTTTTTTGGGGGGGGGGGGGCGGGGCAGATTTTGACCCGGCTTGTCTCCGCAGGCCAATAAGCAGCTGGCTGCGCAGCTCACGGATGCGGACTCCGCATCCAAGGGAGCCATCTTTTTGCTGCTAGAGGCACTGGAAGTTGCGGCGGAGGCTCCTTTGGCGGAGGCCGGAAGGCGAAGTTGAGCAATCAAAAGTTGTTTCGCTCAGATGATAGAAAGGCTGATTCCGTTCAAAACTGTACCAGTCTTCCGCGCGGTTGATTCTTTGTATGGTTTGGGGCAGACTCATTCAACACCTAGTTTTGATTTCTGAGTTTCAACCGCAGCAATGTTGGCACAAGTAGTGTTGGTAGCCATAGTTCCAAAAGCAGCTGAAGCAGCTGCAGTTTAGACAAAATGAGCGACGTTCTACAACCCCTGTATTTGAAAGTATATGTGAGGAAATATTGTTCTCAATTTGTAGCTTGTGCACCCCCCCTCCCACCCCAGTGATCATGTTGATCATGTTGATAATGTTGCCATCTCAAAAGATGGCTGTCTTGTTGTTGCTGCTGGCTTCTAGGCCACTTGTGGCCTACAGGCAGCCAGCCGCGTTGTTGCCAAAAGCCGCTTTCTCAACTTGTTCTAGTGCCGTTGCGTCATCTCGTTCGAGCTGGCCAATACCAAACTCGCAACCTCTAGACCAGCCAATAAGCAAATGAGTGTGAAGACCTTGCCAGCAAGCCTTTGGCCTGCTGAATGTTGCATAGTAGAGAGAAGTTTGACTCCCAGTCAATGGACATAATTTTGCAAGACTACATGAAAACTACCCAGCGAGCACAAGACTACAGGAAAACTATGGGGAAGACTGCAGGAAGTTAGGTGGGCACGCAGCAGCTGAAGCTACTGCAACCTGATGAGGGATGAAAGTGGGTGGTGTCCATTTGGTTCGCCAAAAAGTCCTTAGTTGCCAACTTTCCTGTTCAACGTGGTGAAACACCTTTTGTTCAAACAGCCTCCTTTGGGTTTCCGTGAAGAAAGGGTGGCCAGGGTGCGATCCTTGCCGTGCCGATTTCGACATCCGTTCTCTCCCTGAGGCCATGGCCGCGCTGAGGTCGGTGGTGGTGGATGACGACCACCGCAAGTCCGAGACCCAGCCCGCGGCCTTGGAGAATCGGGAGGTGCTGCTCAGTGAGGAGCTGTACCCCAAGGCAAGAGCTATGAAACCACAAGACAAAACATGGGCTACAAGCCTATGATATGAGGCCTCGTCCCCATTTTATTCCGGGGATAGTGGTTTGTATGAGAAATATTCTTCAGAAGGAGGGCGGGGGAATGGCAGGATCCTCAAGCTTTCGCAATGCGTGCGCATTGAATTTGCTGAGAATGTTGATGATTCGGAAATTGCAAGAGTTCTAAAGATGGAACCGATGCCCCTGACTTTGGGTCAGATTTGAGGGTGAAGAATGGTGCTATACTCCTAATAACTTTGGATACAGCCCTCAAGCTGGATTGGAACAGCACCAAGAACAGCACCAAGGCCTTATATTATACCTTGAGCAGCATTGGAGGGTGAAGTCTGACTGGTAGAAAATTATGGGCTTGTGTTTGGCCCACTGATTGATGTATGTGTACAAGCCTAAAGTTTGTGCATTTACAAAAAGCGACGACATGCAACAACTCATGTTGCAAAGCGGATTTTGTGAGGTCCTATTATCTCTAGAGGTCGGAGAGGTGGATTTTCTCTCGAGGGAACACTTTTCAGTTCATTCAAAGGGAGACCAAAAAGGCCGCCCGGCAAGAAGCATTTCGGGGACCCAACGGGCAGATGGCTTCCCGTAGGTGCGGGAGGCGTTGCAGCGGGGCGGCGCCACGGCCAAAGAGCAGCTCGGCACGGGACCAGTTGGTTTGGGCCCGGGGTATGTGTTCAAATTGACCCAAATTGTCATCCTCCAAGAAACTGAGCTGTGACAGTGTTGCTAGATGAAGGCGGACAGCCGGTTTTTGACTTCGACAAGTCAATAGAAGGTGTTCGACTGTTCGACTTGTTGGATTTCGCACCGACTTGTCAAGCTTTCGGATTGCGACTTTTCGTTGTTTTTTCAATACGTATTTCGACTTTTTATACCATTCGAGAATTCAAATAGGCATCAAGGTTTCGACTTTTCGGATGTTGATATGCCTTTTCAATTTTTTTGACTTTTAGATCGCCATTCAAGAATGGTCGAGGTCGCTAGACTATATGTTGCCGAAAGACCGTTTTTTGCGCCTGGCCCTGAATATCCAAAAGATCATGTTTGTTGTTGCCCAAGCATTGCTTAGGGTCAGGTCACTGACAGTCACGCCGCCCTCATCCTCCCAGCTGCAAATCACTGCACCCAAGCCACTCACTGCCCAACTTGCCAAGCGTATGGTCTCTTTACTTTTCAAAATCGCCAGGTGTCCTGCCAGCAATATATGGCACAGATGCTTCACATGTTGGTACTGAAGTCCTTTTTTTTTTTTGGAGAAATGCTGCAAACCTACTGGCATCTGGGGCATCGCTGTCGATCAGGCATGCGTTGTGGGCTCCTGGGGGTATGGTTGTCCACGCTTTTAAATGTACTTTCCACGCTTTTAAATGTACCGTCTTTCCACGGTTTGTCCATGGTTTGTCCACGCCTCATTTTCTTTCAACATCGACAAGAGAATCAACAAACAACACGCGATGAGACTCTGCGGAGCTGTGAACAAGAAGTGGAGAAGCACGCACGGGCATGTGAGGGACAAGCCAAATTGACGCAGCGTGGTGATGGTGTGTGATTTCAACGGGATGAAGCGACTGTAAAACATACTTAGCTGATTTCATAAAAGCAGCAATAAAGTTCTTGAACCTTTCACTGCACAGAAGCGCGCGGGGATGTCAGGAGCAAGCCGTCTCAAGTTGGCCAAGTTTCTCTATCCCTCTTTTAATGGTCGAGGGACATTATGATAGTGTTTTGTTTTTTGTTTGAATGGTCGAGGACTTCCACTTTGAAGCATTCTCAGTACCACCGTACTGGAGAGTACCAGCGCAGAAGCCTGGAGACAGTACTGTAACACCACAAACAGCAGGGGGTACTCGGGGGTACCCCAAATATATACATATATATATATAGGTATACATTTATGTGTTTGTACCTGTCTATATATTTATGTGTGTCAATGCACATTAATGGGAAGACTATGAAAGAACAACGGAGACGGCCAGTCCAACAGGGCAAGTGCCGCAGAGCCGAACGCGTTGGTTTTAGCATCGCGGCCTGCCACCGGACGGGACCATGGGAACACTACGGGAAGATGATGACCATGATGAGAAACCTTAGTAGCAGCTTAGAAACAGCTGTTTGATTAGTACTTGCCGGTTTTAAGTAGTTTAACATCGTACTGAGTAAACTACTAGTGGCGTATGGCTTAGCATACAAAAACACAATAAACAGCAAGTCGTGGTAAAATTGTACTTGAGACAAACACAACAAATGTTTAGCAACACGTTGTGAATGTTTAGTGGTTTTCCAGGAACAACGTAGAACAAGAAACCATCTTGTAAACAAACGGAAAAGTATAAATCTATCTATATATGTATATGCTTTAGTAATATCGTGTTGCATTTCACATGTCTGACAAAAACAGAAAGTAACGAATCGATCTCGCTTTCTTCAATAATCCAACAAGTTGAATTCATAGGTTTCTGTTCAAATAAATGTGAAGCTGCATGACTTGCTTTACTTACAAAGCATCATAAAATCAAAATGTTGCATG
>CAUJNA010003787.1:135000-252500 GCA_963377175.1 Effrenium voratum | reverse complement strand
GTAATGTATGTATGTGTATGCGTGTGTTTGCTGGGAAAAACACATTTTAGAAAAAATGATTTTTCTGAAAACTCAACATTCTGAGTACGAATCACTGTCTTTACATAAACAAAAATCATACTATAAATTCAGAGTCTTCGAAAAAGTCATAAAACCTTGAATGTGCAACAACTTCTTTAGTAAGAAACATGTGTGTCTTTCATGGTTGAAAACTAAGTTCACACTTTATTGTGCCAGAACAAGTACTAAACAATACGTAACACACAATGTTCCTCATGTTTCTACTGAGACTAAGCTTTATGTAAGAACTTGCTGGCGGTGGTACGGATTGGCGGAGCCCCCTGATTCAATCAAACAAACAAATTCCAATGCCTTTTGACAGGGTCCAGTGCCCGCTTGACTTTATGACTTTTCGACTTTCCGGATTTCGACCTGGCTTTTTGACTTGTTGATTGTCGGCCAGCCAAATATGGACTGCTAGAGCGCGTAGGTGTCTCTATACTGCGGACTGTTCGACTTTTTGACTTTTCGATTTGGGAAGGCAATTCTTCACCCTGGCGTGGCAACAATCGACAGCAGCAGCACCGGCACCAGGAACAGCAACAGCACCAACAACAGCAACAAGAAGAAGAAGACAAGCACTGCAAGCGCCCCAAGAATGTCAGCCTCGAAACGAGGCTGAAACCGTTGTCGCGGAAGCAACATGACTCTAAATGCCGGAAACTCATTGCGGAAGCGGTTTCTACCAAAGCCCTTTGCCGAAGCTACCCGTGCAGGCCGCGGAAGGGTTTCATAACCCCTGTCATGAGCTAGACAAGAAAACAAAGCGCACGCAGCCCAAGAAATGTTGGCAAGGGCTCACTTTCCCTTCAACCCCTGACGCAACCAACGCGGCACTTCGATGAACATTTCAGGGGAAGGCGATCGCATGCGCCCCAATCCCACACCAAAATGCAACCTGTTCCCGTGAACAGGGTTCCATTTCTTGGCCGCAACTGAAAGGACCGACAAAGGGAAAGCCCTTCTGTCCTGATTTGCGCCGCTCAGCCCCTTACAGACTTCGGCCTTTGCAGCTGCCGTGGACTGAGATCGGCACAGCTCGATGTCCAGTCTTTCCGCAATCTTGTTGGACGTTTTGCCTGGATCGACCGACTTGCATGCAGCCTTCAAAAAACTCGCGAGATAAATTGGCCTGCCAGAAGAGGAAAAACCAGGCCCCCATAAACCCCACGGAAGCGCAGTGGTACGTAAGTCGGCGGCAAAGAATCCTAGGGCGGCCAAGCCAAGAAGAGCGGCTCAGCGGATGATCACCAAAGGCCTACGAGTACCCCGCTGGACAAAGCAGAAGAGCTCAAGCGAGAGCCAGGCGTGAGTGTGGGGACATTTGAGCCAGTAAAGCTGAAATGCGAAGCCCTTTCATGCTTGCGAGGCAGGGGGAGACAACCAATATGCGCATGACACAAACACTACGTGCGTGCTGGCGAAGCATGATGATATAGCAGCCTTGTGCGTGACCTTGCCATCAAGTTTGGCATGCGACCAGAGCATGCCAACGCCCGTTTCTTGATCAACTGTCACCGCCCGACAGTTATCAAAGCTGCCGGGGTGGCGAGCAATTGGCACTGGACCAAGAGGGGCGTAGCTCAAGGCGACCCAGCATCACCGTCTCCGGCCGAGGCGTGCTCGAAGTGCTCGCTTTCGGCCCCCAGAGCTTGTTTTTTTCGGTTTCGGCATCCGTAGTTTGCCAACAGTCTTCCCGTAGTCTTCCGACGCTAAATTTCAGGTTTCGGCATCCCGTAGTCTTCCGGCAGTCTCCCGCAGTCTTCCCGTAGTCTTCCCGTTGGCTGCTGCCTTGCTGGCAGGCGCGCGCTCAAGGCGCCTTCGAGCATTACACCCGAGGGTTGAAACGCACACTTACGCGGACACAGCCAACATGAGCTTGACGCTGCAGTTAACGAGTTGCACGCTCTTGACAGGCTCAGCGGGCAGGCAGAGGATGACTCTAAGCTAGAAGTTTCCGGCTTTCGTGTGGCTGGAGTTCAGGGACATCTCGATCTCCTGGGTGTCCGCTTTGACTTGGCTGGGCACAAGCCCCCGCACTTGGCCCCCGCGCAACCCGGCGCGTCAAGGAGTTGCTCCTGCGGCTTGAACGTTTGACGCGTTTGCCGCTGAAGCGTTTGCCGCAAGCACGTTTGCTAAGAGTGGTCCAGGCCACTTCGGGCCTCTTGCGCTGGGACGCGCCGTGGAGGGTCTCCCAAGACAGCGCAGTAAACCAGGTGAGATGAGAGCTGGAGTGCCTCGTGGCGACACTGCGGTGCCAGCTGGATTCTGCGCGACAAAGCTTGGAGTGTTGAGCCTCGGGCACTCATGTTCCTTGGCTGTTTGAGGACCCTTTGGGCCATGCAAGAAGCTTCACTGCACAGGTTGCGGGCTGCCCTCGCAGACAGAACTTGGGCAGGCAGCCTGTTATCCAAGTATCGAACCGCGTGCGGAGAGTGGAGTTGGCGCACCACTGCCAGCCTCTTTGTATATCAATACAAGCACTGCACTTGAGCCTGACGTCACAGGCTTCTTTAGAACACATGGTCCGTACGCATGGCGAGCCCGCAGTGTGCGCCATGACATCAGTGTGGCCGGATCTGATGTGGTTCCTTTGCAAGCATTCGTAGGGGATCAGCGGGGGCTTGAGCGTGCGTGGGCGTGAAGCAGAGGGCTCGCGCTGCCTATTTGCAAATGGTTGGATTTCGTTGGCTGAGCGGCCAAACGCAGAGTTTTGGACGGCGCAAGTCCTCCTTCAGTGGATTAAATTGACCTTTTCTCAGACATTTTGCCAAGCAACCTTGTCACTGCCACTGATGGCAGTGACCGAGCAAGCCAGAAAAAACGCCGCTCTGCTTGGGCCGTCAGCGTTCGACGGCCTCGCGGCACACTGACAACCTTCGGCAAGACCATGCCTGCCATCGAATCTACGGTAAATGCCGCCGAGCTAGTGGCTGCTGTTGTTTCCTTGCATACTTGTGAGCGTTTGGGTGTGCAACATGTGCAGCTTGTCACGGACCACAAAGCACTCGCTAGCAGAGATCCTCCGCCACCACTGAGCGTCGAGCTGCGATGCCTGACGCGCCAAGTTCTGAAACATGGATTTGTCGATGGCGCCCATGAGCACCCAGCTCACACGGTATGCGGGCTGTCTGGAGTAGACCGCACGCAAGCAAGACCAGAGCCCGCGCTTTCCTCCATGCCCAGACGCCCCGCGCTCACCTGTGGTTGTGTGGATCAATTTTGCGACAAGGTTGGCGTACTGTTGTTTGGTTGGCCCTCAACGAAGAAATCACGCGGACTGCCCCCGCCGCGCACGTGGCGTTCATTCTTGATATTGCGGGGTTTGCCGGGTACTGGACCCCATAAACTGGTTGGCGCAACCAGAGGTTTCAGAAGCTTTCTTGGAGAATCCTGACACTTCCCAAACGTTTGCTGGGAGTTCCAAAGCCAAGCCATCAACGCCAGCCCTTTCATGTCAACAGCACGGGGGGGCTGGGTGTGTATGTGAGGCAAGATGACAAAGTCTTCACCCCACACGCGCAGCCCACTGGTGCCCAGACTGGTCATTTTCTAAGCTGATGTCCAAAGCCCCAAACCATCATTTTCGGGGCGGGAAACGTATACAGTGGCAATAATATATCCATATACGTATTGGTTGATATTCCATCAAACCTCTGGAAGAGTGGATTTGGGGTAGCGGAAATCATCTGAGAATTTTGGACCGAGGCAGAAATACCCTGCGAAGCTGACGGAGCAGGTTCTGCTACTGCTGCGGGAGATCGCGCGGGGGCAGGAGACTCCATGAGGGGCCTGATGTGAGCAACTGACAAACAGTTATTGCCTAAAATATGAACCCCAAAAAATGAACTTCAATGTTCCCGTGCATGCCCTCCTGGGCAAACAAGGTGCCGTTTGATGCCTTGCCCTTTTGGTTATGTGAAAGGGAAATTTCGAGTTGGAGATCCACCCATGTCAAAACCAACAACCATCAGCAACCCCTTTTTGGTTTGTTTCAGACACGCAGCCAGTCGCATTCTCAAGCGTGTCAGCTGCGGCGAGGTCCGCGAGCGCAAAGAAAAACGGTCCGCTAGCAGCGGCCAATGGATCCATTGAACCTTGCGCATTGCGAGCCCCACGCCATTAGATTGATTGCCCCCCCTTCACCAACCCCCCCCAGCAAAAGATGCTCGTGCGTTACACTGATTCATCGCCTCCCCCCCTTTCCCCCGCCCCTCCACCCCCACAACAAGAATGCCCATGCACACATTAGATTGAGTCATTGCCACCCCCGCGATCTTCCCCGAGGGGTCGCCACGACCAAGACACATGGCATTGCACCAACCCCCTCTCAAAACTTGATCGAGGCCACAAACCCGAATGCAGACATGTCCAACCCCGAAAGGAATTCCAAACACATCATCAAGGACATCCCCAAAGACATCTGCGAGGAATTCTTGGAAGACAGCCTGAAACTCATCCCCAAAGACATCACCCGAGACATTCGCAAAGACATCCCCAAAGACACCCCCCAAAGACATCCCAGGACAACCGCAAAGACGAGCAAACGCACGCTCCTTGACGACACCCTAACATTGATCCGCAACACATACTGTAATGCTTGTAGAGACTAATGAAATACTGGACAGGCAAGGCCTTACTAGTACTGGGGTGAGCATTCTGTGTGAGGATACTGTGACAGTTTCCAAAGTATTGTTAGAGCAAATGTGTACAGCGCAGTACAACGGGTTTGTTTGTGCAAAGCGCAGACTTGGGCGACGTTGCAGCAGTCCATGTACTGGAGAGTTGGTGTGTCTCAAAGCTTATACATAGAACGTAATCCCCCAAACGGTTGCGTTCCTTTTAGGTTCCCTCAAGCCACCATGTTTGGTTATTCTATCATTTGTTTCAACAAAGTCTACCCTCTTTCCAAGACTCAGGACAGCGGACACGATGGAGTACGATCCAGTTCACTTCCGATTCCATGATTGTTTGAAAAACTTAGAGGGCCTCCCTGTTGAAAATATCATCGGTCGGCATGAAGCATTCTAAGCCTCTACCCCAAACAGACATTGCCTGCCAACAAGCCGCTAAAAGCGACTGGTGTTTGAGGCATGTACCTTGGATGGCCCATGTTCAAACCTTATTTACCCCATGTACAACGTCAAAAAAGAGGGTATGTACGTAGGACCGTAGACCCATCCAAAGTTCCTCGCAGTTGTTCCACGTATATGTGTGCTTTTGTTTTGAGCCAGATCACCAGGAGCGGATCCAAGAGTTGGCCAAGCCCAGCAGCAAGCTGCTGCCATTGGTCCGGGACGGTTTGGCCTCTTCGGAGCCCCGGTTGGCGCGGGCGGCTTTGGGGGTGCTGCGGGCCTTCGCTCTTTGCGAAGACGTCAGGGATGAGCTGTCCCTGCCCGGGGCCGAGGGGCTGAAGGTGGAGCAGAAAACGACAGAAAGCTACAAGGCAGAAAGGGAGGTCTGACATCCAGGGATGTGCCAAACAGTTGCCGATGTGGAACAGATTCTCCTATGCAGATGTCAAATCAGTTCGGCAGCGTGGCGAAACATGTTCTCTCTATATGGATGTGCTTCATGTTCTTAGGTCCTGCGAGACGAAGGGCTATGTCCAAGCTGTCCGCCATCACATAGCAACGCCTGTCGTGTGCGAGCAGGGTTTTGGCCTGTTGGCGAATCTCACCCTGCGTCACCTGGCCGAAGCCCGCTTTGTCACTAGCAAATCAAGCATTGCTTTTTGGTCTCTGCGTATCTGCTTAGGCAACCCTGCCATGGCGCCGCGGTCCAAGTGAACTGTACCAAAGCGCCCTTGTCACAAAAGCGCTGAAGGTCCTTTCTCAACGACTCCGAGCATCAAGCCATGTCTTTGGGGCAGCTGGTGCTGGACAAACACCCGGAAAGGCAAGGAGGCTTGGCAAAGGATCATCGAACAGCTGAGCTCCAGGCCTGATGTAGCAAAGTCCGTCATCCAGCTGCTTTGGAGTGCCTTGGATGGCTTTAAGGAGTTTCTGGCGCCATCTCCTGCGACAAAGCCTGAGGTATTTCTCGTCAAAATCCCAAGGCGCTAGCAGAGGCCTGGCTGGTTTCGATGCTCACAGAGTCCGAGCAACGGATAGGAATTGTGTTTGACTATTGGAGGAAGGTGTGCAGTGACTAATCTTCTTCCCCTGTGCCTGCATTTTCCAGTCCCTGCTTGTGTGTGCTTACCCCAAATGTCTCAGCGATTCCATGATGTATGTAAGAATAGCAGGGGCCTTCAGGGCGGCATGCCGAGGGCAAAATCAAAGACCCAGGCACTTGATGTTTTGGCTGGCCGCCGTTGATTGGTGAAGGCCATGGATTGTCTCGTGTCAGAATCATGACGCGGGCCGTCGAAGCCGGTTTCGGTTGCAGTCCGACGAAACCGCTTTGAAAGATTTCATTTGCGGTCAAACAAAGCCGGCAAAGACTCCGTTTGCGAGCTCCCCTTCAGAATCCTCTCAGTTTTTCAGTTTTGAGTGATTCGCAGATTTGTTCGTTCTCGGACATCTTCCGAGGCGCGAGAGGCGAATACCTTCCAGGGGCTCCGAAAGATGGTAAACCAACGCGAGGGCGAAGCCCGCTGGAAGGGAGCAGTAGAGGCCGGGAGCACTGAGTTGGATCGTTTGGGGGAGGAGACTCAAGTCAAAGGTTCCCCGTTTTGATTTTGAGACACGGCCAATGTTTCCTTAGACCCTGCGAGATTAGATTTTGCACTCGTGCAAACCTCCGCTTTTGCTGTTGTGGTCTATAATGTTAGCAGTTCTTAGTATTGACATCAATTTGGGACTGGGTTGAATCATGCGTTGGGTATAGCATAATTTTGATTTGAAGCAATTCATCGGAGCAGAGCCGGATCCACTGTCAGACGGAGGTGCCGGCAGCTGGTTCATAGTCTTGTTCTCTTTAAGCATCCTCGAGTTTGCATTGGTTTCCTCTCGCCTCTCCACCCATGCAGGTGGCTCGGCAATTCCTGCGAGAGTTCCGAGAGGACGAAGGGATCCAGAAGAAGCCGGTGTACAATGCGGCAAAGCTGAAGTGTGCTGTCCAGAGTCCCTATTTGCTGAGCATGAAGAGTATAGCGTTCCCAGTCAGAGTTGTTTTCATTCGAGGCAGGATGCTTCAGGGATGCATTGTTTGGGGGTCCAACAAAGGCCCGACACATGGCAAGCCTGAAGCTCATGTAGTTGTGGAAGTGTCGGGTCTCACCATGTGTGCAGCTGCACTTGATGATCTAAGGAGTTCTACTGATGGAATTCGAGGCATTTGCAGCAGCTTGACAGAGCAAAGATGGCCTGCAAGCCAAGATGCTCCAGAATTCATTGCGGATTCGAGCTCCGAAATGACCTGCCATGTTTGCAGTGCCAAGTGGCAGGCGTGGCGGTGGCTTTTCATAGTATTGGTCCTTCAGTTTCCCACCCGGATGTTTGGAGTCGCCAGGTGGTGAGCCAAGTGCTGGCCGTGCAGAGGGACAACTTCCAGAGCACAGGCTCGAGTTTGAGAGTTTGTTGGCATTTGTGAAACTCTTGTTTTTGTTTAGTATGCAAAATTCCCAAACGTGTGTGCATCCCCAGCGTATTGGGGGCCTTTGGGCGTTCGTCAGTTGCAGCCAAGAATCGCGGCTTTCCTGCACCAGGCATTCCCACCTGCTCGAGGCTGCAGATGGATTGTCATTTGTAAGAAATGTAGGGCTATTGCCCGTGTGTGGGTCTCTCGCCTGGATAGCATGTGTCACTGTTCTTTGCAGGTTACTTTGCAGGGTCCTGCCCATTGATCACACCTGCAACTTGGCATGAGTGCAACTGCAGAAGCACCCCTGCCTTTGTGATTTGACTTGAGGCAAGCCAACTATGGCTGACTTCAGAAAACTGGCAGAGGCCTATTTCTATGTTTTGGGTCTCACGCTGGTCCACAGCCGGGAGAAGTACACAGGTCTTCGACCCCCGAGTACGGGTTTATTGGGATGGTTACAATCTACCCGTCAGCATTTACCATCCCTTTTTGTGGTATCTCTGTGCAAAGAGGGCGTTTTGACAGACCTCGCACAGCGCCGTCCAGGAGGTGTTACCCTTGCAGTTGGGAGCAGAAGCTGAGCCAACCACTTGGGCGCTGGAGCCAGGTGCTCAGACCCATTCTCTGTCAGCATTCCGTTCGATGGGATCATAAAAAGTTGGCACGATGTGTCATGAATCGCCTGGTCCACCGAACTTACGCACGTCAGAAGGGGTCTCGTTTGCAATTCATGGGCGGGCTAGGTTTAAGGCACGCAACTCCAGCGCTATCAAGAAAGAGGCCAGAGCACTTGCTGAGCTACCGGATCCCCATCCTATGTTCAGTGACAGAACTCACACAATGCAACGTCTAAAAACCTCGGTGTACATGTTACAAGGGGTATGTCGAATCGACCCGTTCCGTATACGAAGGTGGCGCAAGCAGATGATGAGGGAACATGGTGTGCAAGCATTGGGCTACATAATAGCATCATGCTTTGGAGGCCGTCCTCGAGGTGCTGGACGCCATAGCTCCCAAAGAACGGCACAAGGCTTGTCAGCCCGCAACTGATGATGAGGGGAATGTTTTAGGGTATCCCTTGCTTGGGTGTTTCTAAAGGGAAGTCAGAGGGAAGCCAACCGTTGTTCAGATTCCATGTTTGGCGACAAACCCATGCTATGCACATATTGGGGCACACCGTGTGTGATTCAAGTGATGTTCTGCATCAACAGTGTTAGCACTAGGTTTTGCCAATGCCTGATTGACCTGCGTGTTTTGCCTTTGTCCGGGGAGCTGGAGCTGATGGCTGTGCCACGTGTTTGCTTGCTTTTGACATACTGCCAATTAGAACCTACAGGATGGCCAACGCTCATGACCCATTCTTTTCCCCCGCAGGTCAACCTGAACGACCCAGCCAAGTGCATCGTTGTGCAGGCAGCGCAAATAGTGTCGACAAGCCGTGTTGCTTCACTTCACCGAGAAGCTTGTCCACTTGCCCTCCCAATGAGGTTCATGCGCAGTGGTGCGGCTTGAGCATCGTGCCGCACTGGGGGCCGTTGTGCTGCCAGCCTGGTTGGTTTGTGACATGTTGGAATCAAGATAGACCGAGACACTTGCAAACTTGCTTGCGCAGATAAAGAGCTTCAATGGATCAGACAGCGCATTCGAACAGATAGTTCTTGCAGATAAACTTTGAGAAGGTCAGACGAGTAGCGTAGATTCGGGCGAACTCCGAAAAGTTGTGGCAGGCGCAGCGCTTTTGCAAGGCGGAGAAAGGAGAACGGAGAAAGGGGAGAGACGGAGAGAGAGAGAGAGAGAGAGAGCGAGAAAGAGCGAGAGAGAGCGAGAAAGAGCGAGAGAGAGAGAGAGAGAGCGAGAGAGAGAGAGAGACAGAGCGAGAGAGAGAGACAGAGACAGAGCGAGAGAGACAGAGAGACAGAGCGAGAGAGAGAGAGAGAGACAGAGCAAGAGAGAGAGACCGAGCAAGAGAGAGAGAGAGAGAGAGAGACAGAGCGAGAGAGAGAGAGACAGAGACAGAGCGAGAGAAAGAGAGCGAGAAAGAGCGAGAGAGAGAGAGAGAGAGAGAGCGAGAAAGAGCGAGAAAGAGCGATAGAGAGAGAGAGAGAGAAAGAGCGAGAAAGAGCGAGAGAGAGAGAGAGAGAGAGAGCGAGAGAGAGAGAGAGAGAGAGAGAGAGAGATCGAGAGAGAGAGAGAGAGAAAAAACAAAACAGCAGAGAGAAGAGAGAAGGAAGAAGAGAGACAGAAGAGAAAACGAGAGAGGAGAACAACATGGGCTATAGTTGGTACATGTTTAGAAACCTTTGCCGGCTCTATGTTACTAGTGAACTGGAGCTTGCAATTCTATTGCCTTGCTGACAGGTGCTGTGGACAAACACAAACGCGGGATCCCAGCCCCGTGGCAACACATGTTCCACTGGTTGCCAGGAAAAAGTACAACTTGAACGCCTTGACGACTCGCGAGGCGCACCGCCTCCCACCCAGAAGATTCACTAGGGCGCCTAACAGCGACAGAAGAAATCATCAACTTCCACGCAAATAACAAATCACGGGTAGAGGGCCATAACCGTATCGGCTTCGGGTTCGTGCGCAAGCAAATTGAGGCGGTCTCTATGAGCAAATAGAGAGGGTCTTTTTGAGCAACTAGAGCCAATCTCTACAAGCAAATGGAGACTCTGGGCTTCGTTTTATCGTGGTTTTGGCTGCCCCTTTATTATGTTTCTCTTTGACTTGTACCCTCCTCTTTGCAGATTCGCTCAACAGCTTTACTTGCCACTTCTGGCGAGGACGTGACAGCACCGGCCATCACAGTGCCGGCAGAAGCCCACAGAACCAATGCTTCAGAAGCAGCGACTTGAAAGAAAGGTATGGAGCATTTGGAGTGTGAAGTGAAAGAAGCTTCACCGGGAAAATTGATTTATTCCGTTATTTGTGTTGTTCTGATTTTTTTTTGTTTTTTTTTGTTTATATTTCCTTAAACATATTGGAATTATATATAATTACAATAATTAACTACATTATGCAAATTATGGGCAATAATAGCAAAATTTTTAATATGATAATTTTAAAAGTCGATTTTTTATAAAATTGTAAAATATATATTATCTATTTTAAATACATAATCTTTTGTTAATATTATTATTTAGTATACATTCGGTTAGCGGATCGTTAATTTTTACGAAATGCAAAATTATAAGTTAAGTTCGTGTATATTGGGTGAAAAAAAAAAAAAGAGAAAGAGGTAAGTAAGTAGGCAAACAAGTAAAACCAATAGCAAAAAATAATTAAACACAAAAAGAAAAATAAAACGGAAGGAAGTAAGCGGAGCTTAAAAGGGGGAGATGCGGCACGTAGTAATACGGAAATGCCTTAATTTTGTGAATCGATTTATAGAAATAAGTATAGATAGATAGAAAGATATAAAAAAGATAAATATAAATAGATATTACCAAATAAACAGATATGGATACATGGAAATAAATAGAGGGACACAAAAAAACACAAAGAAATGGAAACGAACGACAAATATGGATATATAGAAATAAACAGAAACAAACCGAGATAATCCGAGAGATAAAGAATTATAGATAGACAAATAAAGCTAAAGAGACGTAAACACACAAAAGAAACAGATTGGGATATACAAAAATGCATAAAGATAGATAGAAAAAGATAGAGATTACGAAATAGATAGATACGGATACACGGAGACAGATTGGGAGACACGGAGAGAGGCGAAAATACGGAGACACTTGGCACGAAATGTTCGAGAAATTTTAACTCGGATAGGTCCTTAAATTTCCCCAACATTTGGCTCGGTATTTTTTCGGAAAGCCGCCAAATTCTGCAGAAATTTGTGGGGAAAAACATCCGGAAACCTAAGAGCCGCGTCCCCGGAAGCGACCTAAAATTCGGGAAAATTTGGCCGGGTTACGCCGCGGGTACTCTAAGCAAAATTGTTAATAATCCCCAAAAAATTCGGCAAAAAATCGGAGCCTTCCGGGCCGCCCAAAAAGGCGGAAGCTTGTGCCGCGGAGAAGACCGAGACAAGCATAGCCGCTCGTCGCAAACACTACGATTCGGCCGGAGTGCCGCTGTAACGGCTTGCCGGTGTAGGGGAAATGCGATCTCGAGGCCGTACCGATTTATGAGATATTAATATATATTATTATTAAGGTTTCTATAGTTTTAGTGATGTTTAAACTTTTGAAATTTATATATTAATCGTTCGTATTATTTATATTTCCAATTTCTTTAATATAATATTATCGCCTATATAAATAGTATCTAATTAATTATTATATTTATAAAAAAATATTAAATCATTATATAACCCAACTTATTTCGTTTAAAAAATATCTTATCTATATTATTTACATCATTTATATTATTAATTTTCTTTAAATGACATTTATGTATATATATATTAAAAAGAATTTGGTAATTCTATTAATGGCAATATTAATAAAATAATTAAAGAGGAAAAAAAGATAGAGAAAAAGAGAAAGAAAGAGAGAAAGAGAAAAACAGAAAGCAAAATAAAAATAAAAAAAACGTTGCTGCGTGTCGTATCTCTCCCTTTCAAGCTTCGCTTGCTTCTTTTTGTTTTGTCTTGCTTTTCGTTTTAGTATGTTTTATATATGTTGATGGTATTTTATTTTATATATTTTTAATTTTATGAGAAACAATTATGGGATATGGGCGCTACTAAAATAGATAATCGAATTTAACATGATTGTTTTTTGCGGATAAGTTTAACTAATTTAATAATATCTATAAGAAATTTGTCCACCTTTTACAAGTGGTATTTCGCAAACACACATTTTCCGCACCCGGGACGCATTCTGCTAAATTAGGAAGCCGATGATTCGAAAGTAGGTATCTTTGCTTACCTCGTCTTTGAATGCAAATTAGTCCGGTTGCTCGGCTAGCCCATACTGCCCGAGCACATTCCTTAGCAACTCAAAAGAATGGCATGTTTCTTAAGTTTGGACGCAGCTAGTGAGCACTGGAATGGCTGACTGAGCTTTAGGCTCTTGAGCATAAGAATGGAGAAATTATTGGAGAACTCTAATATCGATAATAGGTGTTCCAGGTTTTGTGTTAGGTATCGATTCGGCGATAATAAACATTATTGTTTATTTATGTTATAATTAGGAATTCGATTAATACTAATATTAATATAGCAAAATTTCTACTTTAATTGTTCATCGATAAATTATGCTTTAAGAACGTTAATTTATAATATGTCTTAGTGATACAGACATATATATTATATATGATAAATTTGATTATTGTTATTCGTTCGGTAATTTTTAAGGAATCCGGCGGAGTAGGATGATATATGCGATATGGCGTCTATATTTTGTAAATATTTTATGATTGGATTTTTCGAGTAATTTTATATTTGTTTTACATATTTTTATTTTTAATTTTTTATATTTTGGTGGTGAATATAAATATAATTTTAAAGGAGATATATAATATAATTGGGCAATTGTAGCTATTCTATGGCGACGATAATTTGCCAACGAATTATTATATATATTAAAGGATAGATTGCACAATTATATATTTATTGTTCTGGATAGGTAGGAAACGATGGATATTTTGGATAACATATTTCGAATGTTTTTTCAAATATTTATGTTTTATCAAAGAATGATTTATTCCCACAATATATATATATATATAATTTATTAGTGTTCTAATGTAAATTTTATATTTTTATAGAATACATACTAATATATTTTTCGTGGAATTAACACTAATATTAAGAATTCCAAGCATTTATCTAGTTTATTATATCCTATAAATTAGAATTGTTAAGCAAAAATTACGATAAATATGATTATGTTTGTAATTAATTAGTTTTCCTTTAATATTATAAAAACATATGTAAAATTTATTAAATATTGATCGACCGCCTCTAATTATGAAATTATCCTAAAGATTATACACTAGAATTGTGGAACAAACGACTACATTACCAAGCTTATTGCCATCCAATCCCAAATTAGAATAATTTCTAACAATATAACATTTACTCATAACATAAGCCGATATAATTGTTAGAATACAACAATATAAAGTGTTTTTTTATACATTATAGGAGTCTATTTTCGTGTGGAATTCTCAAAGCTTCGTGTTTAAAATCGAAATAATTTAGAATCTCCCTATAAAGAATTAGATTTGGATTATTCCAGAATATTGAAACGATTTGTATAGGTGGAAAATGGCTTAGCAGAAGTCATATGCTTCATGGCTAAAATTTAGGTATAACAAGAATTAAAGGATATTTTTTGGAATGGTAATATTATATCTTTGGATTAAGAATGTAAGCACCACCAAGATCGCAAGAGTGAAACCCACAAGGTGGTTTTTATCCAATATATATCGTGCAATGTTATTCTATAACGTTGTAGAGCCCATCGAATTACGGCTGCTCCTTAGGCGCAATGTTTTCCCGAGGCAAGCAGAAAAGATTCTATTTAGAGGTTTTTGGGGGTCGTATTGAATGAATACTGAGGTGTTGTTTTGATTATACATTTACGAAATTAATGATATCCCAAATTTAATCTAAGATTATTTGAAAAATGCCAAGAAGATACGATTCATTTCTATATCCATGCTTATTACGAAGAGACGACCCGATTTGCTTCCTATATAGGGCACACAAGAGACGCATAAGCTTTAAAGATAGTTGTAAACGAAAATTATAACGATTTAAATCGAGAAGCTATGTTATATAGAGCCATTACTTAACAAATCTTGCGCGAGAGCAGGGCTTCCTAATATCAAATTTCGATTATAATTAAGGGATGCAAACGATATATGTCGAAATATTACGCTAAGATTACAATTATGAAAGTTGGTCGCATATAAACACTATTCAAGATATCCTTATAGAAGCATTAAAAATGCAGCAGCATAAAGAAAGCTAATTTTGCATTAAATCTCAAGCAAAAACATATGCTTTGTTACCGCTTCATTTTCCCAATACGATTTAATAAGGCGTACGTAAATAGCTTCAAATATCTCAACATATAAAAAAAAAACAAATTAAGAAATAAACGAATTAATATAATTAATATTAAATTAATATAATTTATAAATTAATATTTTTTAAATAAATAAATAGAATATCGTTAATTTTTGGTTAGTAAAAAAAAAAGATTTTAAATAATATATTATTTTAAAAAATATTTTACTAAAATAATAGTGGGGATATGATTATATTTATAGAGACAGAAATAAGCAGACCGAGCAAGTGCTTAACAAAAGGCGGTTTCGGAATATTTCGAGAAAATAAATAACTACGATTTTGAGCCTTTGTTTTAGACCCTGCCCAAACAAAATATTTCGAAAGATTATGCATTATATTAAATTAGAAACTCATTTCTGGAAAGACGAGTTGTAGATGGAATTTTTCAGTAGTATATCTCAGGTGCCCAATATTAGTGTATAGACATTTAATTAATGAAAGGCGGTCGTCTAAACAAGGGGAGAATGGACCCATGAATTATTAGTCTCAAAAAATCCCTCCCCATATACAATTGTTATAACACGCACGAAAATATCATCATATCCGACATATAAATAAAGCCGAATTAATTTCGTTTAAAACATTAGGAAAAATGCATTTAATCAAGGTTAATCTATATAATATAAACAGATATCGTAAATTACCCCATATCGTGTTAAATTACCTCCAATCGCTTAGAATTATACATATCCGTTTAAATCACCCCATATGGTTTAAGTCACCCCATTTTTTGTAAAATACAATAAGCATAAAATTAAAGGCAATAATACCAATCCCAAAATTTCACCGCACACTATACATACTCAAAACTCACTAAATTGGATTCATACTAAATATTTTTTCCCGGCAGAACCCTATTAAATTGCCATTAACAAATTCCCCTCCTTCAAACATTAAATAATATTTTCTAGCACAACTCTATACAAATGCCAAACGAATGCCGGGTTAACCATATATATAATATATAAAAATCGACCAAATATTAATATTGTAAATTTTAAATTTCATAAATATCTTTCTATCATATATTTCGAATAAAATATTATATAATTTACCTATACACAATATACAAATATACAATTTCAAATAATAATAATTTTTACAATTATCTTTACATCCATAAATACAACGAACACATTCAACCAACACAACTTAAATTATGCCAGAACGATTTACAACACTTACCCTATATCAATTTCAAACAAACCAACAAACCAACAAACAAAAACAAGGACAAAAATACAAACAAACACAAAAACAACGCTCAGCAGGACCCGCGCAAAAACGCGCGTTTACCATTCAAATCTGCTGAAGGAGCATGCCGCAAGGTGCCAAAAAGTTCGTTTGTATCTAACAGCAGCTTTCATGCATTGACATGCTGGCATCGGGCACTGCTTGTTTTATCTCTTTGCCACAGAGACCACATGTTTAATATGTCAGGCACACAAAGACCGTCTATACAAGAATTGGTATGCTCTCGTCCACAGGCGACTGTTGATCAGGCCGCTGGGACCGCGGCTCTTCATCTCACTGGGCATGATATTTTTCAAGTGATGCCAGCAGCGATCAATCTGCTGCGTGCCCGCCAGCCATCCAAACCAGGAGGCAACGACACCCGTGCCAGGCGTAGCAGAATAAGCAGTGCGACTGGCTCCAAGACCGACTCCATGGGTGCCCAACGAAGTGCGAAAGTAAGGACGTGCGTGTGTTGTTGTTGTTGACGTTGTTGTTGTTGTTGGATGGGATGTTTGTGTGTGTATTCATGCGGTTTGCTTTTGAAGTGCCCATCACTCCGCTTGCCACATGCCACATGCCCTGCTCCAGCCAAACTCGTGCCTGCGGGGGCGCAGTTCGCCCGCCTCTTCCCCCCCCGCCACACGCAGAAGACACCAAAGCCGCGCCTGCCGGGTCTGGCAACATGGTCATGGTCGCTGTCATCCCCCCCCCCCCTCAAAAAACAAACGCCTCCACATGGACATGGTCGCTGTCATCCCCCCCCCCCCCACCCTCCAAAAAGAAACGCCTCCACGGGTCCGGTGGGGCGTGTCACCAAAAACAAGAATCAAAAACAAACACAAAAACAAAGACAAACACACAAACACAAACACACAGACACACAAACACACAGACACACAGAGACAGACACAGACAGACGCAGACAGACACAGACAGACGCAGACAGACACAGACAGACACAAACAGACACAGACAGACACAGACAGACACAGACAGACACAGACAGACACAGACAGACACAGACAGACACAGACAGACACAGACAAACACAGACAGACAGACAGACACAGACAAGCGACAGACAAACAGACAGCCAGACAAAAAAACAAATACCAGAGACAGAGAGACCAACAGACAATGAGAAACAGAAAAAGACACCGACAGAGAAACAGAGAGACAAAGACAAAAAGAGACACGCCTCCGGCGCGCAGCGCGCCGGATTCTGATATCGACATGCTACAGGCTTCGCCTGCGCACGTGCATGCGTCCGACTCCGAGCCCGAAAGCCGTGATACAGACGGCCTGCAAGAACGCACGTGCGAGCTCTCGGTTGCGCGTGCCCCAATTGCGCGCGGCCGCTAGCCGCTTGTCCTTTAACGCCCTCGCCTAGTGGAGCGAGTCAGTGGGAAACGCTCTCCTTGCCCTCCACGACGGCTGTATTCTGGCCCGCGGGTAGGAGTGGTTGCAGATTTTTGACGGCCCACTGGGCAATCCGAGTTACTACCGGCCCGGTTTGGAGGTTAGGGAATGAATTCCTATTCAATTTCAATATCACCCAAGAATTCAATTCCCAAACCACCAATCCAAACCATCAATTCGGGGTAAGTTAAAGCGGGTGCCAAAAAAAAACCGAATTCTCAGGGACCAATATAGTTTATCATTTCATAAATATCAAATAATATATATATATATGAGATGTTTTAAAGGCCGGGCTTGTCGCGATAAGGTCATGCCAAAGAGTCAGTGAAAAACGATCGCCTAAGCAAAACGAGAACGTGTATGTAATTATTGCAAACGCAAGTAAAAACACAATCAATCAAAAAAAAATCCGAAATATTCGGAATATTTCGAAAAAATAATAAACGCTAAAAAAAACACATTATATCTTCCTATAATCAAAATAATCGGCACAAACATAACTAAACATACCATAAACATATAAAACAACATATTTTAAAAATAACCCAAACCAATTTCCAAAATATTCAAAATAACAATCATAATTTTGCTTTATAAAATAAATATAATTATATAAATAATTAAATTTAAATAAAAATATATATAAATTATAAATAAAACTAATTTATTTATGTTTATATATATATATATACAATTATTGTAATATATTATTTAATATTATTTGTTTTTTTGTCAAATTATTTAAATTCAATAAATATTATTTAACTTATCTCCGATTTATTTAAACAAATAAATATATCCTTTGTTATATCCTTCTTTCTTTTTAAGTGTTTTGATTTTACTTATGAATTATTCTTTCGTTTTCTTTCTGTTTTTCTATTTCGTTTTTGTATGTTTTTTTTGATTATCAAATTTTGGTTCCTTTCCTTTTTTGTTAGTTTTATTTTGGTTTTGTTATTATTAAGGAGGTGCCGGCCAATCATCGCCCAATTATGGAGCGATTTGTCTTCGACACCTCAGGACCCGGGGTAAGTAGGAACGAGCTGTGTCAGCGTACGCAGCACCTGACATCATCAGAGGAGCCATTGCTTCCCAGAATCAATCTTCTCAGCCTCCTTTTCCTCCTTAGCCTCTGATTCCTTGTCCTGCTGATCCTCCTTCTCCTCGTTCATTTCCTTTGGCTTCTGATCCTTTGCCTCGGACTTCCCGCATTCAGCCTGCTTCACATCCTCCTCCTCCTCCTCCTCCTCCTGCAACATGGGGCCAAGGCGCTTGCGAGAGGTGTGGAGCAATAGCTTTTGAGATCACGAATCTTGTTGTTTGCTTGCAATAAACATCTGACAAGGACTGTATGCAACGGCATGCACAGCTCCAAGCAGTATGCTGGCAAAGAACAAAATCTGCTGAAGAGAGCAAAAGAGACCCTAGGAATTGCGCGGCTCAAACCCTTTGCCCGAGCCGGATAAAGGCTCCCATGGTTCCCATGGCTCCCATCATGCAGCATTGAATGCGCTCGTTGCGGCGCCCGACGGCTCCTTGGCTCTCAGCACCTTCGCCGCCGTCGCGCCCCCGCCCGCAGGGCTTGCAGGGCCCGCAGGGCTGGACTCCGCTGCAGCCTCGCAGCGCGGGCCCAGCGGACCAGTTGGGTGGTTCCAATCCTGTCTCTCTCTCTCTCTCTCTCTCTCTCTCTCTTTCTCTCTCTCTCTCGAGATACCCTGGAAACCACGTCGAGAGTGTCCGGTTGTTAGCGTTGCACCATTCAACTGGGATTCCTACAACAAACGACAAGTGCCAGGCATATTATGTTTTTCAGAGAAATTGTAGTTCTCCTCAACACTCGTGCTGCAATTCCCCCTTCTCCTGACGCCAAACCAACAAATTTCGACGTCACCATTTGCGTTCTGACTTCAAATGATCTACGGCCAAAGGATAGGCAACATGACATGACACAATATGGTTCAATAGTTTGCAGAATTGCCACCTTCAAGGACAAACCCGGACGTTACCAATCAGTACTCGCCTTGATACTCTCATCTGCTCGAATCCGTTTGCAACCACAGGTATCAATCTTGACTCGTTCCCCAGCGAGAATACTGGCAGGCACCACCAAAGTCAAAGAGGTGCAGCTTTTGAAGGCAGACGGCCCAATGTGGGTCACAGACTCGGGGATGACGACCGTTTCCAAAGAGCGGCAACCGCTGAAGGCGAAATTCCCGATGCTTTCCACCGCTGGGATGGCCACACTTTTCAACAGTTTGCAGTTGAGGAAGGCTGCTGGCCCAATGTGGGTCACGGACGCGGGGATGGAGACAGTTTTCAAAAAGCTGCAGCTGTCAAAGGCACCGTCCCCAATTTTGCTCACTGACTTGGAAATGATGGCACTGTCCAAAGACAGGCAGCTGCGAAAGGCAAAGTTTCCGATGCTTTCCACTGAGTCCGGGATGATCACTTGTTTCAACAAGCTGCAGCGGTCAAAGGCACCCTCCCCAATGGTTTTCACTGAGTCGGGGATGGTCACATGCTCCAAAGACTTGCAGTCCTCAAAGGCATATGTCCCAATGCTGTCCAGCAAGGGGATGTTCACCCCTTTCAAAGAGCTGCAGCCGCTGAAGGCATAGTTTCCAATGCTCTTCGCTGCGATGGTCACGCTTGCCAAAGAGCTGCACCCTTCAAAGGTGCGGAATCCAATGCTTTGCACTGAGCTCGGGATGGTCACATCCCGCAACCGGCTGCAGTTGCGAAAGGCACGCTCACCAATGTGTTCGACGGAATTGGGGATAGTGATACTTTCCAAAGAGCTGCAGTCGCAAAAGGCATATTCTCCAATGCTTCTTATTGAATCGGGCATGATCACTTCGGCCAGGACTCTGCAGGATTCAAAGGCACTTGGACAAATGTCAGTCTTGTCGTCCTCGATTCTAACCGAAACCAGAGTCTCTGCATCAATGTGAGCAAGCCCTGCTCTGTTGGAACAAGTCACTGTGTTTGAGCTGATGACCAGCTGCACCTCTGAAGGACAGCCCGCGCTTTCCAAGGTCGCATCATTTTGCAGAACTGCTCCTCCCTCCAAACAAACAATCACCTTGTTTTTGCGTGTGAACGCATTTCCCCAAAGCCGAGCTTTGATCTGTTGTTCCAACTCGCTGCCTGTCGTCTGCGGCTCGACTTCAAGATGGAAGCTGTCGCCATTGATCTGTACACATGAAACCTTCATCTACAAGGATTGCAAGAAATTGGATTTGGACATCTGTCCGCACTTTGCCCTGGAATATCGATCTCACACAGCTGTCGACGTTGCAATCATGTGGGTGTCCAAATCAACATCTACACAAGCTCACCCATATCATAGCCTTGATATTGAGAAGTAGGACGGATGCAGTGTCTTGAAGGCACAGAAGAACAAACCTTGACATGAAGAAACAAGGAGCAGGTCTGCAGAAAGGCTGCCTGACAGTCTCTGCCATCATCAAACGGGATTTTGACAGAATGACAATGTGAGCCACAGGACTAATCACCTCCCTCCTCACCTCCTCTTCCCAAAGTATGCACATCGTCTGCGTGTTCAAAACGTCCTGCCAAAATCTACGTCGCCAAGCTTCATTCGCAAAAGCAAGCTTTTCAAGGCTCATGTAAGGCTGTAAGGTATAGGCGACCTCGTGTAAGGTGCCGGGCCACAGGAGCGGCGTTTCAGCGCCCCGGGCTAGACCTAAGCAATCCTGCAGACGGCTCCGGAAAAGGAAAATCCTGGCCAACCCGCTGGATCTGGCTGCCGTGCAGCCTGAAAGGATCAAAATAGGGGCAACAAACGCCCAGTCACTGCAGACTTGTGCGCAGTAATTCTATGCACTATACAAGAGGCATTTATCGGAGGCTCCTTAAAAGGAGCATTACAGGAAAACCTGTGAAAGTGATGAAAGCGGGCCGAGCTGGACCCTGCCAGTCCCGGCGACCGCCTGCAGCATTTTGTCTGCCGCGCGTCGGCCGCGCCAATGCGCGGACCTCTCTACGCTCCTTGCATCTTGCTCTTGAGGGAAGGAGCCACGGCACCCTCTGCCGCCACCAGCTTGGCCTGGGAAGGGCTGGCTCCCAGGAACTCCACACGGCCGGTCTGCAGGTCGTACACGCCGCCCTGGATCTCCAGCTCACCGCTGCGGACCTTCTGGCGGATCGGCTCGCTGTACTTCAACATGAAGTTCATGGTGTGGAAGACGTTGAGCTTCACTGCGTGGGCGGCAACCTGCTCCTCGGTCGCCTTCTTGCCCAACTCCTTTTGAGCGTCGGAGACCACGGAGCCCAGGCCTTGCAACAAGGCATCCAGCGCCTGAGGCACCTTCGTCTTCTGCCCGGACAGGAAAGTGGAGGTGGCGCCCTTGATAGCACCACAGCTGGTGTGGCCCAACACGAAGATGAGCCGAGTCTTCAGCGGGCCGGTGCAGAACTCCAAGCTGCCCAAGACACTGCCCTCCGCATGTGTGCAGGTGTTGCCGGCATTGCGAAGAACAAAGAGGTCCCCGGGCAATGCGTCGAAGACGGTCTCCAAGGGGACACGAGAATCCGCACAGCCCACCAGCGCTGTGTGGGGCGCTTGCCCCGTGGCCAGGGTCTCGCGCATGCTGCTGTGCACCTTGCCAGCCTTCGGCGCACCCACCACGAAGCGCTCGTTGCCCACCTTCAACAGCTTCAGCGCGGCCTGGGGCGCCATGGGCCCGTCGGAGGTGGTCCGCACTGTGCCCAAAGCCATGGACGGCGGCAGCGTGCCCTCAGCGGCGAGCAGCTCTGCCTGCTGGGGTGAGCGGCCCAAGAACTCCACGCGGCCCGTCTCCAGGTGGTAGATGCCGCCTTGGATGTCCAAGTCGCCCTTGCGCACCAGCTCCCTGATGGGCTCCGAGTACTTCAGCAAAAAGTTCATGGACGAAAAGACGTTGACCTTGGTGGCATGTGCGGCCAGTTCCTCCTGCAACGCACCAGGGCCAAGCTCCTCGCTGGCTTCCTTGGCCACAACGGACAAGCCCTGCAGCAGGCCTTCCAGCGCAGAGCCGGGGGCCTTCTCACCGCCGGCCTGGAAGGTCTGCGTGGCACCGGCGATGGCGCCGCACTTTGTGTGTCCGAGCACAAGGATCAGGCGGCTGCCCAGCTTGCCGGTGCAAAATTCCAAGCTGCCCACCATGCTGCCCTCGCATCGGGCTTTTTGCAAGAATCATTGGGCACTTCAGGGCCCTGCAAAGCCGACGTGTGTCATAACCCGGCCAAATCCCAACCCGCCTCGGCATGCGTGCAGGTGTTCCCGGCGTTGCGCAGCACGAAAAGTTCGCCTGGCATAGCATCGAATACGGTGTCCACAGGCACCCGGGAGTCTGCGCAGCCCAGGATGGCGCTATGGGGCGCCTGGCCACACTGCACCAAAGCCTTCCTCATAGGGCCTGGGGCACGGTTGGGCCGCCCCTGTCAAAACTGTTTAAACACGCCGGGCCGTGAAGCCTGGAACACAAACACCTGACCATCAATCTGTTTGAGCGGCTCAAACGCCACATTTATTGAACAACAGCTCAATGTTTGCGCGAAGCGCGGCAATTCGATCAGCCCGTGTTCCCCTGTTGACAAGTACTCATTAACTTGCTTGAATCCTTAAGCAGCCCTCTCTTCAATCTGTTGCAACGATAGACATGTTCAGCCGACTCTGGCCTGAGGTCTGCGTCGCCGTGGGAGCACCAGCGGCAAAGCGCTCGTTGCCTGCCTTCAGCATCTTCAGCGCCACGTCTTTGGGCACCGCGCTGTCGGCGCCCGTTCTCACTCCATGCTTCCCGCGGGCCTCCCCAGCCTCCACCATGGACGGGGGGATGGCCATCGTGGAGTCAAGCAGCTCCGTTTGCGTGGGCAAGGCGCCAAGGAAGTCCACGGAACCCGTCTCCAGGTTGTAGATGCCCCCCTGGATCTGCACAGTGCCCTCGCGCACCGCCGAGCGGATGGACTCGCTGAAGCGCAGCAGGAAGCTCATGGTGTGGTAGACGTTCACCTGAAAACAATTGTCGCTCTCTACAGGGCTACAGGGTTGGGCGAAAGTTGCTTGAACAACCAGACCTGTCCCCGGAGAGAGCAAGGGGTTGGCGCCACCTGGCCTTGACGGCGCGGGCGGTCACCTCGTCGGCGCTGGCACCGGGGCC
The DNA here is from genome assembly GCA_963377175.1 of Effrenium voratum. Classification (NCBI taxonomy): domain Eukaryota; class Dinophyceae; order Suessiales; family Symbiodiniaceae; genus Effrenium; species Effrenium voratum. The sequence goes on along the minus strand of CAUJNA010003787.1, from coordinate 229,055 downwards.
GGCCTCCTGCACCGCCTGCTCGGCCACGGCGCCGAGGTCCTGCAGCAGGCCTTGCAGCGCGGAGCCGGCCTTCTGAGGCACCTTGGCCTCCAAATACGTTTTGGTCGCACCGGCGATGGCGCCGCAGTTGGTGTGTCCAAGAACCAGGATCAGGCGGCTGCCCAGCTTGCCCGTAGCAAACTCCAAGCTGCCCACCATGCTGCCCTCACAGGTTCGGACTTTTTGCAAGAATCAAAGGGGCACTTCAGAAGCGCCCTGCATGAATCCCAACCCGCCTCGGCATGCGTGCAGGTGTTCCCGGCGTTGCGCAGCACGAAGAGGTCCCCTGGCATGGCGTCGAAGATCGTCTCCAATGGAGCACGGGAGTCGGCACAGCCGATGATGGCCGTGTGCGGCGCCTGACCCTGATCCACCAGCTGCCGCCTTGCCGCGTCCTTGGTGCGCGCACCCAGCGGACGGCCGTCCACGAAGCGGCGGTTGCCCCCCTTCAGCATCTTCAGCGACTCCTCTGGCGCCATCGGGGGGTCGGCTGTGGTGCGCACGTGCCGCACGTCCGGGCTGGTGCAGAAGGAGAAGGCATCAGCGAGCTGGGCAAACACCATGGTGACGGACTGGTGAAAGGCAACAGAAAAGGCAAGGAGCTTAAGCCAAAATGCTTCTGCCTCTTCCCAAATGAGCTGTCCATTTCAACATTGTTCAACATCTCAAAAAACGGCTCACAGCTGACATGTTGAGATGCGGTGCTGGGATGCGTTTCGCACAATTGCACAACACTTAGTTTCTTCCACCTGGTCAAACTCGCAATCCCAAAGACATGGCACCAAAGAATGTTGCGAAACATTCTCAAAGAGCTGATGGCTTCAGTCGGGAGTTGAGTAGAGACGAATGACAAATATGTTGTTTATTAGACCATGTCTTTGCTTGATGGTTCTTGGTGGGACGGCCAAATGCCAGAAACATGTTGTTGAGGGGCAACTAAAACCTGAAAAAAAAAACAAGTTGTATTCACATCATCTGCGTGTTCAGAACGTCCTGCTAAAATCTAAGTCACCAATCCTTTGTTGGTAGGTGTTAGTCTGCAAAAAGTCACTTAAATGACATGTCAACCAAAACACGGCTCGGCGCGGGAAATCCAAGGATCAAAAGCTGGGCGCTGGGCAATTGAGTAAAGCATAAAGTGGGGCATTCGGCTTCCTCCCTCCATGGGGTCCATCCTTCCAGAATCTGCCCAGAATGAGCTTGAAACAAACAACGGGACTTTGACAGAATGACAACTAATAACTAATGTGAGCCACAGGCTATATCACCTCCTCACCTCCTCTTCCCAAAGTATGCACATCGTCTGCGTGTTCAAAACGTCCTGCCAAAATCTACGTCGCCAAGCTTCATTCGCAAAAGCAAGCTTTTCAAGGCTCATGTAAGGCTGTAAGGTATAGGCGACCTCGTGTAAGGTGCCGGGCCACAGGAGCGGCGTTTCAGCGCCCCGGGCTAGACCTAAGCAATCCTGCAGACGGCTCCGGAAAAGGAAAATCCTGGCCAACCCGCTGGATCTGGCTGCCGTGCAGCCTGAAAGGATCAAAATAGGGGCAACAAACGCCCAGTCACTGCAGACTTGTGCGCAGTAATTCTATGCACTATACAAGAGGCATTTATCGGAGGCTCCTTAAAAGGAGCATTACAGGAAAACCTGTGAAAGTGATGAAAGCGGGCCGAGCTGGACCCTGCCAGTCCCGGCGACCGCCTGCAGCATTTTGTCTGCCGCGTTTCGGGGCCCTTCGGCCCGTCGGCCGCGCCAATGCGCGGACCTCTCTACGCTCCTTGCATCTTGCTCTTGAGGGAAGGAGCCACGGCACCCTCTGCCGCCACCAGCTTGGCCTGGGAAGGGCTGGCTCCCAGGAACTCCACACGGCCGGTCTGCAGGTCGTACACGCCGCCCTGGATCTCCAGCTCACCGCTGCGGACCTTCTGGCGGATCGGCTCGCTGTACTTCAACATGAAGTTCATGGTGTGGAAGACGTTGAGCTTCACTGCGTGGGCGGCAACCTGCTCCTCGGTCGCCTTCTTGCCCAACTCCTTTTGAGCGTCGGAGACCACGGAGCCCAGGCCTTGCAACAAGGCATCCAGCGCCTGAGGCGCCTTCTTCTTCTGCCCGGACAGGAAAGCGGAGGTGGCGCCCTTGATAGCACCACAGCTGGTGTGGCCCAACACGAAGATGAGCCGAGTCTTCAGCGGGCCGGTGCAGAACTCCAAGCTGCCCAAGACACTGCCCTCCGCATGTGTGCAGGTGTTGCCGGCATTGCGAAGAACAAAGAGGTCCCCGGGCAATGCGTCGAAGACGGTCTCCAAGGGGACACGAGAATCCGCACAGCCCACCAGCGCTGTGTGGGGCGCTTGCCCCGTGGCCAGGGTCTCGCGCATGCTGCTGTGCACCTTGCCAGCCTTCGGCGCACCCACCACGAAGCGCTCGTTGCCCACCTTCAACAGCTTCAGCGCGGCCTGGGGCGCCATGGGCCCGTCGGAGGTGGTCCGCACTGTGCCCAAAGCCATGGACGGCGGCAGCGTGCCCTCAGCGGCGAGCAGCTCTGCCTGCTGGGGTGAGCGGCCCAAGAACTCCACGCGGCCCGTCTCCAGGTGGTAGATGCCGCCTTGGATGTCCAAGTCGCCCTTGCGCACCAGCTCCCTGATGGGCTCCGAGTACTTCAGCAAAAAGTTCATGGACGAAAAGACGTTGACCTTGGTGGCATGTGCGGCCAGTTCCTCCTGCAACGCACCAGGGCCAAGCTCCTCGCTGGCTTCCTTGGCCACAACGGACAAGCCCTGCAGCAGGCCTTCCAGCGCAGAGCCGGGGGCCTTCTCACCGCCGGCCTGGAAGGTCTGCGTGGCACCGGCGATGGCGCCGCACTTTGTGTGTCCGAGCACAAGGATCAGGCGGCTGCCCAGCTTGCCGGTGCAAAATTCCAAGCTGCCCACCATGCTGCCCTCGCATCGGGCTTTTTGCAAGAATCATTGGGCACTTCAGGGCCCTGCAAAGCCGACGTGTGTCATAACCCGGCCAAATCCCAACCCGCCTCGGCATGCGTGCAGGTGTTCCCGGCGTTGCGCAGCACGAAAAGTTCGCCTGGCATAGCATCGAATACGGTGTCCACAGGCACCCGGGAGTCTGCGCAGCCCAGGATGGCGCTATGGGGCGCCTGGCCACACTGCACCAAAGCCTTCCTCATAGGGCCTGGGGCACGGTTGGGCCGCCCCTGTCAAAACTGTTGAAACACGCCGGGCCGTGAAGCCTGGAACACAAACACCTGACCATCAATCTGTTTGAGCGGCTCATATGCCACATTTATTGAACAACAGCTCAATGTTCGCGCGAAGCGCGGCAATTCGATCAGCCCGTGTTCCCCTGTTGACAAGTACTCATTAACTTGCTTGAATCCTTAAGCAGCCCTCTCTTCAATCTGTTGCAACAATAGACATGTTCAGCCGACTCTGGCCTGAGGTCTGCGTCGCCGTGGGAGCACCAGCGGCAAAGCGCTCGTTGCCTGCCTTCAGCATCTTCAGCGCCACGTCTTTGGGCACCGCGCTGTCGGCGCCCGTGCGCACGCCATGCTTTCCGCGGGCCTCCCCAGCCTCCACCATGGACGGGGGGATGGCCATCGTGGAGTCAAGCAGCTCCGTTTGCGTGGGCAAGGCGCCAAGGAAGTCCACGGAACCCGTCTCCAGGTTGTAGATGCCCCCCTGGATCTGCACAGTGCCCTCGCGCACCGCCGAGCGGATGGACTCGCTGAAGCGCAGCAGGAAGCTCATGGTGTGGTAGACGTTCACCTGAAAACAATTGTCGCTCTCTACAGGGCTACAGGGTTGGGCGAAAGTTGCTTGAACAACCAGACCTGTCCCCGGAGAGAGCAAGGGGTTGGCGCCACCTGGCCTTGACGGCGCGGGCGGTCACCTCGTCGGCGCTGGCACCGGGGCCGGCCTCCTGCACCGCCTGCTCGGCCACGGCGCCGAGGTCCTGCAGCAGGCCTTGCAGCGCGGAGCCGGCCTTCTGAGGCACCTTGGCCTCCAAATACGTTTTGGTCGCACCGGCGATGGCGCCGCAGTTGGTGTGTCCAAGAACCAGGATCAGGCGGCTGCCCAGCTTGCCCGTAGCAAACTCCAAGCTGCCCACCATGCTGCCCTCACAGGTTCGGACTTTTTGCAAGAATCAAAGGGGCACTTCAGAAGCGCCCTGCATGAATCCCAACCCGCCTCGGCATGCGTGCAGGTGTTCCCGGCGTTGCGCAGCACGAAGAGGTCCCCTGGCATGGCGTCGAAGATCGTCTCCAATGGAGCACGGGAGTCGGCACAGCCGATGATGGCCGTGTGCGGCGCCTGACCCTGATCCACCAGCTGCCGCCTTGCCGCGTCCTTGGTGCGCGCACCCAGCGGACGGCCGTCCACGAAGCGGCGGTTGCCCTCCTTCAGCATCTTCAGCGACTCCTCTGGCGCCATCGGGGGGTCGGCTGTGGTGCGCACGTGCCGCACGTCCGGGCTGGTGCAGAAGGAGAAGGCATCAGCGAGCTGGGCAAACACCATGGTGACGGACTGGTGAAAGGCAACAGAAAAGGCAAGGAGCTTAAGCCAAAATGCTTCTGCCTCTTCCCAAATGAGCTGTCCATTTCAACATTGTTCAACATCTCAAAAAATTACACCAGCATAGACCCCAAATAGCACCTCAAGCAACACCCCAAAACAGCACCTGCACAAGAATCCCCAAACTGCATGCCCCCCAGCATCTTGCCGTCGATCTTGCAAAAACACACCTGGCTCTCACCAAGCCCCTCAAAACAGCACCTGCACCAGCGCCCCAAGCTGCATGCCCCTTAGCGTCCCGCCGTCAATCTCGCAAAGACGTGCCCGTGACCCCAGTCCACCAAAAAACAGCCCCCGCACCAGCACCCCAAACTGCATGCCCCTGGCCCCCTGCCATCAATGCCCCCCCCAACAGCACTCCCAAAGCACCTGGCCGCACTGTCGCCAGCACTTCAACACAGCACCCCAAACCAAATCCCAAAACAGTACCTGCGCCAGCACCCCAGACTGCATGCCCCCTAACACCCAGCCGTCAATCTCGCAAATCACTTTCCCCTCTTTACTAGAAGTTAGAACCCCTCTTTATTAGAAGTTAGAACCCCTATAGCTTTCAACTGCGTTTCGCACAATTGCACAACACTTAGTTTCTTCCACCTGGTCAAACTCGCAATCCCAAAGAAATGGCACCAAAGAATGTTGCGAAACATTCTCAAAAAGCTGATGGTTTCAGTCGCGAGTACAGCCAAATGACAGATATGTTGTTTGTTAGACCATGTCTTTGCTTGATAGTTCTTGGTGGGGAGTACGGCCAAATGCCAGCAGCATGTTGTTGAGGGGCAACTAAAACCTGAAAAAAGACAAGTTGTATTCACATCATCTGCGTGTTCAGAACGTCCTGCTAAAATCTAAGTCGCCAATCCTTTGTTGGTAGGTGCTAGTCTGCAAAAAGTCAATTCGGCTTCCTCCCTCCATGGGGTCCATCCTTCCAGAATCTGCCCAGAATGAGCTTAAAACAAACAACGGGACTTTGACAGAATGACAACTAATAACTAATGTGAGCCACAGGCTATATCACCTCCTCACCTCCTGTTCCCAAAGTATGCACATCGTCTGCGTGTTCAAAACGTCCTGCCAAAATCTACGTCGCCAAGCTTCATTCGCAAAAGCAAGCTTTTCAAGGCTCATGTAAGGCTGTAAGGTATAGGCGACCTCGTGTAAGGTGCCGGGCCACAGGAGCGGCGTTTCAGCGCCCCGGGCTAGACCTAAGCAATCCTGCAGACGGCTCCGGAAAAGGAAAAATCCTGGCCAACCCGCTGGATCTGGCTGCCGTGCAGCCTGAAAGGATCAAAATAGGGGCAACAAACGCCCAGTCACTGCAGACTTGTGCGCAGTAATTCTATGCACTATACAAGAGGCATTTATCGGAGGCTCCTTAAAAGGAGCATTACAGGAAAACCTGTGAAAGTGATGAAAGCGGGCCGAGCTGGACCCTGCCAGTCCCGGCGACCGCCTGCAGCATTTTGTCTGCCGCGTTTCGGGGCCCTTCGGCCCGTCGGCCGCGCCATTGCGCGGACCTCTCTACGCTCCTTGCATCTTGCTCTTGAGGGAAGGAGCCACGGCACCCTCTGCCGCCACCAGCTTGGCCTGGGAAGGGCTGGCTCCCAGGAACTCCACACGGCCGGTCTGCAGGTCGTACACGCCGCCCTGGATCTCCAGCTCACGGCACCTTCTGGCGGCTCGCTGTACTTCAACATGAAGTTTGTGGAAGACGTTGAGCTTCACTGCGGGCGGCAACCTGCTCCTCGGTCGCCTTCTTGCCCAACTCCTTTTGAGCGTCGGAGACCACGGAGCCCAGGCCTTGCAACAAGGCATCCAGCGCCTGAGGCGCCTTCTTCTTCTGCCCGGACAGGAAAGCGGAGGTGGCGCCCTTGATAGCACCACAGCTGGTGTGGCCCAACACGAAGATGAGCCGAGTCTTCAGCGGGCCGGTGCAGAACTCCAAGCTGCCCAAGACACTGCCCTCCGCATGTGTGCAGGTGTTGCCGGCATTGCGAAGAACAAAGAGGTCCCCGGGCAATGCGTCGAAGACGGTCTCCAAGGGGACACGAGAATCCGCACAGCCCACCAGCGCTGTGTGGGGCGCTTGCCCCGTGGCCAGGGTCTCGCGCATGCTGCTGTGCACCTTGCCAGCCTTCGGCGCACCCACCACGAAGCGCTCGTTGCCCACCTTCAACAGCTTCAGCGCGGCCTGGGGCGCCATGGGCCCGTCGGAGGTGGTCCGCACTGTGCCCAAAGCCATGGACGGCGGCAGCGTGCCCTCAGCGGCGAGCAGCTCTGCCTGCTGGGGTGAGCGGCCCAAGAACTCCACGCGGCCCGTCTCCAGGTGGTAGATGCCGCCTTGGATGTCCAAGTCGCCCTTGCGCACCAGCTCCCTGATGGGCTCCGAGTACTTCAGCAAAAAGTTCATGGACGAAAAGACGTTGACCTTGGTGGCATGTGCGGCCAGTTCCTCCTGCAACGCACCAGGGCCAAGCTCCTCGCTGGCTTCCTTGGCCACAACGGACAAGCCCTGCAGCAGGCCTTCCAGCGCAGAGCCGGGGGCCTTCTCACCGCCGGCCTGGAAGGTCTGCGTGGCACCGGCGATGGCGCCGCACTTTGTGTGTCCGAGCACAAGGATCAGGCGGCTGCCCAGCTTGCCGGTGCAAAATTCCAAGCTGCCCACCATGCTGCCCTCGCATCGGGCTTTTTGCAAGAATCATTGGGCACTTCAGGGCCCTGCAAAGCCGACGTGTGTCATAACCCGGCCAAATCCCAACCCGCCTCGGCATGCGTGCAGGTGTTCCCGGCGTTGCGCAGCACGAAAAGTTCGCCTGGCATAGCATCGAATACGGTGTCCACAGGCACCCGGGAGTCTGCGCAGCCCAGGATGGCGCTATGGGGCGCCTGGCCACACTGCACCAAAGCCTTCCTCATAGGGCCTGGGGCACGGTTGGGCCGCCCCTGTCAAAACTGTTGAAACACGCCGGGCCGTGAAGCCTGGAACAAACGCCGCAATGCGATCAGCCTGTGTTCCCCACAGTTGTCAACACTGTTCTCATTAACTTGATTGAATCCTTAAGCAGCCCTGGCCAAGGCAGTGTACTGACCTCTTCAATCTGTTGCAACAATAGACATGTTCAGCCGACTCTGGCCTGAGGTCTGCGTCGCCGTGGGAGCACCAGCGGCAAAGCGCTCGTTGCCTGCCTTCAGCATCTTCAGCGCCACGTCTTTGGGCACCGCGCTGTCGGCGCCCGTGCGCACGCCATGCTTTCCGCGGGCCTCCCCAGCCTCCACCATGGACGGGGGGATGGCCATCGTGGAGTCAAGCAGCTCCGTTTGCGTGGGCAAGGCGCCAAGGAAGTCCACGGAACCCGTCTCCAGGTTGTAGATGCCCCCCTGGATCTGCACAGTGCCCTCGCGCACCGCCGAGCGGATGGACTCGCTGAAGCGCAGCAGGAAGCTCATGGTGTGGTAGACGTTCACCTGAAAACAATTGTCGCTCTCTACAGGGCTACAGGGTTGGGCGAAAGTTGCTTGAACAACCAGACCTGTCCCCGGAGAGAGCAAGGGGTTGGCGCCACCTGGCCTTGACGGCGCGGGCGGTCACCTCGTCGGCGCTGGCACCGGGGCCGGCCTCCTGCACCGCCTGCTCGGCCACGGCGCCGAGGTCCTGCAGCAGGCCTTGCAGCGCGGAGCCGGCCTTCTGAGGCACCTTGGCCTCCAAATACGTTTTGGTCGCACCGGCGATGGCGCCGCAGTTGGTGTGTCCAAGAACCAGGATCAGGCGGCTGCCCAGCTTGCCCGTAGCAAACTCCAAGCTGCCCACCATGCTGCCCTCACAGGTTCGGACTTTTTGCAAGAATCAAAGGGGCACTTCAGAAGCGCCCTGCATGAATCCCAACCCGCCTCGGCATGCGTGCAGGTGTTCCCGGCGTTGCGCAGCACGAAGAGGTCCCCTGGCATGGCGTCGAAGATCGTCTCCAATGGAGCACGGGAGTCGGCACAGCCGATGATGGCCGTGTGCGGCGCCTGACCCTGATCCACCAGCTGCCGCCTTGCCGCGTCCTTGGTGCGCGCACCCAGCGGACGGCCGTCCACGAAGCGGCGGTTGCCTCCTTCAGCATCTTCAGCGACTCCTCTGGCGCCATCGGGGGGTCGGCTGTGGTGCGCACGTGCCGCACGTCCGGGCTGGTGCAGAAGGAGAAGGCATCAGCGAGCTGGGCAAACACCATGGTGACGGACTGGTGAAAGGCAACAGAAAAGGCAAGGAGCTTAAGCCAAAATGCTTCTGCCTCTTCCCAAATGAGCTGTCCATTTCAACATTGTTCAACATCTCAAAAAAAAAAAAACGGCTCACAGCTGACATGTTGAGATGCGGTGCTGGGATGTGTTTCGCACAATTGCACAACACTTAGTGTCTTCCACCTGGTCAAACTCGCAATCCCAAAGACATGGCACCAAAGAATGTTGCGAAACATTCTCAAAGAGCTGGTGGCTTCAGTCGGGAGTACAGCCAAATGACAGATATGTTGTTTGTTAGACCATGTCTTTGCCTGATGGTTCTTGGTGGGGAGTACGGCCAAATGCCAGAAACATGTTGTTGAGGGGCAACTAAAACCTGAAAAAAGACAAGTTGTGTTCACATCATCTGCGTGTTCAGAACGTCCTGCTAAAATCTAAGTCACCAATCCTTTGTTGGTAGGTGTTAGTCTGCAACAAAAAGTCCCTTAAATGACAACCAAAACACGGCTCGGCGCGGGAAATCCAAGGATCAAAAGCTGGGCGCTGGGCAATTGAGTAAAGCTTAAAGTGGGGCATTCGGCTTCCTCCCTCCATGGGGTCCATCCTTCCAGAATCTGCCCAGAATGAGCTTGAAACAAACAACGGGACTTTGACAGAATGACAACTAATAACTAATGTGAGCCACAGGCTATATCACCTCCTCACCTCCTCTTCCCAAAGTATGCACATCGTCTGCGTGTTCAAAACGTCCTGCCAAAATCTACGTCGCCAAGCTTCATTCGCAAAAGCAAGCTTTTCAAGGCTCATGTAAGGCTGTAAGGTATAGGCGACCTCGTGTAAGGTGCCGGGCCACAGGAGCGGCGTTTCAGCGCCCCGGGCTAGACCTAAGCAATCCTGCAGACGGCTCCGGAAAAGGAAAATCCTGGCCAACCCGCTGGATCTGGCTGCCGTGCAGCCTGAAAGGATCAAAATAGGGGCAACAAACGCCCAGTCACTGCAGACTTGTGCGCAGTAATTCTATGCACTATACAAGAGGCATTTATCGGAGGCTCCTTAAAAGGAGCATTACAGGAAAACCTGTGAAAGTGATGAAAGCGGGCCGAGCTGGACCCTGCCAGTCCCGGCGACCGCCTGCAGCATTTTGTCTGCCGCGTTTCGGGGCCCTTCGGCCCGTCGGCCGCGCCATTGCGCGGACCTCTCTACGCTCCTTGCATCTTGCTCTTGAGGGAAGGAGCCACGGCACCCTCTGCCGCCACCAGCTTGGCCTGGGAAGGGCTGGCTCCCAGGAACTCCACACGGCCGGTCTGCAGGTCGTACACGCCGCCCTGGATCTCCAGCTCACCGCTGCGGACCTTCTGGCGGATCGGCTCGCTGTACTTCAACATGAAGTTCATGGTGTGGAAGACGTTGAGCTTCACTGCGTGGGCGGCAACCTGCTCCTCGGTCGCCTTCTTGCCCAACTCCTTTTGAGCGTCGGAGACCACGGAGCCCAGGCCTTGCAACAAGGCATCCAGCGCCTGAGGCGCCTTCGTCTTCTGCCCAGACAGGAAAGTGGAGGTGGCGCCCTTGATAGCACCACAGCTGGTGTGGCCCAACACGAAGATGAGCCGAGTCTTCAGCGGGCCGGTGCAGAACTCCAAGCTGCCCAAGACACTGCCCTCCGCATGTGTGCAGGTGTTGCCGGCATTGCGCAGAACAAAGAGGTCCCCGGGCAATGCGTCGAAGACAGTCTCCAAGGGGACACGAGAATCCGCACAGCCCACCAGCGCTGTGTGGGGCGCTTGCCCCGTGGCCAGGGTCTCGCGCATGCTGCTGTGCACCTTGCCAGCCTTCGGCGCACCCACCACGAAGCGCTCGTTGCCCACCTTCAACAGCTTCAGCGCGGCCTGGGGCGCCATGGGCCCGTCGGAGGTGGTCCGCACTGTGCCCAAAGCCATGGACGGCGGCAGCGTGCCCTCAGCGGCGAGCAGCTCTGCCTGCTGGGGTGAGCGACCCAAGAACTCCACGCGGCCCGTCTCCAGGTGGTAGATGCCGCCTTGGATGTCCAAGTCGCCCTTGCGCACCAGCTCCCTGATGGGCTCCGAATACTTCAGCAAAAAGTTCATGGACGAAAAGACGTTGACCTTGGTGGTATGTGCGGCCAGTTCCTCCTGCAACGCACCAGGGCCAAGCTCCTCGCTGGCGTCCTTGGCCACACTGGACAAGCCCTGCAGCAGGCCTTCCAGCGCAGAGCCGGGGGCGTTCTCACCGCCGGCCTGGAAGGTCTGCGTGGCACCGGCGATGGCGCCGCACTTTGTGTGTCCGAGCACAAGGATCAGGCGGCTGCCCAGCTTGCCGGTGCAAAATTCCAAGCTGCCCACCATGCTGCCCTTGCAGGTTCGGGCTTTTTGCAAGAATCAAAGGGCACTTCAGGGCCCTGCAAAGCCGACGTGTGTCATAACCCGGCCAAATCCCGACCCGCCTCGGCATGCGTGCAGGTGTTCCCGGCGTTGCGCAGCACGAAAAGTTCGCCTGGCATAGCATCGAACACGGTGTCCACAGGCACCCGAGAGTCTGCGCAACCCAGGATGGCGCTGTGGGGTGCCTGGCCACACTGCACCAAAGCCTTCCTCATAGGGCCTGGGGCACGGTTGGGCCGCCCCTGTCAAAACTGTTGAAACACGCCGGGCCGTGAAGCCTGGAACACAAACACCTGACCATCAATCTGTTTGAGCGGCTCATATGCCACATTTATTGAACAACAGCTCAATGTTCGCGCGAAGCGCGGCAATTCGATCAGCCCGTGTTCCCCTGTTGACAAGTACTCATTAACTTGCTTGAATCCTTAAGCAGCCCTCTCTTCAATCTGTTGCAACAATAGACATGTTCAGCCGACTCTGGCCTGAGGTCTGCGTCGCCGTGGGAGCACCAGCGGCAAAGCGCTCGTTGCCTGCCTTCAGCATCTTCAGCGCCACGTCTTTGGGCACCGCGCTGTCGGCGCCCGTGCGCACGCCATGCTTTCCGCGGGCCTCCCCAGCCTCCACCATGGACGGGGGGATGGCCATCGTGGAGTCAAGCAGCTCCGTTTGCGTGGGCAAGGCGCCAAGGAAGTCCACGGAACCCGTCTCCAGGTTGTAGATGCCCCCCTGGATCTGCACAGTGCCCTCGCGCACCGCCGAGCGGATGGACTCGCTGAAGCGCAGCAGGAAGCTCATGGTGTGGTAGACGTTCACCTGAAAACAATTGTCGCTCTCTACAGGGCTACAGGGTTGGGCGAAAGTTGTTGACCTGTGAGACAACCAGACCTGTCCCCGGAGAGAGCAAGGGGTTGGCGCCACCTGGCCTTGACGGCGCGGGCGGTCACCTCGTCGGCGCTGGCACCGGGGCCGGCCTCCTGCACCGCCTGCTCGGCCACGGCGCCGAGGTCCTGCAGCAGGCCTTGCAGCGCGGAGCCGGCCTTCTGAGGCACCTTGGCCTCCAAATACGTTTTGGTCGCACCGGCGATGGCGCCGCAGTTGGTGTGTCCAAGAACCAGGATCAGGCGGCTGCCCAGCTTGCCCGTAGCAAACTCCAAGCTGCCCACCATGCTGCCCTCACAGGTTCGGACTTTTTGCAAGAATCAAAGGGGCACTTCAGAAGCGCCCTGCATGAATCCCAACCCGCCTCGGCATGCGTGCAGGTGTTCCCGGCGTTGCGCAGCACGAAGAGGTCCCCTGGCATGGCGTCGAAGATCGTCTCCAATGGAGCACGGGAGTCGGCACAGCCGATGATGGCCGTGTGCGGCGCCTGACCCTGATCCACCAGCTGCCGCCTTGCCGCGTCCTTGGTGCGCGCACCCAGCGGACGGCCGTCCACGAAGCGGCGGTTGCCCTCCTTCAGCATCTTCAGCGACTCCTCTGGCGCCATCGGGGGGTCGGCTGTGGTGCGCACGTGCCGCACGTCCGGGCTGGTGCAGAAGGAGAAGGCATCAGCGAGCTGGGCAAACACCATGGTGACGGACTGGTGAAAGGCAACAGAAAAGGCAAGGAGCTTAAGCCAAAATGCTTCTGCCTCTTCCCAAATGAGCTGTCCATTTCAACATTGTTCAACATCTCAAAAAATTACACCAGCTAGACCCCACATGGCACCTCAAGCAACACCCCAAAACAGCACCTGCACAAGAATCCCCAAACTGCATGCCCCCCAGCATCTTGCCGTCGATCTTGCAAAAACACACCTGGCTCTCACCAAGCCCCTCAAAACAGCACCTGCACCAGCGCCCCAAGCTGCATGCCCCTTAGCGTCCCGCCGTCAATCTCGCAAAGACGTGCCCGTGACCCCAGTCCACCAAAAAACAGCACCCGCACCAGCACCCCAAACTGCATGCCCCCTAGCCCCCTGCCATCAATGCCCCCCCAACAGCACTCCCAAAGCACCTGGCCGCACTGTCGCCAGCACTTCAACACAGCACCCCAAACCAAATCCCAAAACAGTACCTGCGCCAGCACCCCAGACTGCATGCCCCCTAACACTCAACCGTCAATCTCGCAAATCACTTTCCCCTCTTTATTAGAAGTAGAACCCCTATAGCTTTCAGCTATCTGGGGAAATAGCTCGCAGCTGGCATGTTGAGATGCGGTGCTGGGATGCGTTTCGCACAATTGCACAGCACTTATTTTCTTCCACCTAGCCAAACTCGCAATCCCAAAGAAATGGCACCAAAGAATGTTGCGAAACATTCTCAAAAAGCTGATGGTTTCAGTCGGGAGTACAGCCAAATGACAGATATGTTGTTTGTTAGACCATGTCTTTGCTTGATAGTTCTTGGTGGGGAGTACGGCCAAATGCCAGAAACATGTTGTTGAGGGGCAACTAAAACCTGAAAAAAGACAAGTTGTATTCACATCATCTGCGTGTTCAGAACGTCCTGCTAAAATCTAAGTCACCAATCCTTTGTTGGTAGGTGCTAGTCTGCAAAAAGTCACTTAAATGACAAGCAAAACACGGGTCGGCGCGGGAAATCCAAGGATCAAAAGTTGGGCGTTGGGCAATTCAGTAAAGCTTAAAGTGGGGCATTCGGCTTCCTCCCTCCATGGGGTCCATCCTTCCAGAATCTGCCCAGAATGAGCTTGAAACAAACAACGGGACTTTGACAGAATGACAACTAATAACTAATGTGAGCCACAGGCTATATCACCTCCTCACCTCCTCTTCCCAAAGTATGCACATCGTCTGCGTGTTCAAAACGTCCTGCCAAAATCTACGTCGCCAAGCTTCATTCGCAAAAGCAAGCTTTTCAAGGCTCATGTAAGGCTGTAAGGTATAGGCGACCTCGTGTAAGGTGCCGGGCCACAGGAGCGGCGTTTCAGCGCCCCGGGCTAGACCTAAGCAATCCTGCAGACGGCTCCGGAAGAGGAAAAATCCTGGCCAACCCGCTGGATCTGGCTGCCGTGCAGCCTGAAAGGATCAAAATAGGGGCAACAAACCTCCAGTCACTGCAGACTTGTGCGCAGTAATTCTATGCACTATACAAGAGGCATTTATCGGAGGCTCCTTAAAAGGAGCCTTACAGGAAAACCTGTGAAAGTGGTGAAAGCGGGCCGAGCTGGACCCTGCCAGTCCCGGCGACCGCCTGCAGCATTTTGTCTGCCGCGTTTCGGGGCCCTTCGGCCCGTCGGCCGCGCCATTGCGCGGACCTCTCTACGCTCCTTGCATCTTGCTCTTGAGGGAAGGAGCCACGGCACCCTCCGCCGCCACCAGCTTGGCCTGGGAAGGGCTGGCTCCCAGGAACTCCACACGGCCGGTCTGCAGGTCGTACACGCCGCCCTGGATCTCCAGCTCACCGCTGCGGACCTTCTGGCGGATCGGCTCGCTGTACTTCAACATGAAGTTCATGGTGTGGAAGACGTTGAGCTTCACTGCGTGGGCGGCAACCTGCTCCTCGGTCGCCTTCTTGCCCAACTCCTTTTGAGCGTCGGAGACCACGGAGCCCAGGCCTTGCAACAAGGCATCCAGCGCCTGAGGCGCCTTCGTCTTCTGCCCGGACAGGAAAGTGGAGGTGGCGCCCTTGATAGCACCACAGCTGGTGTGGCCCAACACGAAGATGAGCCGAGTCTTCAGCGGGCCGGTGCAGAACTCCAAGCTGCCCAAGACACTGCCCTCCGCATGTGTGCAGGTGTTGCCGGCATTGCGAAGAACAAAGAGGTCCCCGGGCAATGCGTCGAAGACGGTCTCCAAGGGGACACGAGAATCCGCACAGCCCACCAGCGCTGTGTGGGGCGCTTGCCCCGTGGCCAGGGTCTCGCGCATGCTGCTGTGCACCTTGCCAGCCTTCGGCGCACCCACCACGAAGCGCTCGTTGCCCACCTTCAACAGCTTCAGCGCGGCCTGGGGCGCCATGGGCCCGTCGGAGGTGGTCCGCACTGTGCCCAAAGCCATGGACGGCGGCAGCGTGCCCTCAGCGGCGAGCAGCTCTGCCTGCTGGGGTGAGCGGCCCAAGAACTCCACGCGGCCCGTCTCCAGGTGGTAGATGCCGCCTTGGATGTCCAAGTCGCCCTTGCGCACCAGCTCCCTGATGGGCTCCGAATACTTCAGCAAAAAGTTCATGGACGAAAAGACGTTGACCTTGGTGGTATGTGCGGCCAGTTCCTCCTGCAACGCACCAGGGCCAAGCTCCTCGCTGGCGTCCTTGGCCACACTGGACAAGCCCTGCAGCAGGCCTTCCAGCGCAGAGCCGGGGGCGTTCTCACCGCCGGCCTGGAAGGTCTGCGTGGCACCGGCGATGGCGCCGCACTTTGTGTGTCCAAGCACAAGGATCAGGCGGTTGCCCAGCTTGCCGGTGCAAAATTCCAAGCTGCCCACCATGCTGCCCTCGCAGGTTCGGGCTTTTTGCAAGAATCAAAGGGCACTTCAGGGCCCTGCAAAGCCGACGTGTGTCATAACCCGGCCAAATCCCGACCCGCCTCGGCATGCGTGCAGGTGTTCCCGGCGTTGCGCAGCACGAAAAGTTCGCCTGGCATAGCATCGAACACGGTGTCCACAGGCACCCGGGAGTCTGCGCAGCCCAGGATGGCGCTATGGGGCGCCTGGCCACACTGCACCAAAGCCTTCCTCATAGGGCCTTGGGCACGGTTTGGCCGCCCTTGTCAAAACTGTTTAAACACGCCGGGCCGTGAAGCCTGGAACACAAACACCTGACCATCAATCTGTTTGAGCGGCTCAAACGCCACATTTATTGAACAACAGCTCAATGCGCGAAGCGCGGCAATTCGATGAGCCCGTGTTCCCCTGTTGACAAGTACTCATTAACTTGCTTGAATCCTTAAGCAGCCCTCTCTTCAATCTGTTGCAACAATAGACATGTTCAGCCGACTCTGGCCTGAGGTCTGCGTCGCCGTGGGAGCACCAGCGGCAAAGCGCTCGTTGCCTGCCTTCAGCATCTTCAGCGCCACGTCTTTGGGCACCGCGCTGTCGGCGCCCGTGCGCACGCCATGCTTTCCGCGGGCCTCCCCAGCCTCCACCATGGACGGGGGGATGGCCATCGTGGAGTCAAGCAGCTCCGTTTGCGTGGGCAAGGCGCCAAGGAAGTCCACGGAACCCGTCTCCAGGTTGTAGATGCCCCCCTGGATCTGCACAGTGCCCTCGCGCACCGCCGAGCGGATGGACTCGCTGAAGCGCAGCAGGAAGCTCATGGTGTGGTAGACGTTCACCTGAAAACAATTGTCGCTCTCTACAGGGCTACAGGGTTGGGCGAAAGTTGCTTGAACAACCAGACCTGTCCCCGGAGAGAGCAAGGGGTTGGCGCCACCTGGCCTTGACGGCGCGGGCGGTCACCTCGTCGGCGCTGGCACCGGGGCCGGCCTCCTGCACCGCCTGCTCGGCCACGGCGCCGAGGTCCTGCAGCAGGCCTTGCAGCGCGGAGCCGGCCTTCTGAGGCACCTTGGCCTCCAAATACGTTTTGGTCGCACCGGCGATGGCGCCGCAGTTGGTGTGTCCAAGAACCAGGATCAGGCGGCTGCCCAGCTTGCCCGTAGCAAACTCCAAGCTGCCCACCATGCTGCCCTCACAGGTTCGGACTTTTTGCAAGAATCAAAGGGGCACTTCAGAAGCGCCCTGCATGAATCCCAACCCGCCTCGGCATGCGTGCAGGTGTTCCCGGCGTTGCGCAGCACGAAGAGGTCCCCTGGCATGGCGTCGAAGATCGTCTCCAATGGAGCACGGGAGTCGGCACAGCCGATGATGGCCGTGTGCGGCGCCTGACCCTGATCCACCAGCTGCCGCCTTGCCGCGTCCTTGGTGCGCGCACCCAGCGGACGGCCGTCCACGAAGCGGCGGTTGCCCTCCTTCAGCATCTTCAGCGACTCCTCTGGCGCCATCGGGGGGTCGGCTGTGGTGCGCACGTGCCGCACGTCCGGGCTGGTGCAGAAGGAGAAGGCATCAGCGAGCTGGGCAAACACCATGGTGACGGACTGGTGAAAGGCAACAGAAAAGGCAAGGAGCTTAAGCCAAAATGCTTCTGCCTCTTCCCAAATGAGCTGTCCATTTCAACATTGTTCAACATCTCGGGGGGAAAAAAGAAGAAGTAAAACGGCTCACAGCTGACATGTTGAGATGCGGTGCTGGGATGCGTTTCGAACAATTGCACAACACTTAGTTTCTTCCACCTGGTCAAACTCGCAATCCCAAAGACATGGCACCAAAGAATGTTGCGAAACATTCTCAAAGAGCTGGTGGCTTCAGTCGGGAGTACAGCCAAATGACACATATGTTGTTTGTTAGACCATGTCTTTGCCTGATGGTTCTTGGTGGGGAGTACGGCCAAATGCCAGAAACATGTTGTTGAGGGGCAACTAAAACCTGAAAAAAGACAAGTTGTATTCACATCATCTGCGTGTTCAGAACGTCCTGCTAAAATCTAAGTCGCCAATCCTTTGTTGGTAGGTGTTAGTCTGCAACAAAAAGTCCCTTAAATGACAACCAAAACACGGCTCGGTGCGGGAAATCCAAGGATCAAAAGTTGGGCGCTGGGCAATTGAGTAAAGCTTAAAGTGGGGCATTCGGCTTCCTCCCTCCATGGGGTCCATCCTTCCAGAATCTGCCCAGAATGAGCTTGAAACAAACAACGGGACTTTGACAGAATGACAACTAATAACTATTGTGAGCCACAGGCTATATCACCTCCTCACCTCCTCTTCCCAAAGTATGCACATCGTCTGCGTGTTCAAAACGTCCTGCCAAAATCTACGTCGCCAAGCTTCATTCGCAAAAGCAAGCTTTTCAAGGCTCATGTAAGGCTGTAAGGTATAGGCGACCTCGTGTAAGGTGCCGGGCCACAGGAGCGGCGTTTCAGCGCCCCGGGCTAGACCTAAGCAATCCTGCAGACGGCTCCGGAAGAGGAAAAATCCTGGCCAACCCGCTGGATCTGGCTGCCATGCAGCCTGAAAGGATCAAAATAGGGGCAACAAACGCCCAGTCACTGCAGACTTGTGCGCAGTAATTCTATGCACTATACAAGAGGCATTTATCGGAGGCTCCTTAAAAGGAGCCTTACAGGAAAACCTGTGAAAGTGGTGAAAGCGGGCCGACCTGGACCCTGCCAGTCCCGGCGACCGCCTGCAGCATTTTGTCTGCCGCGTTTCGGGGCCCTTCGGCCCGTCGGCCGCGCCAATGCGCGGACCTCTCTACGCTCCTTGCATCTTGCTCTTGAGGGAAGGAGCCACGGCACCCTCCGCCGCCACCAGCTTGGCCTGGGAAGGGCTGGCTCCCAGGAACTCCACACGGCCGGTCTGCAGGTCGTACACGCCGCCCTGGATCTCCAGCTCACCGCTGCGGACCTTCTGGCGGATCGGCTCGCTGTACTTCAACATGAAGTTCATGGTGTGGAAGACGTTGAGCTTCACTGCGTGGGCGGCAACCTGCTCCTCGGTCGCCTTCTTGCCCAACTCCTTTTGAGCGTCGGAGACCACGGAGCCCAGGCCTTGCAACAAGGCATCCAGCGCCTGAGGCGCCTTCGTCTTCTGCCCGGACAGGAAAGTGGAGGTGGCGCCCTTGATAGCACCACAGCTGGTGTGGCCCAACACGAAGATGAGCCGAGTCTTCAGCGGGCCGGTGCAGAACTCCAAGCTGCCCAAGACACTGCCCTCCGCATGTGTGCAGGTGTTGCCGGCATTGCGAAGAACAAAGAGGTCCCCGGGCAATGCGTCGAAGACGGTCTCCAAGGGGACACGAGAATCCGCACAGCCCACCAGCGCTGTGTGGGGCGCTTGCCCCGTGGCCAGGGTCTCGCGCATGCTGCTGTGCACCTTGCCAGCCTTCGGCGCACCCACCACGAAGCGCTCGTTGCCCACCTTCAACAGCTTCAGCGCGGCCTGGGGCGCCATGGGCCCGTCGGAGGTGGTCCGCACTGTGCCCAAAGCCATGGACGGCGGCAGCGTGCCCTCAGCGGCGAGCAGCTCTGCCTGCTGGGGTGAGCGGCCCAAGAACTCCACGCGGCCCGTCTCCAGGTGGTAGATGCCGCCTTGGATGTCCAAGTCGCCCTTGCGCACCAGCTCCCTGATGGGCTCCGAATACTTCAGCAAAAAGTTCATGGACGAAAAGACGTTGACCTTGGTGGTATGTGCGGCCAGTTCCTCCTGCAACGCACCAGGGCCAAGCTCCTCGCTGGCGTCCTTGGCCACACTGGACAAGCCCTGCAGCAGGCCTTCCAGCGCAGAGCCGGGGGCGTTCTCACCGCCGGCCTGGAAGGTCTGCGTGGCACCGGCGATGGCGCCGCACTTTGTGTGTCCGAGCACAAGGATCAGGCGGCTGCCCAGCTTGCCGGTGCAAAATT
This sequence comes from Effrenium voratum, assembly GCA_963377175.1. Taxonomy (NCBI): domain Eukaryota; class Dinophyceae; order Suessiales; family Symbiodiniaceae; genus Effrenium; species Effrenium voratum. The sequence goes on along the minus strand of CAUJNA010003787.1, from coordinate 209,422 downwards.
CCAAGCTGCCCACCATGCTGCCCTTGCAGGTTCGGGCTTTTTGCAAGAATCAAAGGGCACTTCAGGGCCCTGCAAAGCCGACGTGTGTCATAACCCGGCCAAATCCCGACCCGCCTCGGCATGCGTGCAGGTGTTCCCGGCGTTGCGCAGCACGAAAAGTTCGCCTGGCATAGCATCGAACACGGTGTCCACAGGCACCCGAGAGTCTGCGCAACCCAGGATGGCGCTGTGGGGTGCCTGGCCACACTGCACCAAAGCCTTCCTCATAGGGCCTGGGGCACGGTTTGGCCGCCCCTGTCAAAACTGTTTAAACACGCCGGGCCGTGAAGCCTGGAACAAACGCCGCAATTTCTTGAACAACAGCTCAAACGTCCAGAGCACTTGCCTCACCGGCACTGGCGTCAACAAGGCGGGTCGCCAAGCGTCGCTTGAATCCGGATTGGTTTGTTCGCGCGGAGCGCGGCAATGCGATCAGCCCGTGTTCCCCTCAGTTGTCAAAACTGTACTCATTAACTTGCTTGAATCCTCAAGCAGCTCGAGACAGCTTCATCGCACGCAGGAGCAGTGGCAGGCAAAGAAGCTCGCTTCACTCGCATGACACTGACAGAAAACTGGGATTTCGCGTGTTTGAGCACACTGTGATAATTACCCCCGCAAACGGACCCAACTTGTTCAAACCTTCCTGACGATAAAACATGGTGATAAAACAGCTTTGGACGTTAAAACGGCTTTGGACCCCTTCAGGAAGCCAACCAAACCACTGTTGCGTGTAGTTTGGACCTCTCCGGGTCACGGGGAGAGCCATCAGCTTCTGTGCCCTCGTTACAAAAGGCTCGGTCACACCAATGTCGTTGAAACGTCCACAACTAAACAAGGAGTTGCTGGAACATCCAAAGCCATCCAATCGCCCTGAAAGTCGACACATCTGTTGCGAGAAACTAGGTTTAGGGTTGACGCAAACCCATTTAAACATACTCAAACACAAAGAGTCGACCAAAATTGAACATGCTCAGCCCATGCTTAGCATTGCTCTACGCGTAGTTAAGCGCGCGGTGTGCTTAGACTGTTACGACTTTTCAAACTGTTGACCTCTTCAATATGTTGCAACAATAGACATGTTCAGCCGACTCTGGCCTGAGGTCTGCGTCGCCGTGGGAGCACCAGCGGCAAAGCGCTCGTTGCCTGCCTTCAGCATCTTCAGCGCCACGTCTTTGGGCACCGCGCTGTCGGCGCCCGTGCGCACGCCATGCTTTCCGCGGGCCTCCCCAGCCTCCACCATGGACGGGGGGATGGCCATCGTGGAGTCAAGCAGCTCCGTTTGCGTGGGCAAGGCGCCAAGGAAGTCCACGGAACCCGTCTCCAGGTTGTAGATGCCCCCCTGGATCTGCACAGTGCCCTCGCGCACCGCCGAGCGGATGGACTCGCTGAAGCGCAGCAGGAAGCTCATGGTGTGGTAGACGTTCACCTGAAAACAATTGTCGCTCTCTACAGGGCTACAGGGTTGGGCGAAAGTTGCTTGAACAACCAGACCTGTCCCCGGAGAGAGCAAGGGGTTGGCGCCACCTGGCCTTGACGGCGCGGGCGGTCACCTCGTCGGCGCTGGCACCGGGGCCGGCCTCCTGCACCGCCTGCTCGGCCACGGCGCCGAGGTCCTGCAGCAGGCCTTGCAGCGCGGAGCCGGCCTTCTGAGGCACCTTGGCCTCCAAATACGTTTTGGTCGCACCGGCGATGGCGCCGCAGTTGGTGTGTCCAAGAACCAGGATCAGGCGGCTGCCCAGCTTGCCCGTAGCAAACTCCAAGCTGCCCACCATGCTGCCCTCACAGGTTCGGACTTTTTGCAAGAATCAAAGGGGCACTTCAGAAGCGCCCTGCATGAATCCCAACCCGCCTCGGCATGCGTGCAGGTGTTCCCGGCGTTGCGCAGCACGAAGAGGTCCCCTGGCATGGCGTCGAAGATCGTCTCCAATGGAGCACGGGAGTCGGCACAGCCGATGATGGCCGTGTGCGGCGCCTGACCCTGATCCACCAGCTGCCGCCTTGCCGCGTCCTTGGTGCGCGCACCCAGCGGACGGCCGTCCACGAAGCGGCGGTTGCCCTCCTTCAGCATCTTCAGCGACTCCTCTGGCGCCATCGGGGGGTCGGCTGTGGTGCGCACGTGCCGCACGTCCGGGCTGGTGCAGAAGGAGAAGGCATCAGCGAGCTGGGCAAACACCATGGTGACGGACTGGTGAAAGGCAACAGAAAAGGCAAGGAGCTTAAGCCAAAATGCTTCTGCCTCTTCCCAAATGAGCTGTCCATTTCAACATTGTTCAACATCTCGGGGGGAAAAAAGAAGAAGTAAAACGGCTCACAGCTGACATGTTGAGATGCGGTGCTGGGATGCGTTTCGCACAATTGCACAGCACTTATTTTCTTCCACCTGGCCAAACTCGCAATCCCAAAGACATGGCACCAAATAATGTTGCGAAACATTCTCAAAGAGCTGATGGTTTCAGTGGGGAGTACAGCCAAATGACAGATATGTTGTTTGTCAGACCATGATGGTTCTTGGTGGGGAGTACTTGCCGGAAACATGTTGTTGAGGGGCAACTAAAACCTGAACAAAGACAAGTCGAATAACTTGTGTATACATATATGAGCGGCCTTTATTTGTTGCTGCCGCTAATGGAAACAGTTTGCTGGGATCCTCCCTATCTCGTTCATTCATTTTTAGTACTAGGCCGACTTCCTGACCTCGTTTTTCACGCTGACCTCAATTTCTATACCACCATGTCATACAACTGTTTCCCTATCTCGTTTTTGGGCTCCTCCCTATCTCGTTCCCATAGGCACGTGCGTTTTGTCCAGAAAACTGTTTCCAGTCCCTTACTAGTCTGGATGTGCGCAAATAAAAGCGGGCGCTCATATGTGAATGTGTGTGTGTGAGTTAATATACTTACACACGGTGAAGGAACCCAACGCCGAGATAGTTCTTTTTTGCAGGCAGTATCTGCTTCAAGCGGTTGCTCCCTAAAGCCGCGCATCATCTGTACATCGGCGCTTTGCCTTTGCCTCGGGTGTCTCAGACGCATCTCCATTTTCGTTCCTGCCAACATGTGAAGCTGTGTCGAACGTGACACGCTAAATCCCGCGTGGCCAGCCTGGCCGGGAATTCCGGCAAGTGCTGCCCATCGTAGGCGAGCTGGACGTCCAATCCTGAAGGTCTGCACAGGTTCGGCCCAACAGAATGTCTGTGCACGTCCTTCCGTTCGAAGAAGGGCTCTGAGCTCCTCATTCACCTCCAACCAGAGTTCAGTTGCTCTACTCTACTTGCAAGGATCTGTACGCAGAAGCGGCTGAAATCCGGTGCTCAACTCGAAGCACGCCGTGGCCTCTTCGTGATCGCCGACGGCGCAGGAGTCCATTCCTATCAGCAATGTCCTTGCGAGGCTGGGGGAGGTTCGGGGACGCACATACCAAGCCGCACGCCGCATATTTAGCCAGAAGGCAAATGGCTATGTCGAGAGACTCCAATGAAAGTAAAGTTGGGGGCACATTATGACTGAGTGAATGAGCTGGCAACACGTGTAGAGAATCCGGGGGGGGGGGGGAAGTTTCGTGAACGGCGCTATTGAGAAAGCAAGTGTCCGATGTGAAGAAAATGTGCGCCTGTCTTTTTTGATGGTGCGTGTTTTGGAAGGGACCGCCGGTTTCTCTTTTTGCAGGGTCCTTGCAGGTCTCAATCTCCGCACCAGCGCCAGAGCATCGTCCAACGACATATGTGTAGGATGCCCAGTCCGGTTCAGCGCATCCAGCAAAAGCAGGGAGATCCCGTCTGCAGCGGCGGTCTCCAGAAATGCCATCGTCTTTGGAGGCACTTCCTTGACATCTGAAATATACACCTCGGATTTTCAACCGTGCCCAAAGAGAAAGAGAAGGCATCAGTCTGACTTGCAGACCCTTGGCGGGCATCGCGGATTCACGTCCAGCCATGTTGAGGATGGTCGAATCATTAAACAAAAAGCTCTTCAAGTCACCCTCTACCTTCCAACTCGATATCCTCACGGAAAGCTCAGCTTCTGACCAAAGGATAGCCGTCCTTCCGCAGGCCAAAGGCGAAGCCCAGCGAGACGTAGGTGCCGCCGTGCCAAACCTTTGTGTCAATGTCTCCACTTCCAGCTGCCACCCCACGGTTTGAATGTTCCATTACCCCTATACCACTATCTGGAGGGTATACATCCGATCCTTTGTTGGGGGTAGTGACATGTCAACCAAAACATGGCTTGGCGCGGAAATCCAAGGATCAAAGAGTACAGGTTAAAGTGCATTCGCTTCCTCCCCACAAAAACTTCCAGAATGAGCTTGAAGCAAACAACGGGACTTGACAGAATGACAACTTAAGCCACATGGTTACCACCTCCTTTTCCCAAAGTATGCACATCGTCTGCGTGTTCAAAGCGTCCTGCCAAAATCTACGTCGCCAAGCTTCATTCGCAAAAGCAAACTTTTCAAGGCTCATGTAAGGCTGTAAGGTATAGGCGACCTCGTGTAAGGTGCCGGGCCACAGGAGCGGCGTTTCAGCGCCCCGGGCTAGACCTAAGCAATCCTGCAGACGGCTCCGGAAGAGGAAAAATCCTGGCCAACCCGCTGGATCTGGCTGCCGTGCAGCCTGAAAGGATCAAAATAGGGGCAACAAACGCCCAGTCACTGCAGACTTGTGCGCAGTAATTCTATGCACTATACAAGAGGCATTTATCGGAGGCTCCTTAAAAGGAGCCCGGGCCGAGCTGGACCCTGCCAGTCCCGGCGACCGCCTGCAGCATTTTGTCTGCCGCGTTTCGGGGCCCTTCGGCCCGTCGGCCGCGCCATTGCGCGGACCTCTCTACGCTCCTTGCATCTTGCTCTTGAGGGAAGGAGCCACGGCACCCTCCGCCGCCACCAGCTTGGCCTGGGAAGGGCTGGCTCCCAGGAACTCCACACGGCCGGTCTGCAGGTCGTACACGCCGCCCTGGATCTCCAGCTCACCGCTGCGGACCTTCTGGCGGATCGGCTCGCTGTACTTCAACATGAAGCTCATGGTGTGGAAGACGTTGAGCTTCACTGCGTGGGCGGCAACCTGCTCCTCGGTCGCCTTCTTGCCCAACTCCTTTTGAGCGTCGGAGACCACGGAGCCCAGGCCTTGCAACAAGGCATCCAGCGCCTGAGGCGCCTTCGTCTTCTGCCCGGACAGGAAAGTGGAGGTGGCGCCCTTGATAGCACCACAGCTGGTGTGGCCCAACACGAAGATGAGCCGAGTCTTCAGCGGGCCGGTGCAGAACTCCAAGCTGCCCAAGACACTGCCCTCCGCATGTGTGCAGGTGTTGCCGGCATTGCGAAGAACAAAGAGGTCCCCGGGCAATGCGTCGAAGACGGTCTCCAAGGGGACACGAGAATCCGCACAGCCCACCAGCGCTGTGTGGGGCGCTTGCCCCGTGGCCAGGGTCTCGCGCATGCTGCTGTGCACCTTGCCAGCCTTCGGCGCACCCACCACGAAGCGCTCGTTGCCCACCTTCAACAGCTTCAGCGCGGCCTGGGGCGCCATGGGCCCGTCGGAGGTGGTCCGCACTGTGCCCAAAGCCATGGACGGCGGCAGCGTGCCCTCAGCGGCGAGCAGCTCTGCCTGCTGGGGTGAGCGGCCCAAGAACTCCACGCGGCCCGTCTCCAGGTGGTAGATGCCGCCTTGGATGTCCAAGTCGCCCTTGCGCACCAGCTCCCTGATGGGCTCCGAATACTTCAGCAAAAAGTTCATGGACGAAAAGACGTTGACCTTGGTGGTATGTGCGGCCAGTTCCTCCTGCAACGCACCAGGGCCAAGCTCCTCGCTGGCGTCCTTGGCCACACTGGACAAGCCCTGCAGCAGGCCTTCCAGCGCAGAGCCGGGGGCGTTCTCACCGCCGGCCTGGAAGGTCTGCGTGGCACCGGCGATGGCGCCGCACTTTGTGTGTCCGAGCACAAGGATCAGGCGGCTGCCCAGCTTGCCGGTGCAAAATTCCAAGCTGCCCACCATGCTGCCCTTGCAGGTTCGGGCTTTTTGCAAGAATCAAAGGGCACTTCAGGGCCCTGCAAAGCCGACGTGTGTCATAACCCGGCCAAATCCCGACCTGCCTCGGCATGCGTGCAGGTGTTCCCGGCGTTGCGCAGCACGAAAAGTTCGCCTGGCATAGCATCGAACACGGTGTCCACAGGCACCCGAGAGTCTGCGCAACCCAGGATGGCGCTGTGGGGTGCCTGGCCACACTGCACCAAAGCCTTCCTCATAGGGCCTGGGGCACAGTTTGGCCGCCCCTGTCAAAACTGTTGAAACACGCCGGGCCGTGAAGCCTGGAACACAAACACCTGACCATCAATCTGTTTGAGCGGCTCATATGCCACATTTATTAAACAACAGCTCAATGTTCGCGCGAAGCGCGGCAATTCGATCAGCCCGTGTTCCCCTGTTGACAAGTACTCATTAACTTGCTTGAATCCTTAAGCAGCCCTCTCTTCAATCTGTTGCAACAATAGACATGTTCAGCCGACTCTGGCCTGAGGTCTGCGTCGCCGTGGGAGCACCAGCGGCAAAGCGCTCGTTGCCTGCCTTCAGCATCTTCAGCGCCACGTCTTTGGGCACCGCGCTGTCGGCGCCCGTGCGCACGCCATGCTTTCCGCGGGCCTCCCCAGCCTCCACCATGGACGGGGGGATGGCCATCGTGGAGTCAAGCAGCTCCGTTTGCGTGGGCAAGGCGCCAAGGAAGTCCACGGAACCCGTCTCCAGGTTGTAGATGCCCCCCTGGATCTGCACAGTGCCCTCGCGCACCGCCGAGCGGATGGACTCGCTGAAGCGCAGCAGGAAGCTCATGGTGTGGTAGACGTTCACCTGAAAACAATTGTCGCTCTCTACAGGGCTACAGGGTTGGGCAAAAGTTGCTGGAACAACCAGACCTGTCCCCGGAGAGAGCAAGGGGTTGGCGCCACCTGGCCTTGACGGCGCGGGCGGTGACCTCGTCGGCGCTGGCACCGGGGCCGGCCTCCTGCGCCGCCTGCTCGGCCACGGCGCCGAGGTCCTGCAGCAGGCCTTGCAGCGCGGAGCCGGCCTTCTGAGGCACCTTGGCCTCCAAATACGTTTTGGTCGCACCGGCGATGGCGCCGCAGTTGGTGTGTCCAAGAACCAGGATCAGGCGGCTGCCCAGCTTGCCCGTAGCAAACTCCAAGCTGCCCACCATGCTGCCCTCACAGGTTCGGACTTTTTGCAAGAATCAAAGGGGCACTTCAGAAGCGCCCTGCATGAATCCCAACCCGCCTCGGCATGCGTGCAGGTGTTCCCGGCGTTGCGCAGCACGAAGAGGTCCCCTGGCATGGCGTCGAAGATCGTCTCCAATGGAGCACGGGAGTCGGCACAGCCGATGATGGCCGTGTGCGGCGCCTGACCCTGATCCACCAGCTGCCGCCTTGCCGCGTCCTTGGTGCGCGCACCCAGCGGACGGCCGTCCACGAAGCGGCGGTTGCCCTCCTTCAGCATCTTCAGCGACTCCTCTGGCGCCATCGGGGGGTCGGCTGTGGTGCGCACGTGCCGCACGTCCGGGCTGGTGCAGAAGGAGAAGGCATCAGCGAGCTGGGCAAACACCATGGTGACGGACTGGTGAAAGGCAACAGAAAAGGCAAGGAGCTTAAGCCAAAATGCTTCAGCCTCTTCCCAAATCAATAGGGGATGGGACAGTTGGCCTCAAATCGTGCCCTTTATTTTTGTGATATTGGATGGCCCCTCCATGCTCTCCCCAAATCAATCGTTTGGTGGGACGGGACAAACGGCTCTATTTTAATGGGTATGTGTCAAAAAGGACCCCCAAAATGCCTTGATATCCTCTTAAAATCAACCCCAAGAGGGGTACTGTCAAACGCGCCCAAATGTGCAGTCGTGGGCGGCCGCTCAACCGGGCCTCCCTGCGGGAAAGAGGCGCACCGGCAGGCCGCAAACTTCTAGGGCCTCCTCATTGGAGACCTACACGACTTTCGGCCAACACTTTGGGCTCTCAAACTCTGTCTCCTGGTTTCCGACCAAAAACGGCCGCTAAAGATCCACACACTTCTTTGTTTTTTTGGGGGGGAACCGAGAACGACTGTGATGGCCAACTTGTTTTTCGATCACAATTTGTCATTTTCAGCGGCCTTGAAAGTCTGGAGTAAGCGCCTTGACCCGACCACTCATGCCATTCCGCACCTCCTTGAATTGCAAGTAAGCGATTCGACGCCGAAGGATGCCAGGACGAACAAACTCAGGCTTGGTGTGCAGGTACGGGAAAGCTTCGCGAACCTGGGAATGACAAAGTCACCCACCCAAACCCTCACACAGCGCATCTCACCCATTGCTGGCCTTGCTGTGCGAAACACTTGGGCTGTGGCGCGATCGATCGTCATCTTGTTAGAGATGATCTGCATAGGCCCATCCTTTCTCGCAACCCTCTCCAGGGTCAAGCTTTGATTCTACCCCAACCGACATTAGGTTTAACTGAGTGATTTGCATGTTGCACTTTGGTGAGGGCAACCAATGTCACCGTCGCATCCCTACACGACAGTGAATTGACCGTCGCTGCTCTGAGCTCGTGGCCCCGTTTTCCAGCTGGTGCCCAATGTGTTCTCCTCCTTCGAAGACCTTCTCAATCACCTGCATCTTTCCCCAGCCCGAGAATAGTGGACAACGGGAGCTCAAGAAAGGTCGCCATTTTATCGCCGGCAGTTTTGCGCTGTTCAGGAATATGTCAACGTGTTTGTCTCTGCTCATCCTGAAAAGCCTTGCGCCATTGCCTTAGTTTGTTCATGGTGCTGCCTGCAGGTCCCGCAGGTCGTCCATGCCCATGATTGCGTCTGCATGGTCGTGCGTCAACAGCAAGCTGTCAATCGTTCTGACCCCAAAGAAGGGCAGAGAGGCCAGCGCGGCCTCCGAGGCGAACGGCCACTTGCCACTTGCCACTTGTTGCCTTCAGCTCTTTGAGAATAAATAAACATCCAACTGCATTCCCTGTGACCTCAAACAACAGCCAACTCGCAGTTGCAATGGCTTCATTCCACAACGTGCACCGCATGGCAATGGAAAAGCAGGGCAATGCGAGGCAGTCTAAAACCCATCATGGTTTTGCCCCAACTCTTTCTGGTTTTGCAGCGGTTTGCTATGGGACAACTGAAAAGCACGCAGTAAAGCCTGCATTGCGCTATTTCATGGTTAATAGCAGAAACTCACTTTCTTTGGCAAACAATCCTCGCAGCTTACACCGAGCTAGCACTTGCAGGTCTTCAGTTCTGCAACTAACTGCTGTTCCATCAGCCAAATCGGAACTTGGTACGGAATTGAAGCGTGTGTGCACGCTTGTTGCCATCTTCGCTGCTGGAATGCACTAGCGACATTTCTTGGCAGAAATCTGATTCTGGTGGGGACGAGCAGTGTTTGCAAATGTGCCACCGTGGCTATCATCCTTTCATTTGTTCTCTTATCTTTGCAAATGTGCCATCGTGGCTATCATCCTTTCATGTGTTCTGTTGTCTTTGTGGGCCTCTGCAGCAAGTCGTACTCCGTCATCTTCCAGCAAGGTTGCAGAATAGACAATAAATATGGTTGGAATACAAAAAACCGTGTAAACAATAAAACACAAACACTGCCTGTCCCAAGCCCAAATCCAACAACTCGAATTATAAACTACCTAATCGGAGAATGATATGTTCAAAGACAATCAACTGAACAAACATGTTTGCCTACTCACAAACTGGCGACTGTTTTTGCTGTTTGACGCAAGTGCAACAGGAACATGCACAAGTTTGACAAATACAGCGAATTCGTGTTGAAGTTGCTTGAGTTGGTTGAATAATACACATCACCAATTTCGTATCAAATGGTTTAATTATTATTCACCGATATAGCATTTCATCTGTTACCAACTCTTCTCTCCTTTCTATTTCGTTAATACATGGGTCGCTTCTCTGGTGTTAATGAGTTATGCTTTGCTCCATCACTACTGGGCGAATCTTTGTCAAGAATCCCAGCAGTGTCCCGCTGCGAGTGAAGTGGTGTTCAACAATGAGGGGGTATTCCATGTTCGGCTTGCAAGTAGCACGATCAATCAGGGATTGGTGACTGGCCTCTCGCATCGTCTTCCCGGCATCTACCATGACATGCCGCACCTGACACAAGGAATGTGGCCAAGCAAACATGCAGTCAATGCCACCTCAATGCACATGCACAGTTTCAAGTAAATTCTCACCGGGCAAGCGATGGCTCGTTCCGCTTTGGCGTCCAAAACATGCCAGCGTAGCTCTGCTTCCATCAGAAGGCGCATATCTCACCAAAAGGGAGACATTAAAGCGACGATTTTTCGAGGACTTGTTCTGAAAGGCTTCCTGCTGCTCGCACCGCGCTCAACATCTTATTCCCACAGCACACATTGCAACATGACAAGCACACAGTCTCATACATCAATGACATGACATTCTGACTTTGCAACGTCCTCGCAAACCGTCCTGCCATCTTTCCGGATAGCTCGGGTAGCCTGAGCTATGCTCATCTCAGAAAAGGCGTCTGCCCTGCCTAGCCTGAGAGTCGGGCTAGCCAGGCTTTCACAACAGAGAACTGGAAACTACATCATGTTCCTACCGGGTATACCTGGATCGCTCCCCAAGGAACTCTCCACAGATTGGAACAAACACCCGGTTTGTGCACAATCTGCTTACCTATCGTGACTCTGGCAGGTTACACTTACCAAATCAGGCCTTGTTGGGATTTGCTAAGCACACCCCTGAAGAAGCACAACGGCATGGGGCCCAACGGGCCATGGCAAACAAACGACAACGGGTCTGCCCGTAAGCTGCCTGCTCCTTCCACATTAACAGTGATTTGCTTCATGCTATACCGAATCCCCAGACGCTTGACAAAACCGCGCCGTTCTCTTTAGGAAGCCAGAACAACAAATCAAGTCTACAGTTTAGATCTCAGTGGCGACACACGCTCGCCGGTCTGCACTCTCTCTCTCTCTCTCGCTCTCTCTGCTTGGGGAATCTTTCGCCCGCTTTTTGCCCAGCTGCATTTTCACATTGCCCGAGAAGGACGTGGCTGAGTTGGGGCGCAGCCGTGGATACACCCGACCTGCACTGGTTGGGCCCAACATCGGCCTGGTGACTTCTTGGAGGGCCCACTTCAAAGTTGGTGCCCTCTTGGTGCCAAGGACTTCTGAACGGGTAGGGCAGTTGGCGTGCAGCTATGTACCCCTCCAAAGGGCGCAGCGGAGGGCATCCTGGGAGGCTTCGAAAGAGCACTCTTTCGAACCCAGGGCAAATTCATCCATCCCCTTTGGAATGGGGGGAAATATCTTCATGAGGACAGGTCTGTCGCTAAATGACCAAGCTGCAGGGATCCACTTTGGGGCCCAACACATGGTCTGGTGGTGCCCTTGTCTGTGAATTTGGGGACCGGATGCATGTTATATGCTGAGTGACACTGCCGTTGAGCAAGCTGCTGCCCCTTTGGACAAAAGGACGGCACTGGTAATCGGCTTGGACCAAACAAAAAAGACCGGGGGCCATGTACATTCAATCAAACTGCCTTGAAAGACACACCTATAACCTACGCCCCCCGCACCCCTTGTCAGCCCCCCTCGTCCTCCCCAGGGATCCGGCCCCAGCACCACTGCATCGAAGCAACCGGCGGCAGGGGGTGGAATAACGCTGCGCACAGCGTGGCGGGCCTCGGTCAATGGAGTCATCTTCCACCCCGCGTGTGTTATGTTTGTGCAAGGGGACGACCAACCATTTAGGTTCCCTTTTTGGAGCCAGACCCTTTCCAGGGCTCTCTTGTAGTTCACTCAGGCAGGCATCACTTCAACTGGGCTGCATTGAACTCGCCGCTGACCCACACTTTGAGGCAAGCGCCATGCCCTCTGCAAAGCAGCGATGGGTCGGGAGTGCAGTAGTGTCTTGTCAGCATTCGTGTCTTTTTTGCTCCCCAGAACACATAATTTGCGTCCGAGATGTCTCCCAAACTGCAGAATGATATGGGGACAAAGCTGAAAGAGTGCAGTCTCGATAGAACAAAGTCGCATAAAACAGAACCGCTCGCAGCAGGTGCTCGACAACTATGTATGTTTTTATACATTCATATATATTATACATACATCACAACAGCATCTCAACAGCATGACCAATGCTCCAAGGCAGCTTCGACCAGCAATGCAAGCAACCCATTTTTGCCTGCAGTCTCGCTTTGCAAGACTTCCAAGGTGCTTCTATCTTCCTGATCGAAGTTGATCGTTGCACCACACGCCCTCAGGGACAGAAGACTCGAAATGAGCTATCCACATCAGACCACTGCCATCCGAACATCAAGGATTCCCATGCACAGCACCTCATCATGAGTGTGTCACAAATAGCCTGCGCAAGTTTTTCGCCAGCTGGGCAGTGAGGGCGTCTTCAAACGCCTCAAAACGAACATGGCCGCACTTGCACCCGGGGAGCATGCTGCAAGCTAAAAAAACGCGTAGGGTATAAGACTCTGACGAATGTATCAAGGAGTCGCCTAAGCAAAGGTGCTCGACCCCAATGTCAGCAGATTCTGCGATGTGTCAAATTTAAGGACCGCTTGGCCCTTTCTCCAGAGGACTGTAAGGATGACAAGGGAAGCTTCGGAAGCATGGATGTTCAGAACTGCGTCTCTGAGGAGGCTGCAGCGCCTTCTTGGTATCGCCGGCTTCCGCGGCGCGCTCAGCAGCCACCACCTTCGCGCCAAGCGCTCGACAGCCGGCCCGGTCGGCCAGAGCCGGGTGCCCGGCCGCGAAAACTGGGCGGAGGTCCCCACGGCACCGCAGGAGAAGACGCAACCTGGCCGGAGCAAAGTATCAAGCCAAAAGCTCTCCTGGAAAACTTCCCTGATTCTCCAGCCACACCCACTCCGCCCATGACCATGAGCGGGCGGCAGGGGGAAACTAAAACCTTGAACAGAAATCACATATATTTGATATTTTACGCAACCTCTACTAAGCAAAGGACAAATTACTCGTTCCCCGCAAACGCCCCCGCTGGTTCTGTGAGCACTTTGGGTGGTCCCCCATGTCCCAAAACTAATTGCAAAGGGCCCAATACTACTGATCGTGACTCTAGCGTCATCTTAAAAGTCATCATACAGCATCATAGTCATCCTTCTCTCCTCCTCCTCCTCATCATCATCCTCCTCTCATCCTCTCATCCGCGCATTCTTTCATCCTCGCCATCACCATCAGCATCGCCCTCCACTTCTACCACTGCAGACCAAAACACCCACCACCTCCACCTCCACTTCCACCTCCTCCACCACCTCCACCTTTTAAGGACGACCACCACCATCAGCTCCACGACCAACGCACGCGTTCAAGCGGCTCTAAGTGTCGGACTCCTTGGCTAAGGATCTCTTGGAAGGCGCTCGGTGCCGCTCACTGGTGCTCAGCATGGCGCTGAGCCCAGACCTCGTGGCTTGCAGCTCACAGAAACAGCTGGGAACGGCTGGGGGGCGGACATTCCAACATTGAGGCGCAGCCTGAATCGGGCATACTAAGTTAAAACGTTAGGGGACCCTTTGATAAACACCATGATACTCGGGGGTTTGTGTCCGCAAACCATTTTTGAGTCCGCTTTCCCATTGAAACTCATGTTCCATGCCCGGCCAGTCTCAGGCCTGTCAGCAGCTGAGAAGAGCGGCCAAGCCTCAGTCAGGTGCTTTGGGCGTCTGCGCTCTGAGGCCCCGAGGCCCAGGCCAACAATGGACCACCCGACCTTGACGCGCACAAGTTGTTCGGATGCCGCCCATCTCTGCTACTGGAACAAGGGGTCAGCAGGTCTGCAGGGCAGCACCTTCACTGCGCCTACTCCCTTGCCGCTCCACGGACAAAGGGAGACATGCAGCTTCGAGGTGATAAGGATGGGACCTCGATGATGGCCGCAGCATGCTTCCCAGCTCCTGTGCAAAGAAAGGATGTCTGGGGCGATGTTGCATGTCAAAAAACCGTTGCCGCTTCCGTGGGCACCTGCGATCGAAGCTCTGCCAGTAGCGGCAGAGCAGCTGCTGCGATCACTCCTGTCAAAGGAGTCCTGGCGCAAGGCCTTGGACTTCATACAGTCAAAGCCTCAACTATGAAATAGAGGTCATATTGAACTGATTCAAATGATTCCATGTTTGTCAATCTTCTCCTACCTGTGTGTTTTCAATTGGAACATCGCATTGCAAGCGTTGTGTAGTATTCCAACTGTTCAGCGCATCGAACTAGTTGTTTCGATTCAATCATACTCAATCGTCAAGATCCCGCTGTCGAGTGCCTTGGATGTGGTAGGTTCTAGTCCATCCGTGAATACAACACAAAGCAACCTGCATAAGGTAAGCATGCTTCTCTTCCTGGGCCATCTCCGAGTTGCAACATCAAGTCTCAAACAGGAAAAAGAAGCAGCATGATCCATCAAGAGTTCGACAGCTGTCGGACATCCTTGCAAGCCTCCACGCTCAAAAGATCCAAGCTTGTAATTTCAAGATTGCACCTCAGGTTGGGCCAAGCCCTTGCTCAAACATGCTACTAGTGTTCAACATGTTTACCAAACCTCATTTTAGGTTCTCCTTAAAGAGGGGGCCAGGGCTTGATCGTGAAAAACCACATTCTCCCCGAACCCCCAACCCCTCCCGCGCAAATTCTGCCAGGCTGGCTGGCTGTACGTAGCTTCCGCGCCTCAGGGCAGTGGAAGGCTTGCTTCACACTCAAGGCACCCGAAGGTGAGGCTACGTGCCTACGTGCCGGCCTACACTGGGCTTGGCTCAGGGGCCTTCAAGTGGAAAGTGCAACTTGGGGACATCTTGAGATCCAGGCAAGCCCGCGCGACGTTGGCCAAGTGCCGCGGCTCAAAGGCGTCGGCTCGTGCAGCTGCTTTCTCGCCCGTTGCAGCAAAGACAGCACCGCTGTACGTCTCTGCCGCCTCAAGAAAAGCACCCTGTCGCTGAATTCGCTCGCAAGTCCTCTCTCTCTCTCTCTCTTTCTAATGCGCATCTTAACAAGGCCAAGACATGCATGGAGAATGGCCGTGTGAGGCTGACAGGAGAAAACACAAACCCGGGTGCTGGCAGCCCAGCCCCGTGTCAGAGTTGCACTGAGACTCCAGCCGCGAGGCTTCACAAGGCATTGGCAGCACCCTGGCGAGTTCCGAGCACAGGCCTCAAGCCTTCCGATCCCTTCCGATCCGATCGGGCTCTTGCGGCTCCAAATCAAACTGTCAATCGCTTCACTTCCATTGGGCTCTTGGGGTCGCATGGGTTGCCTTGGGTTTCGGCCTCCACGTAACTCACTCTTTTCTATTGATTTACCAAAGGACGAACGAGAACCCTGCACACCCTTTCTACCTTTGCACTAGTTTCAGGCGCGAGTGTCCGTTGAGAAGCCACTTGCCTGCGGCTGGAGTTCTGACACCTTCAGCAGGCTGGCAGCAGCCTGAGGGAAATGGAGGAAACTTCAACCTCCCTCAGTCCCACCTCACCCCATGCAACGAGTCCAGCTTGGCTTGCTGTACATTGCTGTACCAAAGTGCAAGGCTTCGACTCCGCATTGCTTTGGCTCATTTGTAGTCTGTTATGGCTCTTATGAGGTAGGCAATGGACAAGCGGTAAAACACGGGCTGCACAAACAAGCTACCTGATTGATCATTGATAGTCGAGACTCGACTCAGAAGGCTCCACTAGCCGCTCGTGGCCGGAGGACTCGCCTACACAGCCGTCAAGGCAGTTCATAGTGACTCCTTTCGGATGGGTTTAGAGAGGAAACCACAAGGAAATCGACCCTGTTGCGGTCCCGTATTTCTGGGAGACCCAAAGACGTACCCACCATGCTGAGCTCCAGGCAATCTCTTCCATTGGCGCTGCATGACGCACGTGGCTTGTGGTGGACGCTCGCGCGAGATTTGCCAGGTGCTGCGGCGAAAGCTCATGTCATCTTGCCTGCCTGACACGGGGTACATTGGCCGAGGTGAAAACCCGCTTGTGGCTTAAGGAAGAGGTGCCCACTGCCAAACTTGCAGTCAGCCTGTCCCGCCTGCCGACTGCGGTGGCTTCCCAAAGCCCTTCCTCAAAGTGGTCCAGCGTCCTGCGGGCCCCGGGCCGGCTGCTAAACCACGCTGTGTGCCCATAGAATACTCATTTCCTTGCAGCATGCAGCAACCAAGGTGTTTGTTTGCTTGTTTGTTTGTTTGCATGCTCGCTTGCTTGTTGTTTGAGAGTACCTTTTTGGATGTAAAGGAAATGAGCCGAACAAGTCAAGGTGCGATGATTTCCACCCGACAACCCAACACCCCAATCGGAGCTGCAAGCCTGCCTGGTGAGAATGTTGGCACCGTGCATTGATTCTGAAACCACTGGATGCTCAAATTCAACAGGATTGTGCACATCTAACATGGAAACTCAAAGACGCACCCCTCTCAATACCAGCGCAAACTCAGGCAGACACGAGATTGCATGTTAAAATTGAACAAAGAGACGTCACGTGAGTTGCACGCTTAGATTGCACGTGAGATCGCATGTTGAGATTGCGCGTGAAGACTTGCTCTAGAAGATTTCTTCTAGATGACATGTACGCGCGCGCATGTGTGTGTGTGTGTCTCTGTGTGTCTCTGTGTCTGTCTGTGTGTCTGTCTGTGTGTGTGTGTGTGTCTGGGTGTGCCTCTGTGTGTCTCTGTCTGTGTCTCTGTGTGTCTCTGTGTGTCTCTGTGTGTCTGTGTGTGTCTGTGTGTGTCTGTGTGTGTCTGTGTGTGTCTGTGTGTGTCTGTGTCTGTGTGTCTGTGTGTGCGCGCGCAAAGTTAAACAACTGGTCGCTCAGGCGGCCAAAGCTCACCCTTCTCGCAGTTTCTGCAGTGGATGCACAAATGACCCAAGGCTGGACAGGCGCCGTGGCGGAGCCTCTGCCTCCATTGCATGTCCATGTACCAACCTCCTTTTGCCACAGGTCTTGAAACGTGACCCCAAACAAAGGGCATCCACAAAATGAGTCGTACATGGGGGTTTAAGGGAAACCATTCTAAAACGAGCACCCTCTCGGTCATTCAAATATCCAAAAACCACCGCACGGTTCCTGAACTCTCAGGCTGCATTGGCAATCTCTTGGGCCTTGGGGCCAGCCTGGCACAGGAGATCGAAGCTGGGGACCAAGCACTTGCTGGATCTCCGGAAAATGAGGGAATGACCCCGACCTGCACCCATCCCCAATGGTATTCAAGAGAATCCCCAGGTTCATCCCCAAAACCGGGTGAAAGTAGATGGCAAAAATTCACAGTAGTGGGTAAGTATTGTGACATCTACTGTCACCCAACTGTACTCAGAAAACGCACAGGTTGCAGCTGGTGCGAAAGGCCAATCATGTGTGTAGCACCAAGAAGTAAACCCATCTGATAGAACCCATTCAACGGGCAAGATCTGAATCCTTTGTAAAGAGCTGCCTTAGATCCAACTGATCCAACAGGGCCATGAAAAGTCCTCCGAAGCGGAGCTCGCAGAGGAGAATTGGACCAACTGTATCACAGCGGTCAAGGCTTAAGGCTTGGATTCCACCCGGAGCAACGTCTCTTGTGCACCCGGGTTGCCTGAGCGTCTGAGCGTTTACACAAATCAATCGCCGTGAAAGATGGCGCTGGATGAATTGGCTGCCACCTCATGTAAGCCAGAACCTAGCAGCAAAGTATCAAAGCCATATACTGAATACAGCAAAACATATCTAGTCAAGAGTGCGGCCGCCGCTACTTGCGGGTTGCAATGATCTGGGCAGGTGTCCTGGGCAGGTGTCGAAAGTAGAGAGCCCATTTTTGACCTTGACATGAAGACATGAAGCCAACCAGGATTCAGACAAACCTTGACATGGAGTTGTTGGTTTGTTTCCACATACCCCCAAATGGGATTGAGCTTTGCTTTGGGTCACTTGTCGACCACCGGCAAAACAGAAGTTTCACCTCCAACGCTTACAGGCCAGCCGCGCCAGTTGGGTTGTCTGACACCTTGCCCAGGCAGCCGCCAGCACCTTGATTGATCGACAGGGCCGAAGCTATTTGACCGGTCAAAATCATGCCAACATGAGTGACTCCTGTGGTTGGATCAATAGAACTGTTCCTAGAACTTTTCCGAGGACCTCCCAAACACACCATTTTTGGAGGTGTTTTAGTCTTTCGGTCTGTCAACCCGCACCTTACTACGGCGTACGAGGTGTGTGCCAACGATTTCGAGTCCAACAGTTCGGGACTGCATGTTTGGACAGTACGCAAAGGGACACAAAGAAATCAGAAATGTCAGAGGGTGCCGTATTCTAGGAGACACAGGCATTGTTTCCCCACACATTAGGTCGCAAAACCCTCATTTACTCAATATGATGCATATGATATGATTGTTTTTCATTGCTGACTTAAGTTATATTTTTACATATTGAGCTCTTCATCCCCTTTCGCCGCCGAGCGGGGAGAAGTAAAAGCTGTCCAAAACTGTGCGCGCAAGGAGCGCGCAAGTGCGGCCCAAGGGACGCGCAAGGTTACAGTTTTGAAGGTTCATGTACTGATGTTGCCTAGCTTTATGAAAGGAGGTGATATCTGTTCACTGTACTTGTGCTTTTTGAATGTTGCAAAGGCGCGGCGTGTTTTTCAGTCAGACGCCAAACGAAGCCAAAGCTTCTGCGGTCAAGACTTCAACAATCAGCAGCTGCCACGACAAAATCCGCGCAAGCCGCGCGCAAGTTGCGTGCAAGCGCGAGAAGCCCCAGCAAGACATCTAGCCATTTGCTGTCTCGGATGTCCTTAGCGGCGCGGTTCCACCAATGGATAGGCAGCCGCAACATGCAATTTGCGTCTTTCAGGTTGTGTCCAAGCTGTGTGGTGTCCTTCTGTTGGTCCAGAGTATGTTGCTCGCCGAGAATTGCTAGGAGCGACCTCAGCGGGAAGAGCGTTTGTGGGATTGCGCGGCACTTGCGTGGACTTGCGCGCGCAGAGTGACGCAGAAACTAGGTGTCGTTAACCTCGGTTTGCGAAGTTTTCGTGTGGATTGCGCGCAAGCTTTTCTACTCAGCGTGTTTGTCGTTCACACCGCCAAGTGCGGCCCAAGGACCCAACCGTGGGCAAAGGAATATAGGACAACCTTGAGGATTGACCACCTGCATAACTCGGGAAAATCCACATGCCTTAACAAACATGTCGATCAAAAAACAGTACGTTCTCTTCTCTCCATGTTGCACCATCAGAACTCTCATTCTGCGCTCGAGTTTCAAATGCCGCATCCTGATTGCAAATCATGCAACTGGCAGGAACTACCCGGCGTTGTGTTCTTGGGGATTCACGGTCGAGAACAACTAAGAGTGAGGCGACTGCGATTCTTGTAAAGCCTTGTAGCGCTATAATCAACATACAGAATATAGATTGACAAGCGAATATAGTGTGC
Organism: Effrenium voratum; assembly: GCA_963377175.1. Lineage (NCBI taxonomy): Eukaryota > Dinophyceae > Suessiales > Symbiodiniaceae > Effrenium > Effrenium voratum. Next base: position 189,981 of record CAUJNA010003787.1, on the reverse strand, counting down.
ATATTAGTGCATGTTGCTTTTTGCAGTTGTGGGCATAAGGCATAGATACAAAATATTTGGAGGTTGTTCTAAACGCCTGTGTCTCGAAGTGGCTGTGCTTCGCGCAAATAACATTGCTTTCACGAATCCTTTGCGGATTCATCGCCATGATTTTTCAGCGCGAAAGTCTGCAGCTCCGGCTAGAAAGTGGCAACTTTTCAGCACAAGGGTAGCACGCGAAACGCGCTTCCGCAGCCGCGGCTGGAAAGTTGCAAGGCATGGCCAGCGGACCTACAGTCACGTGTTTTGTCTTCTTCCTTTCTCTTTGTTCTTTCCTTTTTCTGAAGCCTGCAGCGTATCCATGGCCCCGTCCATCATCAGGCTGACCTCCACCAACGCTAGGCATAGCCATCGAAGGTCAGGTTCTGGGCCTTGTCGTAGTAATCGATGTCCTTCGCCACGTAGAGCTCGATCTCGAAGTAACGCCACTCAGGGAGATGACCTGGCTTCTCGAAATCAAAGCCACCGAGCGGGATGACCTGCACAAAGGCTTATGAATTTGCCACCGCAGGCGACGAGGTAAAGCGTGCTGCCGCTGGCAGCCAGGCGCACTACGGACTACGGCGCGGCCCGAGAGCCTATATGGAAGAAGGAAACGCTGCTAGCGAAATGCTGTGCGCGTCCCCAAAAGGTTGCTCCGCTACCACTGTGGAAAATAGTAGGGGGTTGATGCGCTGCAAGAACCACACCCCGGCTAGGATCCTTTCCTGCAGTCAAGATGGCTCAAGAGCTCTGCGATGTGAACCGGGCGCGGCGAGATGCAAACAGTTTGAGATGTCCAAGGCAATCCAATGGCTTTCACAACATGTGTGTCGTGTTAACTTGTCTGCACCATGCGAATATCTACTTGCGCAAAAGTGGTGCATGGCCTGCTTGGCTTGCTCATGCGGCTAGTACTAAGCATGTAGTTGCAAGGTGTGGTATACGTTCGTTTTGCAGCACATTCTGGAGAAGCAACCAGAAACATGACAACTGTGATTGATGTGTGTGTGTGTGTTGTTTGATGCTATAGTAGGATACTGGATGTTCAAGGGGTACATTCTGCATCTTGCCAACTTTGTTTGCTGTATCAATTCAGCTAGGCTGATAAGTCTGAATGCCGCTTGTACACAACTTGCAGCAGGACTGGAGTGCACAAATATGACCAAAGCTCCGAAAATCTGAGTTTTCTTAGAGAACTCTACGAGAAAAACAAACAAACACGTTCTGTTAATGTATGAAACACTTGAGAACCACATTAAACAAACCAGAGAAAATAAAAAGAAAAAAACAAACTAACGACGACAAAAAAAAACACATCTGGAGAAAAAACTAAGTACCGGCATCACTGGCAAATCCCTCGAGATCACCTAAAAATAGCAACTTGCAAAAAACAAGTATCTGAGAACTATGGACCATAAGTCCATGACACTTCTGTTCTTTCTGTTTGTTTCCGCTTTTCTTGAGGATTTGTCTTGCTACAGTAGTGAAAACAGGGTGGATCTTTGCGCCACCTTTGGTGTTTATGTGGCTGTGGTCCACGTCACTGGTTGAGCAAACTGTATGTTTTGGGCGGCATGTTTGCGACAGATATCCCACTGATGCAGCGTAAATGCCGCAACCAAGCACTAAAATAGTTCCTTTCACAATAAGTTTACGGGTCACCACTGGCTGGCCAACATAAAATACAAGCATTGTTCATGTCAAATGCAGGAAAGTATTGTCAGTATCTCGCTTGCCCTGGCATACTTCTTACTGCTCACGTATCGGCTGAACTGGAGACAGGCAAAGCTTTGAAGCGCGCAGAAACTTTCGAGGGCCGCGATTGCCCCCGCAACATCTGTAAAATACTCTAAGCTGGTCCCCATACCTCAGGCCGTTTGACATGGCAAAATGGACCCAGGAATCTCAGGCCGTTCGAAGTAGGCCCCGTGCCGGCTGGCCATGCCAAAGCAACGTAGCCGGAGTCCATGCTGCGTTCGCCTCTGAGTTGGCAGTTGGCAGACCGGTTCATCACTCGTCGAAAAGCTGAGCCGCTGGCAAGGCATTGCGAGTTGAGCTGGCCGTGCCGAATACCGTCCACCTTGGATGACAATGATGTGCAAGATTCTGCAATCTGAAGGGATATTCGCATGACTTGCAAGAGGAACGGGGCTCCAGCGGTTTTAGCCAGAACAGCTGCAAACTCGTCCAGCGATGTACTCTGGTCCTCAGCAGTTGACAGAGCTATGGGGCTGAACACGGTGCAGTGGCTACCGCAGAAGGGTTGTGTAGCAGGATTTCCAAATCGGTCTCATGCAACACGATGATCTTCGTCCCTTGCCAAAACTGCCGGAAACGAGTAATCTGAATGAATTCATGAGCAAACAAACTGAGTTGGGTCGGGCATCAATTAACATCGCGACATTGCCCATCAATGATGGGAAGTATCACCCGTCTCCCGTGGTCCTTTGCTGCTCTGGCTGCTGCTGACCATCCCCAGCCAGCTGGGAGTTCTAAATGAGCCAGTGTCAAACATACTTGTTTCCGCAAGAGGACATAATTGGGAATATTACAGACCACCAGTAATTTGGAGCTCTAGCTGAAGACAGGCTGCTGCCAGCTTGGCCACTCGATGAATCGCGGATGCCTTGGAATTGGTCGCAGATCAGATCACGCGACATCAAGAGATCACATGAGCCGGAATGAGTCGCTCATACAAAAATGCGCCACATGAGAGACTTTTCTTCAACAATCCTGCATTTGGACAGTTTGGAACAATCCGTCTCTTGCACTTCCATGATTCTCGGAACTGAGGAACATGCTTAACATGCTCGCCACCGGGTGTCTCTAGAAGGCTTCACAATTGCGGACCCTCCTTCTGGGTATCCGGAACTATTCTCCTCTTGTGCGGCTCATATTGCCTAATCATGTCCCATGCAAATAGCTCGATCTAAGGCATCTTGATTTGGGATTCTCCCAGGCAATTTGCATCAGGAGAGACCAACCTGGAGATCAGAAGCTGAGGTTTCGGCTAGATTGATGGAGTCGAAAGAAAGCCTGACTGTTGCAAGATACGTTGCACGCGAATGGATCGCAAGGAACAAACCGATTCAATTTCGTCCTGTCACAAAGCGGAGAGAAAACCTAGTGCGGATTCAGCGACCGCCACCACTGCAAACAAAACCTGCATCCGAGAAGTTTGTGAGGAAACAATGGCTGGCTGCATTTTTATGAGTGAAACACTGGACACTGGAGGACACGCAAAGAAGGGGGAACAAGAAAAGGTGTGGCAGGTTTCGCAAAGGCTGTTCTGCCTTTGCAGAATGTTGCCGCTTTCGCAGGCTGTGAAGGTTTCGCATCAGGGCCTCCCGAAAGCATGCAACAGCCATGATCTTCGTAAGTCGGCAAGCGTCTTGTGGAATCTGTTTGCCTGCGAAGAACTGTGCTTTGCCGACTGCTGGCCTGCTAAAACAAAAACGCACCTCCTTCGGTGACTCTGCAGTGCTTTCTCCCTAACATTGCAGGGTTGCCTACGTGTGGAACTCTTGTTGAATCAAACATGTGAAAATCAGCAAACAGTTTAAATACTGCTGTTTGAGCTCTTTGAGCATGCACTGATATTTCCATGACTGCTGAGGCCGCGGGCAGGTGGTTCTCGCATATCTCTTGGACGCAAGCGACGCTTTGGCACTGCATCATCTGGCATGTCAGAGAGGGCTGTTGTCCAAAGAAAACCGTCCCATGTCTGTCCAAACCTAGACACACACACACAGAGAAAGTCCGACACACGGGGCATTAATCGCCTTGTGCCAACTATTCCACCCGGAAATGTGATGATAATGAAACGGAAAGCTATTGGGCCCATTCCCACGTGACATGAGTCCATGAACAGCAGCCCGAGAAGGCCCAGGTTCCGTACTAGTCCCCTTGAAACAATCCCCCAATCAAACATAATTAAGCTTGACAACAAGTAAGTTAAGAAAGCACCCTCGAGACAGGCAATGAGATTCTCAAACCCGGCGGCCTTGTTGTTGAGGGCCATGGGTGATGCATCTTGCAGCACCGCCAGGGCCCGACCTGGTGAACAGAAATGGGGGGGCAGTAGGGCGTAGCTCCGTAATGAGGTGGAACAATGTTGCTTGCCCTTCCTGCCTTTGACCCGGCCGACATGTCATGCCTCGGACGTTCTTGGCAGATCTCTCGGCTGTCGTTGTTTGGTCTGGAGACAGACAGCGCTTGTGTTCTCGCACACATCTACATATATCTACATGGAATGCACAAGTGTGCACAAGTCGCGAAATCGCATTGCTGGCCAGCAGCGTGTCGCCACATATTGCTGCGAGCCGGCTGCATTCTGACCAGAACTACAGCTGCGTGTGTTCCGTAGGGAGAATCGGCCGCCAACTGTGGCAAACTTAACTGAACCGTGCAAGAATCTTTCTAGACTACTTGAAATGCTCACTGACCTAGAGGCCAAGAGATTCACACTGCCAAGAGCCATCACAGCGATGCCAATCAATCCTCTCAAGCTTGCTCAAGCTTGCAATATTGACTAGCACTCAGTGCAGCTGCAGCAAGTTCATTACATGGGGGCAAGGCAGCGTACCCGCACTCCAATCTTTTACGCATCTTGTCCTCCATTCCTCAAGCAAGCAAATGCTTTTGCCATGCTTAGGCACATGGAGCGGGCCTGCAAAGACCACATTCCAAATCTCCAATGGCCAACAACAAGCGGAAAAAGGAAGCATACGCAGTGAGATTGTCGAGAACATTAAAAAGTGTATCGCACAAAATGCTATCTAGCTTTCATCTCAGTGATCGCATCTGCGGCGATGCCAGCCTATGCACAGCTCTCACATGCAGAACATACCAAACATCTAAATATATGCATCCACTGATCCACCACGCCACCTTCGAGCACCCTCTCTAGTGCCCCATTCATGCGCAAAGATCTTCCACATCAAAGGTCGCAACAGACATAGTGTCGAGGACTATGAGCTCTGTGTAAAGTTGGCAAATGTTGGCAAATCAGAAAGCTTATGCCTTATGCGGCGTCGGTGCCTCCTGCAAGCAACCCAAAGCTAGCCGAGGAAGGGCCGGAGCAATGGCAAAGTCTTGGGGATATCATCACTGCGGCATGATGAGAATGGCTTGGTTGGAACAGATTTACGCAATGCCCCAAACATTTCCTGCTGGTCGTCGATCAGGGTCAGTTCCCCCTCTCAAAGCCCACGCAGCAAATATGCAGGGTCCCATTGTGGTTTGAACCCATCAACTCATTGTTCTTGCTCACGTAGGCCCTTGTGCTTTAGTGAGTCCAGGAGTAGAACGAACGGATGCAAAATACAGGCGACTGTCTGCGTCACTCTGGGTGCAAACAAAGGTAGCCCAAGGACTTGAACCTGACTCCGCCGCTCCACAAATGGCGCACAAGTTTATCTACGCGTTGTTCTTTCAGGTATTTGTTTCAATCGTCCCTGTGCTCTCATAGGGTCGAGCAGTTCACTGCACTCTGAGGCCTGTAACGCCTTAGGTCTCCGATGGAGTCGTCCATAGCAGAATTTCTTGAAAGGCGGATGGCTTGCGAGCTGTCGCCGACAGCTACTTGGTGGAACAAGAAAATGTAGCGCGTGTGCACGCGTGCGTGCGTGCGCGCGTGTGTGCGTGTGTGTGTGTGTGTGTGCGTGTGGGGGGCAGCCTGTTACATTTGGTGTTTGGAAGCCAGCGAGCCAAACGCCGTCTGGCAACCAAGTGACCCTGTGTTCACGATTACGTTTCTTTCTCACACACCAGTTGGAGCACGAAGCTCCGCACAAATTGTGGACGTCACATTGATGCGCCCCATTCCCGGCAACCTTTAGTAAGAGGCGAAAGATTGGTGCGCTATGAAGTTGACGCTGTGATAGTTAGGCTGGGTGCTTCAAGCGGGTTGCTTCAAGCAAACGAGCAAGAGTGCTGTAAGGCAGAAAAATGGAACGCAGGGAAGGAAAACGCCATACTTAGGGTGGTTAAGCAGGGCATATTCTGGAGCATTGGGAGACTGAAATACTCCATTCCGGGCGCTCCCAGCAAATCGAAACTTACTTTGGGAGAAAGTTCCATTTTAAAGACAAACCACCCGGATTTGGTCAGTTTGAACGAAACCTGAAGGTCTTTCGAGTGGTTCTTAGTTGCAAAAAAGCACAAAATTGCAAAAACCCTTGCAAAGTATGGACTGGTTTCTTGGAAAGACACAAAAATCATCAAACGATTGCAGCATCTGCGTTACACAGATGCCAAACATGTACTTTTGACATATTTGAGTTGGAGACGTGCAAATTTCGCACACGTTTGCGGTGTCCATTCTTTCCCTTGCATCCCTTGCAGTCCCCTTGCAGTTTGTGTTTCCTTTCGTCTATTCTTTTCCCTTGTAGGTTTCCTTTCTTGTTTTCTTCCTTTCTTGTTTTCTTGCCATGTATCCTTGCGTTCCTCTCCTTTCCCTTGTAGTTTCCCTTGCACTTTCTTTTTCTTGTCGGTTTTGCTCTTTTACACACACAAGTTCAGACCTTCAACTTTTGTCTCCCTTACAGTTTTCCTTGCATGTTTTTGCATCTCTTTCTTGAAAAGTTAGCCACGGTTTGCACGGATTGTTTCTTCTTTCCCCTCTTCATTTTCCTCACCTCTTCCTTGTTCTTTCTCTCCTTTGTTGCTTTTGCACTTTCTTTTGCGTTTTGTCTCTCTCCCCTCCTTCTCTTGTTATTGACATTCCAGGTTGTTTTCAAACTGGCTTTTTGGCTTGTCCTGCTGTTCTTCTCCTCTGTGTCGTCTTTGAAAGAAGCTGGTTCTTTCTTTCAACTCAGTCTGTTGCAGAAAACACTCCAGCCTTGGGTTTTTGTGGAAGATTGTTGAGTGTTCAGTCTCAGTTTTCAGACATAGACTGGAATCCATGGTTGACAAGAGCAGCAATCTAATAGCTTTTTGTGAGTGCTGACTTTGTTGAGTGGATCCTGAACTCCAGATGGACAGCAAGACGTTCAATTCCATTTGACTGCTCGACAAGAAGGAGTCGAGCACTTTTTTAGAAAGAGAGAGGCAAAGGGAAGCTTTCAGACGCAAACTTCTGGAACTTGTGATTTTCGAAATCAAGAATGGAAGTGGGATGGGTCTTTGAGAATACTTCTAGAATTTGAGGCATTTTGCAGAGAGAGAACGTGGGCTGGTGCGAATCTGGAACTTTGAGCAAAGGGAAATTGTCGCTGACGGCCATATCTCTCCGAATGCACCGGATCAAGTCAATTCTTCGCCTGCAGCCTATTCCCGAACTTCTAGCAGCTTCATTCAAAGGTCTTGCCCGGCAATGAGTCACGAAGAAATAATAACTCTGTTCCAGGTTTTTGCAACCCTCACATACCTTCTCGGCCTTTTGGCTATGAGCAAGCGTAGTATCTGTTCTTATCAGTGTGACAACTGGGCTTGTGCGTTTGTTGGATCCTTTCTTGGGTTTTGTTTGGTGATGCGTTCCGCTTGCCGTCAAAAGTCAGCAAGTTCAGGCTGATGCGGTTGGCATCCTGCCTGCCTCACTATGCTAGGCTGCCGGCAATGGCTTTGTCATCTGCCCGTGGCAAGTAGTAGTACCTGGCGCTAGGCAACCTGGTCTTGGCTCTCATGTCTCTGTACGCAGCCAGGGCACCTTCCTTGAGCACGATCAACCAGCGTCTTCGCCACTCCGGACGACACATACTTGTTCTCGGTGTCGATGAGCAGAAACTTGAAGCCTCGGTAAATGACAAGACACAGAATGCCAATTCACATCTCCAGATCAAAAGCTGTGCAGCGTGCATCAAAACGACGGACGACGTTGTGCGAAACATAGGCTGCACACACCACGTGGGCAGTCCCCGCTCGTTGTTGGGAAGGCAGGCGACTTTGGGTGGCCTTTACATGCTGCCGAAACGAGGCATACCATACCAGCAATATTTATGTCCTATGACTCAATAGTGCGTCCCAATGAGAAAGGCTCACAAACAGCCCTTCCGCCACATGAAAAAGGCTGTGTTCCGGAACCATCGAGCGCTTGAAGGGATCAACTCCTAGTGTTAAAAATGATGGGAGCACCACGCCATTCGTGAAGAAGATGCAAATCAGAAGGATCAATCTCCTGTCTCTGAGGCAGACACCCAATGCTCTCATCTTGTCGGCGAGAACATAGGCTTCTTCCTGATGGTCAAAGAATCATGCGAGTCGATTCAGGCTCAGCCACCTGGTATTGAAGGAGTCTACCTGCATCTCCCGAGGTGCTGATTGTGGCTCTGATCAGTTCAGCTGGCGAATGCACTGTCACAAGTCCTGCAAGTCTTCCTTTGGCATCTTCCTCATTTTCCCGTTTTCGTCCTTGCAAGGCACTTCGTTGCGGGAGAAGAGTAGTCGCACGCATGGCAACAAAGCGGCGCAAGACATATTTGCAGCGCTTCGAGTAAGCGGAATCACCTCACCCAGGACGCGCACCAACTGACCGACGTATTTGACGCAACAGTATGTGTTCAATGAATCAAAGTTAACCAGGTACCAAATTCTCAATCAAGCACGACACAACATGGCGCTCCAGAGCATTCTGGTCACCCTCACTGACTGCCAGGGGAACGTTGGCCCGGCCGTCGGTGATGGCAACAACGCAGACCTATCAGCCACATGGGTAGAATGCTTGATTGGGAACCCTTTGGTAGGCATCATTCATATCGGGACTATGCAGGCCAACCATTGTCTGAGGAGTTCCCCTGAAAACAATATCCCTGTGTGGGCCTTCATGCCCCCAGACTTCAGCCTGCCAACGCTTTAGGTGGGTTCTTCCATGCAGCGGCCTGTCCCACGTCTGAGCTCTTCATTGCATTGCTGCCCAGGATAATGGCCTGCCACTTTGAGCCAGGTGCCGCAGCGTGTTGACGGCCCGACCACTGGACCACATGAGCTCACATGGCACACGCCTCTCTGTCCCAACTGATCACAGACTCGCAAGCTCGACACTGCAATCCAATATCCAAAAAGACTGACGTCTGGAACAATAAAGTTTAAAATCAGACAGGTGCGCACTGTTACTCTAGATCAAATGACAATCAGTGCCTGCGACAAAGCATGTGCCAATGGTGTTCCTCCGCCACATGGCAAGACCTGGCAAACAGTCAGGCTTTGCAAGACTCATCTCATCTCCATTGAAGCTCTGAGCCAAGCAAGTCTTGTGTTGTCGACGGGGTTCCCGATTGGCATTTGACTGCCCATCCGACTGCCCTCCGACCTGCTTGAGATTTAGGCAGCTTTGGTTGATCCTAGGCCCTGCCTTCATGCTGCCACTGGCACGAGCAACAGAAGAAGTTGGCTGGACCAACACCTGTCAACAAATGCAACAATGCTTGTCCATGCGTTGCACATCATTTCCCGTGCTTCGGCCAAAGAGCATGAAAGAGCTGGCATGGGTCGGGTCTTTGAACAACTTCTCTGAATGCCATGCTCCGCATCTTGCGTTCGCCCAGCCATTTGCTGGTATGCCACGAGATCCTTGCGGGGGGTGGTCATTTGTTCCATGGCAGAAACCCTGATTATTATGGTCTAAAACTCTACGGAGTCAGGGTACTTCCTAGCCAAGCAAACGAATTGGCGCATGGCCAAGAAGAGCAGCAACTGCCTCCGCAGAGATGCCGCGGCAGGGAATCAAGGCCACCTGGCAAAGAAACAGGTTCTGCTCATAAGTGGCGTGAGGCTGGCTTGCAAAGGACTCAGAGATACATGCTAAGGGTTTGTGTGTTCCAAAGGTGCAATCCAAGGTCTTAATGCCAAACCATTGGATACACGATGTCATTCCGCAACAAGTGTTAGGAGCAAGCGGGAAGTACGGCACAAGGCCATCTTGCCAAAGTCTGTGTCACCAACGCATCCTTTTCGGTCTATCTTCAAAATTGGCGACCTGCGTTGGATGTTGTTTGCTTCAAGGGGCACACTGGGATTCGATTTGGAAGGAACTCCTCCCAATTAAGGGATTCTTTCAGGACAGACTGAGCTTTCTGCAAACATGGGTGTTGAAAGGAAACAAAGAGGAACGGCTCCAAATTGGATCTGTCTACGCAGTGACTTGGTTCGCAATCCGTGCCTGGTCTCGGTTCTGGTATGCGTTCTCCAGCAAGCGCAGCACAGCGCCCTTGGCATTCTGCATGCGGTTCAGTGCCATGGAACCTCGGCGATCCATTTGGGTTCAGAGTCACAGCTAGCGACCCCATGTGTACAGGAATTGGGAAAAGGACACGGACATGGACCCAATATCTTCTGCCTGGCAGAACTTACCTTGGCTAGCTAGTTTGTTTCTTGCCTACCCCTGGCAGGGCCAGAACCCTGGCACCGCTCAGTGCCTCACACAAGGTAGCTATCATGTCTTTTTTCTTCGAAACGAATCAGGGTTCTGGTGGTTCAGTCTACTCTGGCTGGGTCTTGAACTGGTACTGTCATGGTTTGGGGTGGTTCGGGTTGGTTTAGGCTCTTGGGGATGCTTGTAGGGCTTTACCTCGCCAGGTTTGTGGCTTTCGTGGGGTTCTTGAGGGAAAGACTTCACGGCGGAAGCTTCTGGCTTTCAATGAGAGCGGGCTTGGACTGTTGCTTAGGCTTGGCTAAGGCATCGGAGATGCTTGGCCGAATCGGAGCTGTTGCAGTCTTCGGTCGGTTGAGGGCAACCAAGCGCACCGACCGACCGACCAACCGACCGACCGACCAACCAACCGTCTAACAAGCCATCCAGCAACCCAACCATGCCCTGCCAGGGCGAAGGCATCTGCCAGGTCTAGGCAAAAACACGCGCGCGCGCACACACACACACACATTCCATTTGCATGAAACCCAAAATTGAGGGCTTGTCAAGCAGGGGGGAGTACCCAACTCACTGGTGGGTAGGAAATTGAAGCGGAAATGAACCCTTAGGTGGATCAGGCATGAATTGATTGGAGTTGCTCATCTAAACGAACCAAAAAAGACAAAAACTCACCTTGTGGGTCCATGTCTAATTTACTAAATGGACACACATTGGGATTCCAAAAGACGAAAAGGTCGGATGGGGACATGAAATGGCAAATGCGTCAAACTCCTTTTGTACCCAGCTGGTCGAGGTGTCATCCAGAAACCTTTGGATGGGCCCTCGCAACCCTGCAGACCGGTTCAAAATACAACCAGGCGCTTGCATGTGTGGCAACACCCAGACGACTTGTCAAAATCCTTCCAAGACAAATGGCTCCAAGAAGGTCTGTCGCAGAGGTAAGCTCGCGACCACTGGCATCAACCACGAAGATCACGAGGGCACCTGCCTGAGAGGCAAGCACACACGGCTATCCTTTGATCTCACGTGTCTGGCTTGCACAAAAACCGGCCGCATGCACAGCGCGCCCTAGGTAGCGGTGTTTCTTTTCCTTTTTTTTGTTGAACTGGTTTTTCCTAGGTCTGGTTTTCCGCAGGGCTGGCAACATCCCAGCATCACCAGCATCACGTGGACCTGGAGGGGTTTTGGATGGCTTAGATCTTCATGAGGGTGGGTGTTGGGGTGGTTTGGGGTTGATTTAGGAGAAGTGAAGGGCTGACATCCAGGCTGCTGTTGGGCGGGTTTAGGGTTGACTTTGAGTGGGTTTGGGTTGGCTTGAAGCTGATTTGTGTTGGGTGTGCTAGGATCGGTTTTGGAGCGTTGTCCCAAACCACCAAAACTCGCCCACAACTCACTCAACCACGCCCTAAAGCAACCCTAAAGCCGCTGCTAAACCACTAGCACACCTAACACAAATCAGCTCCAAGCCAACCCATTCCACTCAAAGTCAACCCTAAACCCGCCCAAAAGCAGCCTGGATGTCAGCCCTTCACTTCTCCTAAATCAACCCCAAGCCACCCCAAGACCCACCTCGTGAAGATCTAAGCCAGCCAAAACCCCCCGAACTTAACCCAGCCCCCAGCAACTCCCAACTGCCATGAACTCAGGGCCAATAGGAGGCCCCAGGGCCAAGTAGGGCTGGTGATATCGGGGATGCTGCCAGCCAGACTGACCGACCAACCAACCAACCAGGGGACCAGCCCAAGTAAAAATACCGGCCCTAGGAAAAAAAAACACCGGATCCTGTGCCCGAGCATTAAAAAAAGCAACAACCACATTGTTCAAGTCGCCAAGGCGAAATCTTGCATTCGGCACCGTCCAACACTCAGGCCTTACGAGCCATCTTCTTCACCCAAATGTCGCTGCGCTCGATGTAAACATTTCGCAGCTCCTGTCCAAGGCTGTACAAAAACACACCCACTCACCAAAAGGCACTGCTCTCACAGCCTGCCACAATGCCACTCAGTTGAAAAGCTCCGATGGATCACAAACCAAACAGCATTTTTCCAAGAAGCCCTCCAGGCAAGGTGACTGAGCTCCCTCTTTCTGGAGTTGACGCTGTGTTTGGCGGCTGAGCCGAAGCCACAACAATATAACATCTTGACCCAAATTTTGAGGGGGGGGTAACCGGGTACCGAGTACTGCCCTCCTCTGGCTTGCACTTCTTGGCGGCTTCCTCTCGCCTCATCTTTTGATACACCACGGCCTGGGAACAGCAGAAGCTTCCGCCCAGGCGTGAGCCGCAGAGCCCAGGTCTGTTGACTGCATCGACGGCATCCCAGGTCGCGGCGTTTCTCAGCGTCGCATCCAGCGCAATCTTCCCGCTTTTGGAATCGCCACCCTTTGGAAGCATGGCCTGAACGAGCAGAAAGCATGTGGACACGCATTGTGATCAAGAGTTTGCACAGTGAGTCGCAAAGAGCCCTCAAGCCACCATGACTTATCGTTGGCTCATGCGGTTCCAAATCCGTGGCATTTCACGGAAATCCATCTGCGCTGGCCTTCACATAACGCCCACGGTCCATAGAGTAAATCTTGTTTCCCTTTCCACTTCGGCCTCACACATTTGCAAGCTGCGGCTCTCAAGAACGTATGGTGGGGAAGGTTGCCGGGGCAGGTTTTGAGGTTATCCCTTGTGCAAATCAGTTTCCTGATTGTGGGTGATGCAGGCGCATTCTTCCTGAATTGACAGAGCCCCGCGTTCAGCATTGAAGCCCGCAATCTCTCAGCTTGGCACCGCTCTTCTTCTGCTGGCTCTGAAACTTGAGCAGATCAGGATCAACAACGGCGCCTGACCAGCACGTTTGCCACATGCCATCTTGATCCTTTGCCCAGTTTGCGCTTGCCTTCGGGGTCGATCATGAACTCTTCCGGCACATCGGGATCTTGATCTTCCTGCGCAGCCCAAAAGAACACATGGCCCGAGAGCCTGGGTAGCTGCCTGGTCTTCGTCTTGGTCAGGCTCATCATCTTCCTCCTCGTCCTGCTCCTCCTCCTCCTGGTCCTGGCACAAAAGGCCTTGTTCACACGGCGCTGGGGCCATGGCTCAAAGTTGCCCCCGGCTCCCAAACTCCCACCTGGAACTTTCCCTCAAGGAACCGATGATCTAAAGAAAGTCGTCCACCAAAACAATAAATGATCAATGTATTTCCTTGGTGTGCATTCTTGTATCTCCAAGCCCCCTTGGGCTAAGTTAATGCATTTATACCCACCAGGGCCGAGTATGAGGGTGCCACGTCCACCTTCACGGATGCACACTGTTCCGCAACAAGGCACTCAGAAATTTTCCAAAAACCTGCAAATCATTGGCCTGGACAAAAACATGGTTGAAGAGAATGGAGATTCAATCCTCAGACTGGAGGCCCATGGATGTGCATCCCTGTGCCTAACTCCCCTGCAAATGAACATGCACTCTGCCCCCCCAAAAGGAGATTCCTCTAAAAGCAACGGTTTTGAGTCCCTGATAATCGGCAGGGCAGCAATTGACTGCCACAGAAACCCATGGCCGACCTTTGAGTCAGACAACCGACTCGACCAAACGCCTCTGGAGGAGGAGGCATGTCCTCGCGAAGGGGTGTGAGTGGTGGCCTTGAAAGGTTGAGGAACAACATGGACAACGCAAATGCTCATGGTCCAAAGCCACATTTTGAGATGTCAACCCTCCCCCCCTCCCCCACCAAAAAAAACAAGACAGAGAGAGAGAGAGAGAAAGAAAGAAAGAAAGAAAGAAAGAAAGAAAGAAAGAAAGAACGAAAGAAAGAAAGGAAGAAAGAAAGGATTAAAGAAAGCAAGAAAGAAAGGAAGACAAGAAAAAGATAAAGGAAGAAAGAAAGAATGAAAGGAAGGAAGAAAAAAAGAAAGAAATAAGGGGAATAATGGAAGAAAGGAGAGAAAGACAAAACTGGTACAGGCATTCTCATGTTTGCTATGACCTTAGAACTGCATACTTGGAGTGGGTGCTGGCTTTGGCAGTGCTTAGGTGTGCTGGACACCTATAGTTGACATAGCAGCCTACTAAAATACTAAACAGGGGTTGTGGGGCAGCGCTTTGTTGAGAACCCTGTTGCACTTCTGACGGTTTGCGTTGACTCTTTCTGCACGATTCGCACGCGCTCCTCAAAGGAACCACCCAACAACTCACCTACAAGCCAACTCCGCTACCCTGGCGATCTCCAGATCAGCCCTGTTTCCCTTTTCCCGCCCATTGGGAAACCTTGAAACATGGGAGCTTAGCAGGCCCTGTCTTTCGGGGACATACGCACCGCGGTCCCAAGAGGACGACTCTGGCAGGGGACTTGCTTACCGCTCCTCAGGATCCATGTCGTCCTGTGGGGGAGGAGGCGGTGGCGGTGGTGGCTCCTCCTCTTCCTGCCAAGTCGCCACACAACTGTGAAAGGTTTCATCTTCCATGAAGATGTGCGCTATAGGACCCGTTTGAACTGGGCTTAAAGGGACACTGAAAGGAAAGCCACACCTCTGGCTTGCCCCTATTTTCAAAAAGGAACCTGGCTTAAGTGTACGTTGGGGTAGCCCGAAAACTTGACAGCCTAAAACCTAAACCAATCTGCTTTCGCGCAAGACGAGGCCAGCCTTTGGCGCGAGCGTGTGTCAACTTCTTGAGCCACTTGCAAATTTGATACTTAAGCCGCCCATAAGCGCACCACGTTTGGCAAGATTTGACAAGTTCCTATTTTCGTTGGATGTGTGGCAGCTGGGCTCAACTGATTCGAGCCTAAGTTGCAAGCGGTCCCTTCATTACACTGGACGGCGCTGGGCACGGCCCAACAAGCCACGCATCAGTTAAAGAAAATCCAAACGCTCCCCCCCCCCCCCCGCATCTTAAAACAGATCCAGATCAGTTCGCCTAAATTGGACTGCTGTGCCCCACACATCGGACTTAGGCGATCCCCACCTCAACCTCCTCCTCCATCTGGGCTTCCTGGACTCTGATACGCGGCCTCATGCACAAGCGATGTGCCAGGTCGAAATTCCCAAGATGCGGGCCATGGTCTTGGCTCCCTTTGCAAGGACTCTCATCATGGTTGTCTGAATTATCCCTTCAATGATTCTACCAAGTGTCAACAGTGTCTTAACCAAGTGCTGCTTCCTTACTCAGCCCTCACCCTTCGCCAGTGTGGCCAGTGCCTGCGGAGGGTCTGACTGCCTGAAACTCAGCTTGCGGCAAAATAGCCAACTTGATGGCCTGCTTCAAGTCGTCAGCGTTGCATTGATCCCTGCCTGCAGAACAAGAACCAGTTACAAGAGGTGACAGCATTAACATCCCACAAACAGCCTTCCCCACTCACAAATGTCGGGTGTTATGGCTTGCCATGTCTACATATTACATACAGCAAGCAAAAACAACACATAAGCTTCGATGTTTGTGCGTATGTAGGTTCGCCTGTGCACAGATATAGGATATATATATATATATATTTCTAGATCTTCATTGTACCCCCCCCCCCCCCGTGGACCCTGGTTTGGTGAGCTTGAGCTGTGTCTTCGGGTGTTTTTGCCTCGTTGATTTTGTGGCAAAATTTGGGGGGGGGGGGGGGGGCGGGGGGGGGGGGGCGGGGGGGGGGGGGGCGGGGGGGGGGGGGGGGGGCATATGAAACACAGATATCAACATCTGCTATCTGACAGAGTCTGCATCCATCTCAGAGTATTGGGATAACGCTGGTATTATGAAAGCGTTTTAAAATTCTGGGATTCAAGACTCAAGAATCTGAGACATTTACCTTTGTGGAATCTTGAATCTTGAATGCCATACTTGTTTGCTTACAGTTCCAGGGTTGTCCCAATTCTGTAGGTGTTCAATACATACCTCTGCAACCAAGTATGCGCACCCATCTGCAGTCATATGCAATTAATCTGCGACCCTCTAAGTTCTCGCAATTTCTGCATTCAAAGGACAAGATTCTCGGAAAAGCTTTCTGTGAACAATTTGAATCTTGCATCTTCAATCCAGTGGTAAAAGCTTTCGAAATTGAAGCAACTTGGTTCTTTTGGGGGTTGACCAGGATGGATGATTCTCAGGAAAATTGTTGTCACAATCCTCAATATTGTATCCTCAGTCCAGTGGTAAATCACTTTTAAGTATTAGAAGAACTTGAATGTTGTTTGGGCTTGGCCAGGATGGACGATTCTCAGGAAAGTTTTCTGTATAATTGTCAACTTTGAATATTCCATCCAGTGGAAAAACTTTCAAGTGCTTAAACACTTTCAAGTTGTTTATGCCAATCATCAAGTGTTTTTTGTGCGCGGTCTGCTTCATGTAAGCTATGAGTATTTTTGCCTTTTTCCAGGAGCTAAACAGGTAGTAAAGCTCAAAAACACTTTTTTTATAGAATGTGTGCAGGGGCGTAGGATTATTAGGGGTACTATATGTGTGTGTGTGTATAGACATATATGTTCGCACATCGCTCCCCCCCGCCCCTTGAACTGCTTGTCCACATTTGCTCATCTATTACCTCTGCTTTGTGATAGAATGAACCATGATTTCTTGTACAAAGAGGACTTTAAGTACAACTGATATAAAAAGGGCTAGCATGTAACTTCGCCTCGGCTTCCAGGGCCGGGAAGTGGTCAGACCCAATCCTTTACAACCCCACCCCAACCCCACTCCGAAATTGGTCCGTCCGGCGGCCAAAATCCATGCTCCAGCTGCCTCCAGCTGCAGCTGAGCCTCGCGGCGCCGACGAAGAGCACGGCGCAACTCTCTTTCCAGATGGGGCTGGCCGACCCCCCACAGCGGAGCTGGGCAAGCGCCCCAAGCATTTCCGCATCAGTGCTCCAGAATTCCCAAGCCGCGTCCCCGCAGCTGAGAGCAGCTTCCCACTCCCGCTCAGAACGAACGCCTCATCCTGACCAGGGCTTTTAGAGGAGAATGGAAGCCTCTTGCGGAGAGAAGCAAACCTCCATTCCTTGGTGTGAGCTGGCAGGCGCAGGTTGAGCACGGACGGAGTGGTCCGCGCAGGCCTCGAAGTTTCTTAGTTTTACTGAGGTGACGCCCCGTGGCGAAAGACATCCTTCTGCAGTGACGCATCCACCCTTACGGAGGTCCTGGTTCAAGTCCCTGGCAGCGATAGCACCGCCAGGGTCATGATCCTTTGACTTCGACCCAACCCCCAAATCCCTCCAAAAACCTGTCCAATTCCCCTGAACTGTGGAAACTGGTCAAATCCCTTACTCTCTGCGGCTCTCGTTCTGGCCCGTGAATTCAGGTGGAATCGCGCGGACATGGCACCTCCCCAGGCGGTAGCTCATCAGCATCATTCGAAGGGGGCCCTCTACCAGCGGGTGGGGAAGATCTTGGCGAACAGCCTGCAAGTACCCGGCGCGCAAAGGTGTAGCGCAATCCTTCCACAAATAGGTGTGGCGAAACCGCCCCTCTAGCTTGGAAACCAGCTCACGGCGACTCACTCACTTTCATAACAACACTTCAAGGCAAACAAAAGCGCGGCATACATATACCTCAAAGCCAGCCGAATGCGGACTGGCCGAGGCGGGGGTTTATAACAAAACAAAATTGTATTTCGAAGTTCCTTGTAGAAGTCCCTTATATGTTGAGCCATATTTAATACGAATGCATTTGAGAAGCAATTTCTATTTAGTTGTTATTATCAAAAGCCAACTGAATTGCTTTCGTGCCAGGTTACATTTAACACTTATATTCTATTTTGGAATAAACTCGTATCTAACTTATTTTGATAAATATTGATTGGAATCTACCCGAAATTATGTTTACAAAGGATTTGTCTATTTGAGCTGTAATTGCAAAACAAACACACATTTTGCAAACAATATCCCAAGTCAATGATGTTCAACATTATGATTCTAGTTGAAG
This sequence comes from Effrenium voratum, assembly GCA_963377175.1. Taxonomy (NCBI): domain Eukaryota; class Dinophyceae; order Suessiales; family Symbiodiniaceae; genus Effrenium; species Effrenium voratum. Next base: position 171,769 of record CAUJNA010003787.1, on the reverse strand, counting down.
TAAAATCCTATTTGGAAAGGGTATCATGTTGGGACAGACTCCTTGCGCCAAATTATGAGGCTTTGGGGACCCAGAACTGGACATTTTGAGAACTCAAATCTCTAGTTTCTACGTAGATTTATCATCCCCAAAAGGCAGTAAAACCAGGGTCGAGCAATGGGCTGCATGTGTATATATTTGTATATATATGTACATGTATATGTGTATTCGTCAGGTATGTGTACGTATATAATAAGGACCTTTTGGACGACTCCCGCATACATATATGCAAGTTGTGTGCAATACATATATATATACTGATACAAGTAAGGTCCGGCAGAGCCGGGGGGCGGAAGTTTCAAAGCAGTGAACAACTATAGTTTGGAGAACTGTCCTTGGCCCCTTGCTTCTCTCTCTCTCTCTCTTTTTCTCTCTTTCTCTCTTTCTCTTTCTCTTTCTCTTTCTCTTTCTGTTTCTCTGTCTCTTTCTCTCTCTTTCTATCTATCTCTCTAGCTATCTCTATATCTGTTTATTGATCTATCTATCTACCCATCTTTCTCTGCACTTAAAAGTTGCGATGTTCAATCCCCGAAAGTTGACTTCGCGTACTACTTTCGTACTTAAAAGTTGCGATTTTCGAGCCCCAGCTGCGAAACTGGACTTCACGTACTACTTTCGTAGTTAAAAGTTGCGATTTTCGAGCCCCAGCTACGAAAGTGGACTTCGCGTACTACTTTCGTACTAAAAAGTCGCGATTTTCGAGCCCCAGCTGCGAAAGTGGACTTTGCGTACTACTTTCGTACTTAAAAGTTGCGATTTTCAAGCCCCGGCTGCGAAAGTGGACTTTGCGCACTACTTTCGTACTTAAAAGTTGCGATTTTCAAGCCCCAGCTGCGAAAGTTGACTTCGCGTACTACTTTCGTACTTAAAAGTTGCGATTTTCGAGCCCCGGCTGCGAAAGTTGACCTTGCAAAAATGCTGCGCCTGCCACCAAATCTGTGCTTGACCTTGCGAAAGTGCTGCGCCTGCCACAAAATCTGTACTTGACCTTGCGAAAGTGCTGCGCGTGCCACGAATTTTGCACTTGACCTTGTGAAAGTGCTGCACCTGCCACGAATTCTGTACTTGACCTTGCGAAAGTGCTGCGCCTGCCACGAAATCGATACTTGACCTTGCGAAAGTGCTGCGCCTGCCATGAAATCTATACTTGACCTTGCGAAAGTGCTGCGCCTGCCACGCAATTCAAACCTTGCGAAACCTTCGCGCGGCCGTGCCAATGGGCCCGTCTCCGAACCGTTCCGAACCCGTTCCGAGACCGTTCCGAGACCGCCTCCGTACAGGCGTCGCAGCCGAGGTGGTTTGCGCACAGTCCGGAAGCCCAATTCACGCACAGCGCCAACGTTTTCTGCATCTTGCCATCCCCCAGCTCGCAGAGAGTGGACGCAGCACCTTGCGAAAGTGCTGCGCCTGCCACGAAATCGATACTTGACCTTGCGAAAGTGCTGCGCCTGCCACGAAATCTATACTTGACCTTGCGAAAGTGCTGCGCCTGCCACGAAATCTATACTTGACCTTGCGAAAGTGCTGCGCCTGCCACGCAATTCAAACCTTGCGAAACCTTCGCGCGGCCGTGCCAATGGGCCCGTCTCCGAACCCGTTCGGAACCGTTCCGAGACCGTTTCCGAGACCGTTCCGAGACCGCCTCCGTACAGGCGTCGCAGCCGAGGTGGTTTGCGCACAGTCCGGAAGCCCAATTCACGCACAGCGCCAACGTTTTCTGCATCTTGCCATCCCCCAGCTCGCAGAGAGTGGACGCAGCACCTTGCGAAAGTGCTGCGCCTGCCACGAAATCGATACTTGACCTTGCGAAAGTGCTGCGCCTGCCACGAAATCTATACTTGACCTTGCGAAAGTGCTGCGCCTGCCACGCAATTCAAACCTTGCGAAACCTTCGCGCGGCCGTGCCAATGGGCCCGTCTCCGAACCCGTTCCGAACCCGTTCCGAACCCGTTCCGAGACCGTTCCGAGACCGCCTCCGTACAGGCGTCGCAGCCGAGGTGGTTTGCGCACAGTCCGGAAGCCCAATTCACGCACAGCGCCAACGTTTTCTGCATCTTGCCATCCCCCAGCTCGCAGAGAGTGCTTGCGAAAGTGCTGCGCCTGCCACGAAATCTATACTTGAGAAAGCTATCTACGTGTTAAGCTGGCTATATGTCAAAGCTATCTATCTGTCATGCAAGCCTATTGGAAAGCTATCTATCTGTCAAGCTAGCTATATGTCAAAGCTATCTATTTGTCATGCAAGCCTATTGGAAAGCTATCTATCTGTCAAGCTAGCTATATGTCAAAGCTATCTATTTGTCATGCAAGCCTATTGGAAAGCTATCTATCTGTCAAGCTAGCTATATGTCAAAGCTATCTATTTGTCATGCAAGCCTATTGGAAAGCTATCTATCTGTCAAGCTAGCTATATGTCAAAGCTATCTATTTGTCATGCTAGCTACCTGTCATAGCTATATGTCAAAGCAGCTAGCTCATTTAGTTCCAGTACAAGTAAGGTCCGGCAGAGCCGGGGGGCGGAAGTTTCAAAGCAGTGAACAACTATAGTTTGGAGAACTGTCCTTGGCCCCTTGCTTCTCTCTCTCTCTCTCTCTCTCTTTTTCTCTCTTTCTCTCTTTCTCTCTTTCTCTCTTTCTCTTTCTCTTTCTGTTTCTCTGTCTCTTTCTCTCTCTTTCTATCTATCTCTCTAGCTATCTCTATATCTGTTTATTGATCTATCTATCTACCCATCTTTCTCTGCACTTAAAAGTTGCGATGTTCAATCCCCGAAAGTTGACTTCGCGTACTACTTTCGTACTTAAAAGTTGCGATTTTCGAGCCCCAGCTGCGAAACTGGACTTCACGTACTACTTTCGTAGTTAAAAGTTGCGATTTTCGAGCCCCAGCTACGAAAGTGGACTTCGCGTACTACTTTCGTACTAAAAAGTCGCGATTTTCGAGCCCCAGCTGCGAAAGTGGACTTTGCGTACTACTTTCGTACTTAAAAGTTGCGATTTTCAAGCCCCGGCTGCGAAAGTGGACTTTGCGCACTACTTTCGTACTTAAAAGTTGCGATTTTCAAGCCCCAGCTGCGAAAGTTGACTTCGCGTACTACTTTCGTACTTAAAAGTTGCGATTTTCGAGCCCCGGCTGCGAAAGTTGACCTTGCAAAAATGCTGCGCCTGCCACCAAATCTGTGCTTGACCTTGCGAAAGTGCTGCGCCTGCCACAAAATCTGTACTTGACCTTGCGAAAGTGCTGCGCGTGCCACGAATTTTGCACTTGACCTTGCGAAAGTGCTGCACCTGCCACGAATTCTGTACTTGACCTTGCGAAAGTGATGCGCCTGCCACGAATTTCGATACTTGACCTTGCGAAAGTGCTGCGCCTGCCACGAATTCTATACTTGACCTTGCGAAAGTGCTGCGCCTGCCACGCAATTCAAACCTTGCGAAACCTTCGCGCGGCCGTGCCAATGGGCCCGTCTCCGAACCCGTTCCGAGACCGTTCCGAGACCGTTCCGAGACCGCCTCCGTACAGGCGTCGCAGCCGAGGTGGTTTGCGCATTGTCCGGAAGCCCAATTCACGCACAGCGCCAACGTTTTCTGCATCTTGCCATCCCCCAGCTCGCAGAGAGCTTGCGAAAGTGCTGCGCCTGCCACGAAAGCTTGACCTTGCGAAAGTGCTGCGCCTGCCACGAAATCGATACTTGACCTTGCGAAAGTGCTGCGCCTGCCACGAAATCTATACTTGACTGCGAAAGTGCTGCGCCTGCCACGGAATTCAAACCTTTGCGAAACCTTCGCGCGGGCCGTGCCAATGGGCATCCCGAACCCGTTCCGAACCCGTTCCGAACCGTTCCGAGACCGTTCCGAGACCGCCTCCGTACAGGCGTCGCAGCCGAGGTGGTTTGCGCACATTCCGGAAGCCCAATTCACGCACAGCGCCAACGTTTTCTGCATCTTGCCATCCCCCAGCTCGCAGAGAGTGCTTGCGAAAGTGCTGCGCCTGCCACGAAATCGATACTTGACCTTGCGAAAGTGCTGCGCCTGCCACGAAATCTATACTTGACCTTGCGAAAGTGCTGCGCCTGCCACGCAATTCAAACCTTGCGAAACCTTCGCGCGGCCGTGCCAATGGGCCCGTCTCCGAACCCGTTCCGACCGTTCCGAACCGTTCCGAGACCGTTCCGAGACCGCCTCCGTACAGGCGTCGCAGCCGAGGTGGTTTGCGCACAGTCCGGAAGCCCAATTCACGCACAGCGCCAACGTTTTCTGCATCTTGCCATCCCCCAGCTCGCAGAGAGTGCTTGCGAAAGTGCTGCGCCTGCCACGAAATCTATACTTGAGAAAGCTATCTACGTGTTAAGCTGGCTATATGTCAAAGCTATCTATCTGTCATGCAAGCCTATTGGAAAGCTATTTATCTGTCAAGCTAGCTATATGTCAAAGCTATCTATTTGTCATGCAAGCCTATTGGAAAGCTATCTATCTGTCAAGCTAGCTATATGTCAAAGCTATCTATCTGTCATGCAAGCCTATTGGAAAGCTATCTATCTGTTCAAGCTAGCTATATGTCAAAGCTATCTATTTGTCATGCAAGCCTATTGGAAAGCTATCTATCTGTCAAGCTAGCTATATGTCAAAGCTATCTATTTGTCATGCTAGCTACCTGTCATAGCTATATGTCAAAGCAGCTAGCTCATTTAGTTCCAGTACAAGTAAGGTCCGGCAGAGCCGGGGGGCGGAAGTTTCAAAGCAGTGAACAACTATAGTTTGGAGAACTGTCCTTGGCCCCTTGCTTCTCTCTCTCTCTCTCTCTCTCTTTCTCTCTTTCTCTCTTTCTCTCTTTCTCTTTCTCTTTCTGTTTCTCTGTCTCTTTCTCTCTCTTTCTATCTATCTCTCTAGCTATCTCTATATCTGTTTATTGATCTATCTATCTACCCATCTTTCTCTGCACTTAAAAGTTGCGATGTTCAATCCCCGAAAGTTGACTTCGCGTACTACTTTCGTACTTAAAAGTTGCGATTTTCGAGCCCCAGCTGCGAAACTGGACTTCACGTACTACTTTCGTAGTTAAAAGTTGCGATTTTCGAGCCCCAGCTACGAAAGTGGACTTCGCGTACTACTTTCGTACTAAAAAGTCGCGATTTTCGAGCCCCAGCTGCGAAAGTGGACTTTGCGTACTACTTTCGTACTTAAAAGTTGCGATTTTCAAGCCCCGGCTGCGAAAGTGGACTTTGCGCACTACTTTCGTACTTAAAAGTTGCGATTTTCAAGCCCCAGCTGCGAAAGTTGACTTCGCGTACTACTTTCGTACTTAAAAGTTGCGATTTTCGAGCCCCGGCTGCGAAAGTTGACCTTGCAAAAATGCTGCGCCTGCCACCAAATGTGTGCTTGACCTTGCGAAAGTGCTGCACCTGCCACAAATTCTGTACTTGACCTTGCGAAAGTGATGCGCCTGCCACGAATTTTGTACTTGACCTTGCGAAAGTGCTGCGCCTGCCACGTACTTGACCTTGCGAAAGTGCTGCGCCTGCCACGAAATCGATACTTGACCTTGCGAAAGTGCTGCGCCTGCCACGAAATCTATACTTGACCTTGCGAAAGTGCTGCGCCTGCCACGCAATTCAAACCTTGCGAAACCTTCGCGCGGCCGTGCCAATGGGCCCGTCTCCGAACCCGTTCCGAACCCGTTCCGAGACCGTTCCGAGACCGTTCCGAGACCGCCTCCGTACAGGCGTCGCAGCCGAGGTGGTTTGCGCATTGTCCGGAAGCCCAATTCACGCACAGCGCCAACGTTTTCTGCATCTTGCCATCCCCCAGCTCGCAGAGAGTGCTTGCGAAAGTGCTGCGCCTGCCACGAAATCGATACTTGACCTTGCGAAAGTGCTGCGCCTGCCACGAAATCTATACTTGACCTTGCGAAAGTGCTGCGCCTGCCACGAAATCTATACTTGACCTTGCGAAAGTGCTGCGCCTGCCACGCAATTCAAACCTTGCGAAACCTTCGCGCGGCCGTGCCAATGGGCCCGTCTCCGAACCCTCCGAACCCGTTCCGAGACCGTTCCGAGACCGTTCCGAGACCGCCTCCGTACAGGCGTCGCAGCCGAGGTGGTTTGCGCACAGTCCGGAAGCCCAATTCACGCACAGCGCCAACGTTTTCTGCATCTTGCCATCCCCCAGCTCGCAGAGAGTGCTTGCGAAAGTGCTGCGCCTGCCACGAAATCTATACTTGAGAAAGCTATCTACGTGTTAAGCTGGCTATATGTCAAAGCTATCTATCTGTCATGCAAGCCTATTGGAAAGCTATCTATCTGTCAAGCTAGCTATATGTCAAAGCTATCTATCTGTCATGCAAGCCTATTGGAAAGCTATCTATCTGTCAAGCTAGCTATATGTCAAAGCTATCTATCTGTCATGCAAGCCTATTGGAAAGCTATCTATCTGTCAAGCTAGCTATATGTCAAAGCTATCTATTTGTCATGCAAGCCTATTGGAAAGCTATCTATCTGTCAAGCTAGCTATATGTCAAAGCTATCTATTTGTCATGCTAGCTACCTGTCATAGCTATATGTCAAAGCAGCTAGCTCATTTAGTTCCAGTACTACGGAAGTTTCTTGTTAAACTTCCTTTGACTACGGAAGTTTCTTGTTAAACTTCCTTTGATTAATACACCCATGTGGTTAGTCATATGAAATGTATGCAGGCTCCGAATGTCGCGTCAAGCACACACGTTGCATATATCAATGCATGCATACGTTCTGCCTGCATAATCCCGGCCGGTGGACTCGAGCGAGGTTGCAGGTCATTGGAAGTGCCCCAAACAAAATACGTGATTGGCTTGTTGTTCTGTCAAAGCTGGCGTGTTGTTCGAACGTCGAAAGCAGCCAACAAAAACATGTGGAGAGTACCTCAAAGCAGTGGAGTTGGCTTCTCCAGTGCGGAGTCATCCGATGGGTTGTGTGGCAAGGCTTTGGGGGCTGAGCTGCCAATGGTGCCATCTCATCTCAGCGCAACATATCACACACAATGCTTGTTCCTCAAAGGAGAGAAAGCTGCAGACTCTCGAGAAGCCAGGGGCAACTCAGCTGAGAATCCCAGGTTGAAGCCGGGCAGCCACTTAATCCTTCAAGATCCAAAGCAATCCGTCCCAAAACGGCGTTTCACGTTTTATCTTTCAGTGTGAATGCGCTCAATTGGTTCAAGCACGGCCTTGTTTAATCGTTCAGTTCTCAGGGATTCAAGTCGTTCATAGTCTGTTGAGTTCTCCCGTTCAAGTCGAGAAGGCCTTTCAAATGGTATCCACATTCAACCCTTCGCGCGCTCAGTGGTTACACGCTCAATTGTCAACTTCTCAAGCACTGCCCACTTCAAACTCATTGCATCTGTTCTTTTTCGGCCACAATGTTTTTCACATTCTCCTCGCCTGACTTCACCAGTTCTCCCCACATCTCCGTGACCTCCTTTAAAGCCGGTAAAACTGCCAATCCCAAACCGAATAACCTACAGGTGGTGGTATGCAACAAATATACAAACAATGCTAAACATAGCCTTCTTGGTGTTCTCCCTCCTCCCCTCCCGCCCTGCAAATCCATGTCCTGCTCTAAATAACCGACAGGTGAGGCTGATTTCAATCATCGCCCCTTCTTGTTGTCCTCTCCCTTCCGCCCCCCTCCAACAATCCATCCATCCCCTGCATCTCCCACCGAATCCAACCCTTCGCAACTAACTGTCGCCTGGTGATTTCAAGCCCATCCCCGTCAAAACTCCCCGTCCCTCCAAAAAAAAGACAAAACACAGCGGGAATCTTCCAAAACCACAATAGCTCAAAGACGAAGCTTTTGCGTCTTGCCCCCTCCCCAGCCTTCCAGGGCCGCGTGGGCCCGGGCGATCTTCACCGCGAAGACCTCCCCGCGGTGGCCCTCGCAGCCGCCACGGCTCGCCTCCTCCGCGAGGCGCAGCTGCTGGTCCTCCGTGATGGTCACCTCGAGCGGCCCAGGCGCCGGAAGTGAAAGCCCAACCGGGCGACCCAAAGAGACATGGCTGCGGTTGTCAAAAATAAAATAACCCCAAAAAGGCTTATCCTGGTAAATGCAATGGACCGAAACCTGCGGTCCCCTGGTTTCATTTTGGCCCATACCCACATCCGCAAAGGAACGGAGGCTTGCTGGCTGGTTGTTTTGGAGCGTATACTCTGTTTGGGGTGGTTGAAAACGGGAAATGGACAACTGCAATTTTCTGGCACATCCCTCCTCCCATAGACCCCCCGAAAAAACAAAAACGGGTGGGCGCTGCCCCATATGGGTTTGTCACAAGAAACGGCGAAAAAACTGGGCACGCTCTCCTTCTGATTTCGCTGCGAAAGCCAACATGGTAATTTGCCGTTGGATTCCTGTTGTCGCTCAAGAAATTGCACCGTAGACCCGCTGGGTATGTCTGTGTTTGCGGTCCCCAATAGATACGTATCCAATAATACAGTAGAATGAACCACTTCTAGTCCAAACCAAAGAAAGGCCACCCTAGCTGCAGTTGCATTAGGGTTTCATTTTGGCACTAGATAATCCGCCGACGCTCTCGGTCTTTTGTTACCAGGAAGTAGGCGGTGATGAGGTTCTGTCCTTCCTCTCTGATCAGGGCAGGCTTATGCTTTACGGCCAGGCCGGGACTCTGGCATGGTCTTCTTTGGCGCTGCCACTTCGCTTGCGCATTGTGAAGACCTTCGAGAAGGATCCGTGGCCGGCCATTCCTTGTCTTGCGCGCAAGCCTGATTGCCTTAGTCTGCAGCGTGTCGATGTGGCGCCTAAGGCGCGGCCCGCTGTAGAAACGCCGGCAACGGCCCCCTCGCCCAAGCGGCAGAGGGGCCAGCCTCCCGTTCCGCCTCCCAGCAGGCGGGTTGGCAGTGAGTGGATGCCCCGTCTTCCCTCACCTGGCCGCCCTGCCGAGTCTGCGTGGGCCTGGGTTGAGGCGCCCGGTTGCTGGTGCCTATCCGATGGCGTGGCCGACTATCTCGCAGAGGCGGCAGTCTGATGCGCATAGCCACAAGCCTGTCATCACTGTGGATGACATTGGCGAAGTGCCACCCACGTGGCCCATGCAACGACCCGATGTGTCTGGCCTTAGTGGTCATTTGTTGGAGCGCATCAGCAAGTATCTCATATTTGTGGCTCGGCATGACGTCAAGACCCCTGCCACCGCAGAGGGCTTCAGCATGCTTTGTGACGTTTGCCGTAGGGCTCCGGTGATTCGAGCGCTAGGGACTTGAGCAAAGTGGGACGCCTGCGCAGGCTGAAGTCATTGCATCCATCGCCTTGCACCTCAGTGACACCAGCAAGATGAGGTTTGAGGTTAAGTTTTCGCCAGTCGAGTGTGTAGATGGCAGTCCGCAACTTGGTCTTCCTTCGGAATCTCTTATCAAAGCCGAAGGCTTTTGGGGCTGCTATTTTTTTGGGCATGCTGCGCTAGGTGTCCAAAACCCTGTATTTTTCCAGTGTTTTCGGGTCTTTAGTGCTAAACATCTGCGTTTCGCCCAGGTCTCTACCCTGTGAATCCGTCAAGACAATTAGCGGGGGCAAGACAATTTTTACCGTGAAAGTTAATTTTTACCGTGGGTAGTTTTTTTACCGTTGCCGTTGCCGTTGCCGTTGCCGCGGAAAGTTAATTTTTTAACGGGGAAATTGCCGCGGCTGTTGCCGTGGCTGTTTGCCAAGGTGCAGTAGTTTCGCAGTAATTCCTTCCAAACTACTGCGAAATTAGCTCCAGCGCAGTAGTTTCGCAGTAGTTAGTTCCAAACTACTGCGGAATTAGCTCCAGTGCAGTAGTTTCGCAGTAACTACTTCCAAAATAGCCGTTGCCGTTGCCGTTGCCGTTGCCGTTTTTGTTGCCGCGTTTTTTGCCGTTGCCGTTGCCGTTGCCGTGAAAAGTTAATTTTGCAAGTCAATTAAGAAGTCACTAATTGCCGCGAAATGGGAATTGCCGTGAAAGTTAATTTTTACCGTGGGACTCTCTAATTGTCTTGACGGATTCGTTGGGTAGGCGGGGGGGGGGGTTCCCCCGGACGCGCAGGATCTGCATCCCCAGCATCATCAGCATTATGTTGTTGCCATGAGTTTGTCTCCTTTTGTTGCAGATACTAGTGGTGTTTTGCTGTTTCAAGCGATGTTGGAATTGGCCTGTTAGTGGTTTGGGTGGGGCCAAGCGCAGTGCTACTTTGAGGAACTGATAAAATTTGCAAAAATGAGTGATTTTGCAATTCCTACGGAGCAGTTACTGCGAAGCATCCCCTGCATTATCGTGCTTTTGGAAGTCTATTTTTAGGTATTTGAGGGGGGTTGCTAGTATCGGTTTTTGGTGGTTGCTTTTGGGAAATATCTAAAAACCCGGTTTTTTGCACTTTTTTGTGGCTAGCCGGCTGCATTCCCAGCATTCCCCGCATCTCTGGTATTTTCTGTGTTTGGTCAATGTTGCGTGTCTGAAAGCCTAAAATTCTTGAGCGCGAAGATTGAGTCTGTTCCTGTGAGTTGTGTGGTTGCATCCCTTGCATTTCCAGCATCCTCAGCATCTGGGACATGAAAAACAGGAAAGTGCCAAGAAGGCCTTGTACTTACAAAAATTGGGGCCTTGCTGTTATACCCTTTCGGGGGGTGGTTTAAAGAGTAGACCCTAGTGTTCTTCTCCTGTAATGTGTTCAGCCCTGCCGGCGAAGTCAGAGCGGCGTTGTTCGCATTCTCGTTAAGAGCCCCATGTCACCGAGGAGAAAAAAACATCTTTTTCCTTACCCCAATTCGAGGCAAAAAAAGAGTCTTTTTCCCTACCCCAAATTCAAGGCACCTTGCAGCCGACGTCAGAGGGGCGCTGTTTGTTTCTTCTTCCACGCGTTAAGAGCCAATTGTCCCTTGAGCCAGTGCTGACTCCAGATTGACCAGCCCCAGTTTATTAATAGGGGACTGTCCACTGGCGTCGGCGGATCGCGTAGCGATTTCAGTATTAAACCCTCACTGAACCATATTAAACCCTCACTGAGCCAGCACTGACAAAGCACCTCCAAACTAAAGCTACCTTCTCTCAGCAAAGCCACGTCTGACCCAAGGATTGCAGTGACATGTCCTGGTGGACAAATGGATCCTATTAATAGACATGGTTTGGCCTCTACATTAGGGGGAACTCATTATCAAGGGGAGCGGATTATTAGCAGCATTGGGAATGTCAGGAAACGCATCGGCCATCGGCCATTTGCGGATTGATTTGAAGCAGTGACATCCTTGACTGGATTCATTGAACAATGACATGATATAGCATGGAAGCGGGTTTCAAAAGGCTTCCTAGTTCTGTTTTGTGCGGCCCTTCTTCGAAGGAATTGAAAGGGAACCAACCTAGAATTGGCCCATGCGTGTGTTGACCCACAAGAGTGTTCGCACATGAGCAAGTGGCAAAATAGGGCTGAAGCAACTAAGTTGAAGGTAGCGGAAGCCGGCAGAACATGTCTTCAGAGTTCTTAGAGGTGATCCTGCATGTCTACGGGTCGTGTCCAAAATACCGAACACGATGGAGTGAAGTCTACGATGCGCTTAGCAGGCCAGCTCAAGCCGCTTACTTTCAGCTTTGGTCGCCCCAAAGACTTGCCTTTCATATCGTATTGTGTACAATGACGAATCATAAATACTTGTACATGTTAGCTGCTTGTAACTAATGGCCCCATGAACCTGTCTGCCTGCAAGCCTCAAGGAAGTGGGGCCTCAGCCCGGCCAGCAGTGTGTGTGTGTGTGTGTGTGTTTGTATGTGTGCCGATGCTGAGGGTCCCTGCATCATTGAGAAACTCGCGGGCAAACAGGAGCTGAGTCCTCACTCATGCAGCCAATCAGAATCCACAAACAGAAGCGGAGCTGAGTTCGGTGCTGCATGGCAGAAACGTCTCCACTGCTTTCTTCAAGGGACGCCGCAGGCCTGCGACGGTGCGGTGACTTTCTCTGTCCCCGGCGACCGGATCCCTGCCGAGCACAGTTGGGACGCAGATCTGGATACGTTCATGATTGCAACTTGACCATCGCAGAACACGTGTTGACCAAGCACATGTATCCGGAAGACAAGCGCATCGAGCCTTATGGAAAGCTCGAACGGCATACATGATTCTTCATTGGAACATCATGGAGAATGGCTCTTGACTTTCTTGACTTGAGCCCTTTCGAAAGGGACGGTTCCATTTATGATTTGGAAGCCATCCAATTTCCGGGGTCCATAAGTCCATAACCTTCTGACACATCCATGTCATGTAAATGTGTTAACGTCGGCTTCGTCTCCAAAGCTTGCCCACAAGAGTGCCAAATGTTTGAGACGAACCTCACCTGAGGCCTATTCGAATCCCCTTATTGGGGTCTCAACTCGAACCCTATGCGTTGTTTGTGGCCTTTACCCTCCCTCCCTTGCGTTTCGTTTGATGTCGTATTTGAACATATTATGGAAACCTCAAAAAAACAGAAAGGCGCAATCCCTTTTCTTACGTGCAACGTGTCGGATCGCCTCTCCGAGAAGTCGAAGGCAGACATCGCTGCGGCCACGCGGTCGTCCAGGTCCGTGTAAACCGTGTCCACATCCGTGTTCAACCTCGAGCTGAGGCCCTCAACTCACGGCTTTGAGAAACATGGATGTACATAGGCCCTTTTAAAAATTGCTGGCCCTGGTAAATGGAACAAAACCCATCTAAACCAACCAAACTAACCTAAGATACTAAGAAGGACACCTATTGGATGTACCCAAAGCTGAGGGGAGCTGGTGTTCACAGGCGGAACATTCCAAATGTTTTCTGGATTAGATGTGAAAAATGGCCCCACCAAGTCACTCTTGAAACCCACGTGTCCAAAACCAGGCCGTCTCATTGGTACTCGGACCCTGGTCGGATGAGTCACTGAGGTGAGAACGAGACTGCCAGTCTGTCCAGCAGGTGTGGGCGCAGCGGCCCTGAAGTAAACAATTGCTGAAAAGCTCGCGGAAGATGAGCGGGTTCAAAGACATGTTCGAACAAAGACACAAATAGAACAGCCAACCACAACAAACAAACAAACCAATGAAGGAGCGAAGGCACAAACAAACGAACCAACCAAACACACAAAAACAAAAAAACAAAAAAAACAAAAAAAACAGAAACAAACAAACAAACAAACAAACAAACAAACAAACGAGCAATCAAGCAATCAAACAAACAAACAACACAAATAAAACCAATACCTAACCAACCAAACCAGACCAGACCCGGCCAAACCAAGCTACCCACCCACCCAACCAAGCAACCAACCAACCAACCAAACAAACGACCGCGCAAGCAAACAAACAGAACAAGAACGCAAAGCAACCAACCAACCCAACCCAACTAGCTGAAAACAAACCAAATCACCCACCCACCCACCCACCCACCCACCCACTCACCCACCCACCCACCCACCCACCCACCCACCCAACCAACCAACCAACCAACCAACCACCCAACCACCCAACCACCCAACCACCCAACCACCCAACCACCCAACCATCATCAACCATCCAACCACCCAACCAACCAACCAACCAACAAAACAAAACACAACAAACAAAGAAACACACAAGCAAGCCAGCAAGCAAGCAATCAAGCAAGCAAGGCCCTGGTGCCTCCCCGCTCCAAGCTCAGAAAAGCTGAGCCGTGGATGCTCCGTTCTCCCGGGTGGGCCCCGCCTTCCTCTGGGTTCCAGGTGGCTACCACCAGTGGCCGACAAGGGTGCGCCTCAAGTCGGGTCCAGTCAGCCAGTCCGCTTTCTGAGGCCTTGTCAGGTTGGATGTAAGGGAAACCAAGCGGAACACCGCCATATTTTTGGGGTCCCCCTATTTTGACACTTCGAGGCGGGTGCGAGTGGAAAGCGACTGAAAGCGACCAAGCGACATTAGCGGATGGCAACAAGCTTACTTCAATGGGCTGTTGCTTCTGACTGCTGTTGTATGTAGGTTGCAAATCATCCAAGTTTCTTCACTCCCGGCAAAAAGCTGGCCTTCTGCGGTCAAATCATCAAGTGCGTGCTAACATGTGGTGTTTGTACTGGCGCAATCTCAGCACACCATGCAAGGAGTCAAAGGATCCCACCACTGACAGCCCCTCGCGCTCGACGCGGTTCACGCCGCTCTCAACAGCCTCAGAGATGCTACGAGCAGCATGCAGCGGAAACCTCACCTGAGATCTACGTAACAAAATACGCCTGCAAATACCCCAAATAGCAAAAGTAGTTGGGAGTCAACGCAGCAGCGTGAATGCCGATCAGTACCGCGCCCAGATTCCTAGTCGCACCCGCCCCAACATCCTTCAACAGCAGCAGCCCTGCAACAGACACCCACAGCACCAGGGGCAATTCATGGTCAAACTCTCCAGCCACACACACGAGCACTCTGCAACAGAACGCTCCAACAGCAAGCTGCCAAACTCCTTCATCACACACATCTTCCAACAGCCCCCGCGCGAGAGCACCTTGCCCACAAAACATCACACACCCGCCGATCTGATCTCTACTTGAACTTGCATAGCTTTCAGCCAGATGGCTGAAAACATAAAATTCGTGAGATATCCAAAAACGCATGCGATGGTAAACGCTGCCAGAAACGCAAAGGTTTAGGACCAAATAGGGAGAAGAAAAAAAACACTACACCGCAAGCCAGCGCACTCCTCCAGCAAAAACCATGACTACCAGCAGAGCCGGCCACAATTTTGCTGCCCTGCTCTAGGCCATCCACGGTCAACAGCAAGCTGACCAGGTCATCCTGAAGCGCAGGGTTGGACCGCAGAATACCATGGTTCCATTTTGCTTACTCCCCAAACCCAAAAGTGGTTCATGTTCTTTGAGTACTCTTCGTCCGGCTGACAAAATTGCGAGGCCTGTACAATTGTATGTTGATCTGTTCGATGACACTCGTGTATGCACGTGGAATCACATTCGCCTGGGCCTCCGTGAGTGCGGGAAAGGGCCATCTGAACTGTCCCGATTTACTCAACGCATCGTTGACTTCTCCATGCGCCTCACGTGCAATGGGGGTGCTGGCCCGATCTGGCCTGCTTGCGGGCTGTCCGCTCGTGCTGTGCAAACATGCTGGATCCGCGCATGTCTCTGCAACGAATTGACATCAACCTTTCTACGCAAGTGCTGGGAGTACGGTATGTTTTGTTTAGAAAAAGCGTGGCTGTCAGCATATTGTCCAATTCCATTGAACAAGTGAAAGCAGCCACAAACCCATGCGTCCTGGAGCAAGTTCACGTCATCAATGTACAAAACTCCGCGGTGTGCGCGTGCGAGCCTGGGTACGGTTGTTTTACAGCCTGTCCCCTACGCTGCGCCAATGCCAAGGCGGTGACAAGCCCGGCTCAAAGACCGGCCGGCCCGCATCCATTGATGCCTACAGCGCAAGTCATAGCCAGTCAACTAAGACAGCTCCAAAAGGAGCATAACAATGCATAGCAGATTGGAACAGCGCTTGGCAACATAGCGCCTGAACATCCAATGATCCCACCAGGCGATCCTCTGTGCAGCCCAAAGGCCTGCAGCAGTTGAGTCAAAACGATTCAGATGTGTTCTGGATGAAAAAGCACTGTGTAGGAAGGGGTTCTACATGGTTCTACATCAAATGAGTCAACACACTCATAGGCGCTTGTTTTGAACACCCAGTTCGCCTTCCTTGCATTGATTCACATGGCATGTGGCACAGGTGCTGGGCTACTGGGCAGCTCGATGAATGGGCAGTCGATGACCTTCGCCACAGCCTCGCCCTGCGAAGACAAGGGAAGTTCGGAAGGCAACAGCAAACGGCTGGGAAGGCCCCGCCTTATCATCTTTCTTCATGCGCTCCTTGCTGAGCACATCCCACCTGCCATGCCAAGCGTAAGAACGGCACTCCTGCACTGCGCATCAGCTATGATTCACATGGCCACGTTCGGCCTGTCGAATTTTCTTTGGGGGAACATTACCAACGCTGGCACGTGCCAAAGAAGCAAACGCAGCGTGCGATCGGGCGGAACCAAGGGCCGCACTCGGCGGGCTTGGAAGGGTCGCAGTTGCAGATGGAGCCATCCACAACCTGAACATGTCGCAAGCGCGGATGCACATGTGTGTCAAATTTGACCTGTCCAAATATCATGGAGTTCTTCAGTTTTCTCGGCAAAGTGTAGTTCCCCAACGTCTCCAATGAGATCTCCTTTGAGTTGGAACATGCCGAGGTTGCATTAGACATCGGCGACCCTGTCATGCTACTCGATCAGGAAGGGCAAATCTGCCCAGACAATGCAATCAATTCTTCGGGGTCAAACTGGCCGCCCCTTTCATGTGCTCCTTGATTAACGAAAACTGATATCCCCGAAACCCAGCGAATCTAGCCTGCCTCTATCTTTGGAAGGACTCCTCGAAGGGAGCGAGCCAGCGTCCTGGTGAAAACGGCAGAGGTGCCACAGGGGGTTCCTCACTGGTTGGGTCTTGAGTAATAGATCCATGCGCTGTCAGCGCCAACCGTGAATTTCTCAACTGCACCAAAAGCAGTTGGCAGTGCGAGTTGAGCAACATAAACCTTGGAAAAAAACTCCCATCATAAAACAGCCCAAGCCTCAAGGGCTATTCACTGGGCGCGAGGCGTCTTCCCTGTGCCATGGCCGCCAGAAATGCCTGGCGATGGGCGGACAGCAACACAAAACCCCATACCCAAATGAGCCCTGTACCTAACATGCTTTATGGCGACGGTTTATCATCCAAGGTGATCAGAGCAGTCAATGCCCGGAATCCTCCCCTAGCCTGGGAATGAGAGGCACACCGAACAACTGTTTGGACAAAAACAAAACACTCCTTCATGTCCAGCGTCCAGGTTGATTTGCTAAACTGCGCGCCTACTCCACCAAGAGAGGGATCAATGCAGGCCTCAGCTTTGCTTTGCACATGACTGACTCGACACACCGTGTTGAAGCTTTGCCACCGGCGGGAATAAGACATGCACCACGTCTTGCCACAACTCGTGGTGTCACACCAGCCTTTTGTTGCATTGGGGTTATCTGTCCTCTACTGAACTGTTGAAAGCATATTAGTTTAATTGGACGTGGTGCTTCCGGCCATTGTCACTTTGTCAGGCCCAGACCTGAGACGAACCACTTTAGTAATGCAGGCTCATAGAAAACCCGAGGTGACCGCGCAAGAAAACCACTGGAGACTCCAATCCTCAATCCCTCCCGTCTCTTGAGGCCGTGCCAACTTGAGGGCCAGCTTCACTTCCTCCAAACCTTCCACTCGGGTCATTGGCACCACCTCGGGACAACTGCCCTGAGAATTGGACAAAGATCTGCTTTGCCTCAAATGAGCAGGACTCCACTGCAAGAGACAATGATTGGCGGAGGGCTCCTTGGTGGGAGTTATTCTTGGCACAGACACACAGACACACAGACACACACACACACACACACACACACACACACACACACACACACACACACACACACACACACACACACACACACACACACACACACACACACACACACACACACACACACACACACACACACACACACACACACACACACACACACACACACACACACACACACACACACACACACACACACACACACACACACACACACACACACACACACACACACACACACACACACACACACACACACACACAACACACAACGCAAACACACACAAACACAAACACAAACACAAACACAAACACAAACACAAACACAAACACAAACACAAACACAAACACAAACACAAACACAAACACAAACACAAACACAAACACAAACACAAACACAAACACACACACACACACACAGACGCACATGTGTCCATGCTGAGATCTTGGATCGAAGTTGAAGCCTCAAACTCAAAACCAAACGCAAAGAAACAATCAGCCTAAACAGCAAATATGCCAGCAGGCACGAAAGTCAAGATTCGTAGGCCACGAGAATCACCAAGGTTGCCAGCGTGATGGCCACAAGTCCAAGCTGCAAAACCGGCAAAAAAACACACCTGTGTAAGTACCCCTGATGTGCACGCCACCAAAGTAGCCTAAAAAGTTCATGTCCCCAGGTGCATGTCGATCCCGGGAGCAAACCTCCGCAAGTCTTTTGAAGCTGAGGTCAGCACGATGCCCCTTCCCCGCTTGGAATCTGTCTCCTGGGACTTCAAGGCCCCAAGCTCTATGCGTATCTGTGCGCTTGGGCGGTGCTACCTGGGTTCGGGGATATGCCGACCAACAAGACATGGCATTGTCCGCGCCCTCAAGTAGCCGGTGGCGCAATGCACGCAACCAGCTGTTAGACCAGTGGGCCAGCTTGCCACTCCTCCACTTTTGGCTCGTCCACCGATGCCACTCGCGCCTCATGTGTTCGCACACATGCACAGTCGAAGCTCGGGTCAAACTGTCAAAGGCTGATTGTAGCCATGGCCATTCACCCCGTAGGGGGCTAACTTCACTTCCTGTAATTAAGCCACAACTAACGGCTAATAACCCAAAAATTAGGGGTTTATATGGACATATACCTTCAGTCTTAACTGATTCCGCAGGAAAGTTTATCTTATGATAACACAAATCTGCTCAATCATGTTTTGATCGTATTGTGAGACACTCAATCAGTCTAATCTGCTGCTCAAATTGTGCGGACCGGAAAACGTAACACCAGGCTTTTGTGTCGCTGCTTGGCGCAATCTGTGCGCCTAAGGAATGCCTTGAGGTGCCCACAATGACCCTTCTGCGGCTTCTCGAGACTCGAGTGGCTGCGTGCACAGCCAAAAATGCGCCTGGCGCGCCGCCCTTACGGACCACGAGCATCAACAAAAATGTATCCACAGTCGAGTCAACCTTTCACTTCGGTGTATCTCCAAAAGCAAGTGCCCCGAACAACCTGCAGGTTGATGCTTGTCTGAGGAGATACATAGGACACTTGACAGTTGACCAAGCTCATGCCAATCTCGTTGCCTGCTGGTGTCCGCCTTTGGTCAGATCTCACCGTCCAGTACGCATGGCCTGCGCCAGCGGAGAGCTTGGGCAGGTTGGCAGGCGCCGACCTGCAACCCGCCACGGGATAGCGAGGGCGCGACTGCACAGCAAAGGGCATCAACCAAATGGCACCAGCAACAAAGGCATGAGTTGACACATTTGAAAGCTGAAGATGGTTTGGTTCACAGGATGAAGCAGTTGAGAACGATCTTTGACATGGGCAATTTACTTTGTTGAATGGTGTATTCCTGGAACCCTGCATGCCCACGATGCATTTAATTGAATGTGCACTGCACATTGCGTCTCTGTGAACTTTTTCAGGGGTTCCTTCACCCTGTGAGGAATGCCAAGTTCACCAAAAGCCAGTCAACCAGGAAAACCCTGCCCTGGCACCACTTCGGCAAAGGGAAGGGCCTTGTGGGCTGCTTGGTTAGGGTGAAATCAGTGGGAAAACACTTCAATGCATGCTGCAAATCACAAAAAACAAAAATGAAGCTGGCAGTGCCAAAGGCGACATTTCAGCTTGTTGCAAGGCAATTGGCAAAGAACCAGATGACAAAATCTCAAGCTCACCTTGCCAAATCACCACCATCCCAAAACTCAAACTCACGGATGTCTTGGAAGCAGCGACCATTTTGGAACAGGCCGCTAAGGGGAAAGCGGGTTCCCCAGTTCCGTTCCAATCTTCCCAAGAGAAAATCGAACCATACAGCAACAAGACATGCTTTTGGAGAATACCCTTTTTGTGGTCGGCTTGAAGGGCAAGAGGAGCACTTCCATTTTTAGGGATCCCCCTATTTTGACACATACCCAAATCCAGTTTTCGGGCGGAGAGTTGGCAACGAATGCCCCTCCTTCGCACCGCTCTCGGGGCGTGGACCGGCGCAGCATGCCTGTCAAAAGCTATGGCGGCTTCCCTTTTTTGTCAAGGCTTCCTTTGGTCTCATTTCTAGAAATTCACAACTTCAACCATGCCCTCGCATTTCGAGAGTAGCGCGCCTCATCCAGAGGGCGATGAGGCGCGGGGCGAGTTGGTGACTCAGAATCAAATCCATTCTTCTGCCCTGGTCGCTGGAATTTGCTAATTGCCGCTGAAATGAGAAAGAGACACAAGCCTTCAAACCACTGTCTCCTCAAGTGGCAACAGCTACCTCGCTTCCAAGAAACCCAGAACTTACAGGACTTGAAGCTATCAATGACCAACTGTCCAAGAGCCTGGGTAAAATATACGTTCTGCCGAACAGACAGGAGTCCTATTTTCGCAGCTTTGAGCAGCACCCCCTCCTTTCGGAACTCTCTTTGGATGCCAGCAACTTCAGTGCGTCCCTTAGGTCCCGGTAGGTCCCGGTGCCCCCACGTTTTCAACCCACCCCCCTTCTTTTACCAAACGAAAGACGGTGGTTTCTGAAGAGAAATTGGTGAATTCCCCCAGCCTCGGCGCCCAGGCGCTGACCTCCATGCCTCGCTCAAGAACCCACGGCTGGGGTGGCTGGGTAGGGGATCTGTTTTTTGGTGCCTCAAACCAAAAAGCGCCCCCCCCCCCCCCACCTGCCAAAAAAGAGAGGCATATTTCAACATGTTGCCCCCTGGTTCCTTTGCGCCGGTGGCACAATCAGAATTTACCAACTGAAAATAACAGAAAGCTCGCTATGTCTTCCCGATGGCTTCGTTTTTGGGGTCTACAATTTGAGCACACCCATACAGAATCTGCGCCCCTGATGCCATATCTGCAGCTCAAGCCAAGGCCGGCACGCACAGCAACCTCTGGACTTTCTTGCCCCCACTTAAATCTGGAGGGCCATCTGAGTCAATGCTGCGGAGCAAACGGCGTGGCTTTGAGTCATTGAGTGGTGGGCACACCGAGTACTTCACTATAACTTCTTATTTGGGCTCTCCAAGAAAATTGTTCGCAAAAGAGCCGACATTTCCCTTGGTGAAGATACCTAAAGGTTTCCCCTCATAGACGCCCCAAATGGATCGAACTGATAGAACCGCTGAACTCAGCCCGGGCTTTGTGCAAATATTTCGACCTCATGCAATGAATTCCTTGATTCTTGCGCCAATGGCCTGAGGCACTATGTGCAGGCCAAAAAAGCAACTGACCCGGCTCATTTCACAGGTCGAAAAGCTACTGAAAATCAGTTCAGATTCAAAGTCTGCTGAATTCGTACTATCTCACGCTAGATCTCACGCTACCCTTTCTCACTTCACTTGTCGAAAAATGAGAGAAGCAACATGAAAGAGGGAGCTGGGCTATGAATTTTGCTGGACCCCAAACAAAATCAAGAGAACTAATGGATACCTGGTGGTTGCGTACCGTAAATTCCATGCTGCATTTCTGCCAAAAGGTCCCACCATCAAAACTCACACCCAGCGGAGTTTACTTTTGTCCCCCTCACTCGTTCTCTGTCAAAAACAAGGCTGCGGAGTTGAGCTTCCGCTGGCGCGTGTTGTCTGTGCTCAGCTCCACCTGGTGAAACCAATTGGAGCCCACATCCATGAGCAAAGGCCAACAGAAACTGGGGGGTTTTAGAACTGGGTACCCTCAGAATTGGGAGGGGGGGTGTTTGATCCAGGACTTCTAAGGAGCAACGTTGAGTTGGAAATGGCAATGGCCTCGGCAATCAATCGCTCTCGGGTCAGCGAAGCATAAATAGGCCTCGGGCAGCTCACTGGGCATGCAGGATCACATGCTCACTCCCTTCAGTGCTTCTGGCGAGTGATCAGTGACAAGTAGCATCCCTGCTGGGTGGTTAATGCTTGCGAAGGAACCTAACAGCCATCCCCGTGCCCCCCTCATAAAAGTAAAAGCAATCTAAACAACTGTGATGGAAGAGTTGAAGAGGACACTTCCAAATTTCCTTGCGCGTGCAAGTTGGCCAGTGCTTCACCAAGCCAAGGCCAGGACAGGGAAATCGTGCCCGCAGCCCGCGCGGAGGAGGCCGTGCGCTCGGGGTGTGACACTGTGGACATCCAGGAGATGGTCAGCGGCGGCAGCATCGAGACCAGGGGCGAGGTCCTTTGGCCCTCCACGAGCACCCGCTTGGCCTCGTCGAAACTACAGCCTTCCAAGATCAGCTCCTCAGGCAGAGGGGACCTCGAATGGACAGCGCAACAAAGTTTCCTTTCGAGATACGTGATGCTGTGATGCAAAGGACCCGAATGGACGCGCCGTTCGGCACTTCCTTTCTCGACCTCTCCTGCACTGTCACCGGCAGCGGCGAGGACTCGTCGCTTAAGAGGTGTGGCTCGAAAGTGGCCACCAGGTGCAAGTTGTCGATGGAGATGGCCAGCTTCCGCGCGGATTGCTGGCCTAGGTCAATGTGCAACTGGATGTTGATTGGTACCATCATTTTAGTGACAGAGTCTCTGGGGTGAATGCGTGCCCACCCACATGTTCTGGACCAGGCCTGAAAGCTATGGTATGTGGTCCTGGTCGCCTCATGTTTCAGCCATGTCCCGTGTGGTATTTGGGCAATTGTTTTTGGGTATCGCTTTTTGCACAAGACCTATGTTGGAACATGTCCAATTGTTTTTGGGTGTGGTGTAGTTGTTGCACACATTTTGTTGGTGGTCAGTTCATGTCCTCTGTGTGTGTGTGTGTCCGTTTGGCCCAAGTTCTAGTCACGAATAGACTTCCAAGGCTCAGAATCTCCTCATCTCCCCATTTCCATGTTTGATGTGGTGGGGGAGTTCTGCATGTCTGACGCCAATGTAAGGTTTGCTTAGCACACAGGTTCAGGGAACTGGGAGAACCAACATGGATCAACCAGGGAGAGTCAGTGATTGTAATCACAGAAGTGTTTGGAGACCCTGAAAAAACATGCCACGTCTTCAACGGGCTTGCTGGTGTGATGTCAGGAAACCAAAAGGGGCTTCAAGGAGTCAAGGATGTTGATCGCAAACGTGCTACGGTGTAGATCTGGGACCCAAAAAGCGGGGACCCCCCACTTGATGCAGGGCTCGGGGACAGCTCTTTTTGGGGGAAGCTTTGTCTTTTGTGCTACTCCCTCCTCCAAGATTGGCGCTCACGAATCAGTGGCATCTCCCGCGCTCTGGATGGTCCATCAGGTTTCATCACGTGCATGTTCCTTTTCAGCAAAAAAAGAGACACGCAGAAATGAGGTCTGCCTCTGCCTCTGCCTCTGCCTCTGTCTCTGTCTCTGTCTCTGTCTCTGCCTCTGCCTCTGCCTCTGCCTCTGTCTCTGTCTCTGTCTCTCTGTCTGTCTCTACAGTGCTGAGCGGGTGCGCCGTGAGCGGGGTGTGCTTACCATCTGGCTGGCATGGGTGCAGTGCTGAGCAGGTGCGCGAACCATGAAAACGTCAAAAGTCGCGAGAAATATCAGTTTTTGCAGCTGAACTCGAAGGGGTAAAAACACACGAAATTGCATTTTGATCCACTGCGGAATATGAGCCGTGGACCAACTACCATGGAACTTCCAACATACCCATGTTGGCCCATGTTTGATCCGTGATTGGTTCCATTTGGTCCATAGCCAAGTTTGCAAACAACACACCCACCCCATTCAAAGGGGAGTCTTTAGCTTTCCTAAACCAACCCCGAAAGGGGTACCTAGTTTTGATCGAAACCAACGCACAGAGGACACGCTCCCAATTATGCAACTCTGATGTCCACCACTGGTCCATACCCAATGGGACTTCGCAGCCCTAATGTACCAAACGTGAACCAAGCACAAACAGAACATGTTTGGAATTTGAGGTCATGGACCATCTTTGGGCTAATGTTGAGACCCAGTGGCGCAGGGCGTTCAAAAACACGTCCGGCCGCAAAAAGTCGTTGAGACTCACCGGCTGGCTGGTGACGTCCCTGGAGTTCACTCGCCGGATCCAGTCCTCAGCATCTCTGGCTGGTGGGGAGGTTGAGGCCAACTCTTCGCCGCGGTTTGCAGGGACCCTCTTTCGATCATGTCGCGCCGCCCAAATCGCTGGCTGGCCTGCTCTGGAGCAAGCTCCCACTCCTAGCCCCAGCCCCCAACCCCAGCTGAGCCCCGCCCCCCAACATTGCTCTACTACAATGACCGCGTAATTGTCAGGACGGCTGTCACGGCAACAACCAGCCAACAGCCGGACATGACACTAATCAAGCCCTCAACTTGTTTGGCGCCCAAGTTGTTCGCATGCATTGCGAACCCAGCGCCCGCACTTTATCGTGAAATGACACGAGAAAGGAGAAGCCGTCCCAAACCAGCTGGAGACTCTAAGAGTGTTACCACCAACACCCAACCACTACTGTACCTGCAAGGGCAAACAATACATAATGCAGAATATATATATATATATACAGAGACAGAGAAAGAGATATATATATATATATATTAATATGTGACGATAGATTCTTGTATGTACATTAACATCTTCAACATTTGGCATCATAGCCCCCCCCCCCCCCCCGGACCCCCGCACCCCCAACTATTTGCTTCCTCAAGTGTAGTAACCAGCGGTATGGGGGGGGTGGAGTGGTTTCCCTTCAAGACCCTTCATTGGAAAACTGCTGGCTTCCCAAAGACATGAGAGAACCTGAAGCTCATGTCACGCTCGTGCGCTCGTGCCGACCGGGGGGCCCCCTTGAGGGCTACGATCCGCTTGGCCAGGCCCTGCAGATACAGCGAGGGCTCCTCCGGCGCAGAGGGCCAGGTGGCGGCCCAACTGTGCGGCACCTCACCGCGGATCAGCGCCTTGGCCTGCACCTGCGCTGGGATATCGGGTAGTTGGCTGGTGTCGGACGAGGGCTGATCTAAAGGAGGGGGATTCACTGAAATCATCGAGGTCATCCAGGCTGGGCATGGGAACTTGGAGATCTCGGGGCACTCACAAAGTCAGGCTTGCTTGCGAACGGAAGCTGGAATGCGCTGCAAATTAAGATGGAACCCAAACATGGGACCCCCCAAACGGAGATTCCAGTCTTTTGGGTTCTATGATCATTTGCAGGAGCAAAAGGTCGCTTTCCGCCCTTTGCCCCTTCCCTTCGCCCTCTGTCCCTCCCCCTTGACCCGTTGCCTGCAGGTCTGGTGTGCTCAGGGCACTGCCGCTGACGACCCGCTGCAGCGTTGACAGCGCATTGGTCACCAGCTCACCCAGGCGGTGCGCCTGCACATGCGCTGGCTGCGAAGATTTTTGGGAGTTGCTCCAAAGACCACTTCATAAGGAAAGAAACCTACAATAAGACCACACCAATAGTCTAACGTTCGGATCACCATTGTTTCTTTCAACATCTGTGAGCAAACATGTATTGTTCGACCGCGATTCAAGTGTCATCTCGTCAGGGCCTCTGCGGCATCCATCAAGATGAACGCCACCGTTGGGGGATCCTGCTAGCTGGTCAAACGGAAGGAACTGATGCGCAACCTGATATCGATGCTATTACCCCGCAAATTAAATAGGAACCCAAACAAAGAGGGTACTCAAAAGGGAGATTCCTCTACATATGAGGGTCTGTTGAGTTCCGTGCTTACATGTAGGGGAGTGCTACACATCACCCAATCCATTGGCCAGAGTGCTTCAGACAGCAAGTTCCTGGAATCTCATTCTTGAGGGATCCATCATCCTGAACATTGTTTTGGGGGGCTTCCATTGTTCCATTGCACGTGATGTTCCTCTTGTTTTCTTTTCCCTCAGAAGACCCGACAAAAACACAAACCCGGCTGCAGTTTCACAGAGTTGGAGCTCCAACCCCCAGCCGCGGCCGAATCCTCAGGCATCACCGCCCGGATCTCCACCCCCCGCAGCTTGCTGAGCTGGCCCTTACCTCAGACTCCACTGACGCCGAGTGTCCTATGTTCAATACGGGGAATGAAGATTCTGACTTCATGTGACAGGGGTCTTGACTTTTTTTAATGCTTGGGGATGTCAATGTCAGTTGAGAGGTTTCCCTTTACCCAATCACGGGTGAATTTGACAATGGTAAAGTGGCTGATTCCGCAACGGCAACCCGCCTGTTGATTGGTATTTGGAGGGAAACGGAATATTTATGGTGGTTTGGGTCATTTTAAGCCCTAGAGTTGGTCCTCCTAGCTGTCGGGGAAATTTAGTAAGTCCCTTCATGTCCCTGAAATGCATTAAATGGACCATAGACGACTCATATTCTAACCGTGACGTGCGCGGGGCCCAACACCCATGTGAGACCTTTCCCCAAAGGGTGCAACCCCATCAAGCCAATGGTTGACCAAATTTAGATGATGCAATTCCTGAAGTAGACAATGGTGGTTAACCCTCCAATAGAGGGTTTCAGGCGCTGCTCACTTGAGTTCAACCAAAGTCTTGGGCGCGTATCCTCTCCCAGAGTGACAGACTTTGGCGTGCTCTCGATGAAAATGGCCATGAAAAGACAGTTGCGCCTCTGGGAGCGAGCTGACGTGCTCCGCACCTAACTATGAAGGGAGCCAACCAACCTCTGAGCCGGATGAACGACGGACTAAGCAAAGTGTTTGTTGACGTGTCCACGCACAATTACTACAAGAAGCAACTGACTTCTGCTGCAGAGTCTTTTTGGTGAATTGCACGTGCGCACGTACGACATCGTGCATTCAAACATATCTTCATGCACAACTTCAGTTGCTCTCTCGCATGGTCACTCTTCCTCCTCCGTAGGGCTCCTTTTGGTGGTCTCCAAACATCAACCAAAGCAACAAACAAACCAACCGACCAACCGACCGACCGATCGACCGATCGACCGATCGACCGATCGACCGACCGACCAACCGACCAACCGAACAAAACGCAAGGTGAAGGATCGCCTTGAAACTCGCCAAATGGCTGACATTCTCCCAGATGGTGAAGAGCGGCGCCAGCTGCGCCCTCCAGACCTTCATGTCCACCTGGTCTCCATGTTGGGTTTTTAAAGGGAAAGAGAAACTAAAGGTAAAGGAACCATGGGTCTTGCCTTCAAAGACCCAATCAAAATGTTAGACCCAAAGAAAACACCGGGGCTGGCTCAGGCCGCCAGCTAAACGGTTCGAAACTTCCATTTCTGCCGTCGACACCTGGCCCGCCGCCGCCGCGCCGTCCCCCTGGCCCGCAGCCAGCTGCCGCAGCAACGAGATGGCCTCAGAAGGGGCCGTGGGTCAAATGGGCTCACGAGGGTTGATGTCCGTTCATTTACGTTCAGAATTCATACACGAGTTGATGGCCACCCTCTTTCCAACGGGGAGGGTTCTTGGACTATCCACCCGACCTGAACCTCAAATGGTTGCCTTTTTGATGGAAAAGGTTCCTTTTTCATGGCAATAATCGACCTTTCTAAGGGACGAAACCTACAACGAGGGTCCAATTGTCAGAAGGAGATTCTGAACATGTGTTTTCTGGGCTTCCGTGTGAATTGCAGGAGAGTAGGTTGAATTACGGCTTTGGGGAGATAGGTTCAGGTTCCAGCATCTCTCAATACTAGTGTTCAGCAGCTGAAACAATGTAGAGAGACTCTTGTGATGCCTCTGCTTCAGTCATGCCTCCTGGGAGTGGGGCCAAACAAGAGCTTCCCTGCTTCACGTGGGCGTATAAGTTATGATATCGGTAGTCGCTTTCACATGCCGTGAATATGCCCCGTTAACCTATGATGCTCAAGCTGACTGCAACCACACACTTCGCGACTTCATCCCACCTTTCTCAGTGAAACTCTGTTTGGTTTCAATATCCGCTGCCCAACCCCCCCCCCCTCCTGCCCCTCCCCCAGGCTCCCCCCTACCCTCCTTGGCGGAGTTGATGCGCTGCAGGGACCGGTCTGCGTTGGGCGCCATGCCGAAGGACGCCGGGTTGTCCAGGTCCGGCAGCTGCTCCACCCTCGCCCGGAAGTCCGCCATGTTGGTGGAAGCGGGCAGGTCGAAGGCCGGGATCTCCACGCCTAACGACCAACCGACAAGGGGCCTCGTCTTTGGTTTGAGAAGCTCCTTTTGGAGGGTTTCAGCTGGAATCCAAAGGGAAGCCACCCTGGTAATTTGTCGGATTCCCTATTTTGAGACGAACCCAAATGCCAAAACATGTGCCCTGGTGTGGAGCGTGAATACACGGTCCCAAAACCAGGGCTGACACTTTTCATGGAAAACAAACACACTGTATCTGTACATAAAGAAAAAGTACCAGGCGACAAGGGGGAAAGGGTACACGTATAGATAGGTGTGTCAACTCAAATTGTGGAGCGGCGGCTGTGGATGGGGGCAACAACTAGTAAGAATGAGATTCATGTAAGGCATGTAGCTGTCTCCCGTCTTTAGGAAAACCACTCTGTTCAAGAATCCAAAGATGCAGCAACATGAAAGGCACGGCCCATGTCACAGTCATCCAAGTTATCATCGGATAACCACCGGATGGATGACCCCCTTTGAAAACCGAAGCTTCCGGATATGCTCGGTGTGGCAGACTGTGCTCAAACAAAGCCGTGGAAGGCACAGGAAAGCTCTTGGCAGCCCATGTTGCTTGGCTGTGATTCGTGCTTCCAGCGGTAAACTTTGGACTTGCAAAGAGGTGAATGCAGGACGAAGCGTGGCAAAACCATGCTGTGAATCTGAAGGAGATTTGCACGGGTTATCCAGCACACACGTTTAAAACAAAAAAAGAAGATCCGCAGCAACCTCGTTGCTTTGCACATCCGGCCCGCCTGTTTTCCGCCTTCCACCATCCAGAGTTTCACTTTTGAAGAACATCGTCAGGTATTCGTGCACCAGGCGCGAGTCAAACTCATTGTCCACGCGGCTTCCATACACCGCCAGCTCCAGAACCCCAATGAGTGTGACCCAGTCAATGCCCGCAGACCCTGGATTCGCACTCTTGCCGGCCTCGCCCGCCTTCACCAGCAGCGACACCGTCTCGCAGGCACTTTGCAGGTCGCTTTGGGAGAACTCGTAGAACTTGGTCCAGCCCTGGGGGATGTAGGTGCGCCGCTCCTGCATGATGGCATGGAAGTGGGCACACAGGAAGATCACCCGGGAACGCAGGTCGTTGCCCTGGCCGAACCAATTCTGGTTCCAGGACTCCAGTGTCCTCGGGCGTGGCTGCAAAAAACCAGATGCTTGTCCACTCCAAAGGGCCTGCGAAACTCCCTTGAGGGATCAGGGCTTTACCAACCAACCTCGCACCCGGGTCCTCAGCATATTCTTCTTCACCCCGGGTGGCGCCTCATAGGTCACCTTCAACGAGGTCTCCAGCAGAATTGTGGGAAACTTGGCATGGGCCTCTGTTGTCAGCCAGCACCTGCGATGTCAAACTAGTTCGGGCCGCAGCCCTGGGGTTGGATGGGAGAGAGGTGAATTTTCGCCTCCAGAGTTCTGTCCCCCAAACTGAGGAAGAAGGCACACCAAAGAGGACATCCTGAGCTTTAGCAGGTTCTACGAGGGCCCTGGGTTCAAACTGGACGCCAGCTTTTGGCCCAACAGCTGCCTAAAGTTCTCGTGAGGCGTCAAATTCTTGAGCTCCTTCTCCAGCAGTGGCACCCAGCTGATCACCAAATGCAAGTTTTTCAGGCAAATCCAATCACCTGACCTGGCCGCTTCATGCAGCATGCGAATGGCATCATCATTCTGGCCACCTCCCATAGCAAGCTGGTGGAAGTTCATGCTGGGCGCGCTCTCTGCAGCATACTGCTTGGCAAAGTCATCCAGCTCCGCAGAAGGATCGGCGCCAGGGGTCGTCACAAACAGAATGGGCAGTTTGTTGCTCGTCTCCTCCTTGAAGAGACGACTCAGACTCAGTGCTGGTGGAGACAGCGAGGACACGCCCAAGGTCTCACAGGCGAACTGCGTGAGCGTGGATTCCAAGCGGTCTGGCCGAGCAGCCTGAACGAGCAACACCCTTTGGAAGGCAGTCATGCGGGAATACACGGAACCATCGAAGGACTCCTCGCACTTGTCAGAAGCGACCCAGGGCGCCCACAAAGACTCCTTCAAGGCTTGGGCAACAAGCAAAGGCCCATTAAGGCGGGTCAAAGCCCAGTCTCAGAAGGGTTCAATTGAAAGTCGCTTGTCAGGCTCACACAAGACAATTGCAAAGTCGCTGGCTGCAAGGAAACTATCCCTTGGGGTGACCTTGCCAAGGCGTGCTTCAGAATTCTGCGACGGAAATCAAAGGGAAGGTGCCCCCCCCTTGGATTTCGGCACACAACCAAATCAAAATCAGCCTCAAGTCAGTGGAGTACTTATTCCTTACATGCACGTATGCTGCTTGTCAGAACTGGGGACCCATGCAAATGCTGAGTTACTCATAACGAGGGGTCGATCCTCTGTTTTGCCGCATACCCTTGCTTTGACTGCAACTTTTGATCCTTTCAAATGGA
This sequence comes from Effrenium voratum, assembly GCA_963377175.1. Taxonomy (NCBI): domain Eukaryota; class Dinophyceae; order Suessiales; family Symbiodiniaceae; genus Effrenium; species Effrenium voratum. Next base: position 141,481 of record CAUJNA010003787.1, on the reverse strand, counting down.
AACCCGGAAAGGGATTCCAAAACGAAACAACAGTGTCGGGTTTTCCTCTGTGACCGAGTGTCCTTGTTCAGCTGCCACTGCTCGTCGATCCTAGGGAAGGTGGCGCGCAAGGTCTGCAGTGCCACCTGCCTGTCTGGCGGGCACCAGCCGGGGGGAGGGCTGGTGGGCTGACTCGGGGGGATGTAGGCACCCTGGAAGAGCTCCCACTCGTTGGGCTCGAACTTCTCCGGCATGATGCCCTTCACCTGAGATGTTGCGGATCTGTGTTTTTCTCTCTTTTTTTTGCCGGGGGGGGGGGGGGTCCTTATTAAAGTTCGGAGCCTGAGTCATTATCAAAACCCATGGTAAAGCATCGAGAAGGACTTGCCGCTTCTATGTTTGGGGAAACTCCTGACCAACCTTCGCCTAAACGGATGTTAATGGGACACGTTGGAAGCATTCCGGAATCATCAGACCTATCCCCCCGCAAAACAAAAACACAAAGTGCCGAGTGGCCATGTGGATGCCGAAGGTCAACCTGTCCGCCTTGAACAAAGATCGGGAGAGGTAGAAGAGCACCACGATCTTCAGCTGATTCCTCAGTCTGATCTCATGCTAGCGCTTCAGCTCTCACCCCTAAACTCCAAAGATCAAACAGTCGCATGGCTGGGAACCGCCAAGGTTCCCCAGCTGCCGGAGCTTGTCCTCCGTGTTCTCTGTGCCCAGCTGAAGGTTCAGCACCTGAGGTCTGAGGTGAAATGGATAATGATCAACATGCCAGTTGCCTCGGGGGAAAACAGAGACCGACAACCCAAAGTGGTGGTGAAGGGAACCAATATGAACGAATACTTGAGTAAGTGTGAGAAGTAGGTGCTCTTGTCGATTGGGTTGATTTGGGCAAGCAATATGAAAGCAACTGCAATTTCAGTTGGGCCCCTTCTTGGTTGATGTGCCGATTGTTCTGGAAACAAACTATTGCAGTAAACCCTATCAGAGGCGTCCCTGGATTGAAACGGCCAATTGTTTGGCCATTGCTCCCCAGATTGGGACGCCGAAGATGGATGTCAGATACCCTCTTTCGACTGATTTCGACTGCATCACACGATTCGCCAAGAGGTGAATATCGAATGTCCTTCTGCCATTTCAAGCACGAATGGCCACAGATAAAAACCATTAAATCTACTAGATGTAAATATTATAAAATAGAATCAAAAAGAGAGACTTCTCATAAAGTAAAATAAGATGAAGATAGAAGTAAATAAGATAATGAATCCTGCATTTTTATTTGGCACGGCTTTTAACATAGCATATTGGCATAAGAAATACCATTCAGGTACTATATGTAAAGGAGTTAGTAATCCACATGCTTCTAATGCATTATCTGGATGTGAGAAAGAAGAGAACCCGGAGGTAATTTGAAGAAGATATAGATAGAGAGTTAATATCTTTCCATAGAATGTTTTACTAATAATGAAAGGAAACATGCTATTTTATTATTAGTGGAATTCCTGTTAGGATTATTAGAAGATAGAAAATGTAGATTAAAAAATATGATAAAGAAGAAAACCACAAAGAAGAAATGGAAATAGAAAATGAAAGACAAAGAACCTCTTCAATGTTGGATTGTAAACATAATGTCCTCCACAAAGCCATTCTATTAAAGATGGAATGGGAGACAATAAATTTGTAATTACTGTAACTCCCCATAAACTCATTTGTCCATTTGGTAAAACATAACCCATAAATCCTGTTCCCATTAAGAAGAAGTAAATAATAATTCCAGAAAACCAAGTATTTGGATTATAAAAATATGAAGCATAAGATATAGCTCTTCCAAGATGTAGAAATATAAAAAGAAAGACAAATGATGCACCATTAGAATGAAGATAACGTAAACACCATCCATAATATATTTCTCTAATTAAAAAGAAAATACTAAAATATGCTGAATTAATATCAGATGTTACATGTAAACCTAAGAAGATTCCAGAGATAATTTGTGATAAAATAGTAATTCCTAAAAAAACAAAAACAAGATTCCAACAATAATTTATGATCAGAGGACAAGGATATGATTGTAAATGATATTTCATTAGTAATACAAAATAAATATTCAACATCAGAATCATAGATTTATCTGAGGCACAAAGGTCGATTTTCTGAATCTTCTTTGCATTGTTTGGTTATGTTGTTTATGATAGACGATTCATAAGCTTTCATTATATTGCTATCTTTTCATTATCTTTCTCTTTTCATTTGTCATCTCTTTATTATTTGGATTGGGATTTCCCATGTTATTCCTCTCTTCACCATATGCTGTCTATAGAATAGTTCTGGAGGTAGGACATGAAGGAAACAGATTGGTTGGGATAGGTCCCTGCTACAACGTGTACCTCGTTGGCCTAGCTTTGCGCTAGCACTTGATGAAATTGGTTGGGTCCCCAGAGATGTGAACAGGTTGGCCTGGCTTTCTCTTTGGACTCAGCCAAGCCTGACCAAGGGTCGAAAGAGAGGGAACCCAGTAGACAGGTGGCCCATCTTTTGAAGCCATCTCTCCCCCCGAAAAACATCCATGCGACAAACGGGCACCCTGTTTTTTCTCCAACCACCGCAGTCCGCGTTTCGCGAGGCCGACGTCGAAGCCGGCGCCTTGTTGAAGAGCGTCATGAAGGCCTCCAGAGAGAAGCGGTACATGTGGTCAATCACCGACAGCTCCTGTCGGAAAGCCAAACCAAACTGAAAACCGCCCTTCCCCTGTGGCAGGAGTCGCAGTGGACTGAATCTGCTTTATGATATTTAAGGCTTTAGGCCCCCGCCCTGTTCTTCGACGGTGCCTTCCAAATCATCGCCTAAGAAACTGATACCGATGGTGATGGTGGTGGTGGTGGTGGTGGTGGTGGTGGTGGTGATGATGATGAATATTATTATTAGTATTACTATTATTATTATTAATATTATTATTATTATTATTATTATTATTATTATTATTATTATTATTATTATTATTATTATTATTATTATTATTATTATTATTATTTATAATTATTACTATTATTATTATTATTATTATTATTATTATTATTATTATTATTATTATTATTATTATTATTATTATTATTATTATTATTATCATTACACATCTCCAGAATCACAAGCGAGGCCTAACGTCACACATCACCTAAAACATCATGTGAATGCATCATCAGCAGCATGCAATTAAATTATCAGTGTGGACTTTTTACATTCTCAGCTTTCTTTTTGTCTGAAGCTGCGCTTGTTTCAGCTTCTTGAACTTGTCTCTCTGCTTCATCTTGAGGTGGTGTTGAAGATGCTGTAATGGTAATACTTTGCTCTTTAGACTTCAGAAGCACCTTTATGCAAGTGTCCCGGCCCGCTGTTCTGCCACGCCCAACACCCACACCCACACCCACACCCACGCACACACACACACACACATTTGTAGGACACAGAGTGTCCACATTGCCAGTTTGAGCTCGTTTGTACCAAAATACGGTGCGCAGCAGGAATCGAGGCTGCACCCTTGCATGCACCCCGAATGTCTGAAAACTGCCAGCCCAGCTTTTTAGTCTTTTGGGCGACCTTTGTCCAACTGTTGCTTCTTCCGTTTTGACTAGCTGACGGATCCCACTGGCTCCTTGACCAGGATGAAGATCCTGGAGCCCAGAGTGGCCAAAGGCCGGTACACCTCGCGGATAGAGGACCCCCCTGTTCCCTGTCCCCCCCCCTGCAGAAACTCCAAAGCATTCAGCCGGGCTCAAGTGCTTGAAGTCATGCAACCCCATTTCTCGCCTCCCGCTGCTGGTCCAGGTCCATCTGCAGCCGCGTGGACTCGGTGAGGGACTCGGTGATGGTGGTGGCCGCGGCCTTGGTGCCTTCCAACGACTGGATCAAAGGCTCGTTCTCCAGGATGTTGCCCCGGCTGTCCGCCAGCTGCTCCAGCAGCTGCTTCTCCTTGGCTTTGGGGGCTTTGGGGGCTTTAGGGGGGGGGGTGCGGGGTGGGGGGGGGTGGGGGGGGGGGAGGACAAGGGGGGTTGCGGGGTTGGTTGGGTTGATTGAAGCCACCGGACCCTGACTTACTGGTCAAGCAATCTGTTTTCGGGCGTGAAGGGGTGCCCCTCTCGAAAAGGAGCCTGCACTGCTGGGGGTTGGTTCGCGGGCTGGATTGATTGGACCAGCCCTTCTATGTAGGCGTGGGTCAAGATCAAGACTGTGTCATCAACCTTGCTCCTACCTTTGGGATCACTCTGCAGATCCAACAGGGGCTCTTCTCTGCTGCTTGCTGCCCAACAGTGACTTCCTTGTGACCGCACCACAAGGCCCCGCTCGCAAGGTAGAAGCAGTTCCCTCTCGGTCAATCTCAAAAGGATTCAGATCTTTTGAGTCTTTTTAGTGATGTGCCATGGATGGTCTCCACATTTTGGAGACCTGGACCCCTCGACTTGGCGGGCGCATGAAAAATCATGCAATCTGGAAACAAATGGAGCGACCTTGTTTGGCTTTGACGGGTTTTGGAACGTCAGGGTTGGAGCAGTTTATGTTTCCCATAACATGCAAGTCCACAGCAGGCTGAGAAGTCTGTCCGCAACAAACGATGGCGAAGCATTGAGGTTGTCGGACTCTGAGCCGGTGAGTGACATTGGTTGGATTTTTGGGCGTGTTGGTTTACATGGTTTGCACTGTTATTTTTTAGAATAGCCATCGACAAATCAATGCACGTGTCAAACATCGCCGGGTCCTGTGCCCAGGGGGCCCTGCTCACTTTTGTCAAATCATATATCAGATTGTCCTGGCTTTCTTGTCAGCCCGAAGAAGGCAAACCAGTGGCTTTTGAAACTGATTGCAGATTGTAGCTTGCGGGACGTGTCACGATGAACAAAGACAACCTGATGCGTACTTGATGCAAGTTGGCTTTGCCTGGCACAGGAAAGTCAGTGTCCAAAGGTTGTGACTGATTCCGCTTGATTGGGCACAAAGGGCACAGTTGTGTTTTTCTTGAAACTGCCGCCAGCAGCTCAAGTGCAAACAGTCGGCCAGCAGAAAATAACACCGCGGTGTAGAAGCGAGACAGCAGTGGTCTCTGGCCACCAAAGGATAATGTTGACCGAACTGCCAAAGCTCCCGTTTGTCTCGACTATCTCAAATACGGGACCCTGCAAACCGCAGTGTTCCTGTGGGGTTCAATTCAAGCCAATCTCAAAGACGCAACCCTTGTAACTCTACCAGCTTTCCCCAGACAGCGAGACTGCTCAAAGAGCAATCCCTCCCAACTCCGAGCTCCGAACTCCGAGGCGCCAGGTTCGAGAGCTCCACCTTCAAGGCCTCCTCCTTCTGCAGCAGCTCGCTCTTCCGCTGCTCCAGCTCCGGCTTCTCGTGCTGCAGCGTCACCCCCAGCAGCTGACCTGGCGACTCACGGCCCGCCACGTTTCACCAAAAAGCGAATCGAAAAAGATTGATGTTTCTTGAAAACCGGGAGAAACATTCGCAGGGGTTCTCATAGTTCGCCAGAAAGCTCGCCAAAAAGGGCAGCCGCCCTTTTTGAGAAGGGGAATGCCTCAGTTGCTGGGTGTCAAACTTGAAAAATCACGTTGCTCCACCAGGAAAAAGAAAAACTGAGCCCGGTTGAACACGTGGGGGGGGAGGGGGACTTTGCGATGCTAATTGACGCTTCATGATTGCTGGCTTTCCAGATGATTTGAGCAGGAATCCTCCCCGTGTTCGTCTCAAACGGTCTCAGAGTTCTAGTGGGATTCTTATGATGGAACTCTTGGACCCTAAATAGATGGCAGGTGACCATCCCCAGTTGCCTCAATCAACTAGATTCAGATCTGTGCGTGTTGTCTAATATTACAAGCACTGGCAACTCCTGTGAGCAGCTTCTGGAGGGTTAGTGAATGCACAAACATGTGGACAAATGAAGTGGATGTGTGGAAGAAAAAGTCGGTCTTCTTTAGAGAAGAAACTTGCTCCTGTTTTTCAAGAAAGCCACGTGTCACAAGTTTAGGGGATTCCCCTACCTGTTTTTTTTTGCCAAAACCAATATGCCATACGGGTACATCAGCACAGCAAGCCGCATCTGCTAATGTTACACCAAACTCTTGAGGCCAGCCTGCTTCCTGTGGTGCTTCATCAACTTGATACCAAACTGAAGACTGTTCACTCCGCTTGGGAGCGTGATCGCAAACGTCTCCGGCACCCTGTTATTGTATCTTTTGTTGGGCATTGGTGAAATGAGTTTGGGGGTTGAGGAGGTGTGCTCCGGCGGGCTTGGAGTCTGGTCGTTTAGTGATCTATCGCTTTTAAGGTGTAACGTATGCTTCAACTTTAGTCGGGCAGCCGGTGTAAAAACCAAAAAGCACGCTTCAAGCCAGCGAGATCACCCTGACCGCTGGAACAGAACTCCCTCCCAAGCCTCTGTCCAAATTCGTTCGTCCCCCAGTGACTCCTCGCTTTCAAGGATCCACGTCCAGACCAAAAGAGCTCC